>JAWZYT010002359.1:5000-95000 GCA_034508575.1 Petrolisthes manimaculis | reverse complement strand
CAATATTCAGTAGGCTATACCTTTTTTGAGAAAGTTATTATAAGTATTGTGTGAGTGTGTACAATTTTATCTAACTTAATACATACTTATATTATTTTAATGTGTGTGCGTGTGTACAAATTTATCAAACTTACTTAGGCTACTTATATTTAATGTGTGTGTGTGTGTGTGTGTGTGTGTGTGTGTGTGTGTACTATAATATTATTTTATGTAATTTGTATACGCAGCCGTAAAATTCATTCGATTGATTATATTACTATTAGGCGCCGCAACAGCGAAGTCATATAGCGCCAGAAAAAGGTGATAGAGAGGTGAGACAGCAAGCAGGAAGCAAAAACATGTATAAAAGGTGATAAAGAGATGAGAAAGTAAGTAGGAAGGAAATAGAGAGAAGGAAAGTGTGGAAAAACATGTATATATAGGAATTATGGAACACCTCATGGACACATTAATTAAATTCATATTATTATTACTGAAATGAAAATACAAACAGCTCGTCCTGTACTCACCCAACTCCCGAATTACAGCAAGACGTGTACAGTTGGACACTAAAATTCATACACACCCTGTTGTTGTTCTCGGGGATTTTACAACATAGAGAAATTGTAAGACTACGTAACTGCAATACTACATTATTATTATTATTATTATTATTATTATTATTATTATTAGATTTGTTGTTTTGGTAATCAGCGAGTCACTTGATACACCATTCATTCATTCATTATAATAATTCCACAGAATAATGAATAACCTCTCTTTCCCTTTCCTTCAACTGTCCCTCTTTTCTTTTTATTTCCTTCCTGCTTGCTGTCACACCTCTCTATCATCTTTTTCTGGCGCTATAGGACCTCGATGTTGCAGCGCCTAATATCCATCCATCAATCAATCAAATCCATATTGCAACTGTACTAATATACTTTCAATATTTCAAGGAAGGGATTGTGTTGGGTTGAATTTGTTCCTGTTGTACATCCGTGAACGAGAACCATGAATTAACTATATGCACCCTTTCTATTACGTAGCTGCTTATTCTTCTTAGTGGCTGATTGTACTTTCAAATATTGTACCTTCACAGCAGCAGATCCGGGAACACACACACAGACACACAGACACACACACACATCAATGACTCTCGCAAATCGCAACAGAAATGAAAGGATCTGAGACTCGTATGATTCACTTATTATTATTGGTTACACTGTCTGACTGTCTGTTGGTCTGTATCCTGTTTTCATTTTTTCCATCCGTCACTTTTTTGTAATTTCTGTTTTTTCTTCTTTTCTGGGTATTTATTGGTGTCATTGTCCTGTTGTGTAATTAAATATTCATATTACTGCATAATATAAAAGTGTATTACTGAAGATAGACTGAGTATTTTCTAGTTTGCATGCATTAATTAAAAAGTATATAATTATATAATAATTGAAATGGTTATAATATTATAATGCAGTTATTTTTACCTAGTTTCTTTATTAGCTAGGATTACCGCTTGTCACATGGACAATACTATGTAGTATAGTATTGTAGTCACTTGTTATCAATATTATTTTTTTATTAAATTTTACTATATAAGCAGTTTATGCAATAGAATTTTTGGAGACCATCTTGAAATTATGATGGTAATAAATACGTCTAAATATTGAATTGGTGTTTATATATACCTAAAAATAAATCAAAATAAATAAATACTGAATAAACATTATACTCTGTAGGAAATAAATAAGGTTTTAAGGTAAATAATAATATATAATCCCACAGTCCCCGAGTGAAGACGGTACAGACTTGAGGACAACACAGCCGGGAGAAGATGGCAGCCGTCTGGGGAAGTGTAGGACAAAAAGTGCTCTCATCTGCCTTTTCCCTGGGCTCCAAGGGTTTACTGAAGCATGGAGGGTCTTCATACTTCATCAAGTGAGATAGTGAAACAGTTGGTTAAATGAATGAAGCTGTAGTGACACTCAAATAACTGGTTTAGAATCAGCTGATTTTACGTGGGGATTATTTTTTTATTATTACATTATTATTATTCGACCTATGGCTTTATTTTTTTATCATTTAATCCCATGACAATAAAATAAAGAATTATAATGTTATATTCTTGTGTTTGTGTTCGGTATATACTGAGAATAATCCATAATTCTTTCTCTGGATTAAATTTATAAGTTAGGGGTTGTATCTGAAGGCATAGAATACGATATTTGGACAATTTTAAAGATGGGTATTTATTGAAAGAATTACCGTTATATAGCAGTGTTGCCAGATCGGGTTAGGTCCCAGTAGTTTTCCTAGGTTAGGTTCTGGTAGTCTGCTGTGGTCTAGGTTAGGTAAGGTCAGGTTAGGTCAGGTTAATTTCAAAATGCCCGATTTGAATATGCTCTATCTTGGAAATGGGGCATTTGTGGAGGAAATGTCAGAAGAAAATAGTCTAAATAAATGGATAACTTGAGGGACCAAGTAAGGAGGGAGTGTTGGAACAGTAAAAACTGGGGGCACTTTTGCTGTGGCCACTCCCTTCAGGGGAGTTCCCAGAGGGAACTACAGTATTTGGTTTACAGTATTTAGTTTGTAGTAACTACAATATTTAGTTTACAGTAGGTATGATATTTAGTTTGCATTACAGTTATTATATATAATGTTCTCGTTTACAGTCAGCATCGTGGTGCAGCCAAGTGGTGGCCTGATGCAGAATGGATGAAGCAGTTTGATGGACCAACCATGGTGCCATATGAGGGACAGAACATGGAGATGACCACATGGAACTCCCGCCTCGCCCACGTTGAGAAGAAAGTACGCAATGTGACCATCAACTTTGGCCCCCAGCACCCAGCAGCCCACGGTGTGCTACGCCTTGTGTTGGAACTGGAGGGAGAGGTGAGTATTGCCTCATTAGCATTAATATAGACCATGAATATATAATAAATAAATATCTATATCCATCACTTCATTTTATATTCAGTCTCCATTTGAACACCACCACCAAATGTTTTCCCAGGCTTCTGTTATTCATCACCATATTGAACAAGTGATTTACTGACACTGTGTTGAAAGGATAGTGCTAGATTTAATCATCATATATCAAGAGCCTACTCTGTACTTTGCAGAATTTGACACGCATCACTCCTCTTCCTTCTCCTTTAGGCCCTATAGTCATTCTCTTTTAATTAATACTTTAGCTGTCCCTCCTCTTTATTTTTTTACCCAGTGTTTACTTCCCTTACATTCCCACCACCACCACCACCACCACCACTACTACCACTACCACTACCACTACCACTACCACTACCACTACCACTACTACCATTACTACCACTACTTGGTTTGACAGACTGTGGTACGAGCTGACCCACACATTGGCCTGTTACATCGAGGGACTGAGAAGCTGATAGAGTACAAGACCTACACTCAGGCACTTCCATACTTTGATCGACTCGACTATGTGTCCATGATGTGCAATGAACAGGCGTACTCCCTCGCCGTGGAGAAGCTGCTGGGAGTCGAGGCACCCATTAGGGCCAAATATATCCGTAGTAAGTACTGTAAACCGGAAGGATGTGGGGCAGTACTTACTTAAAGGGGATTGTATACTTTTGGTGCACTGGAGCACCTTGATTCCTCCAAAGTATACCCAGGAAATAACAGCACAAAATTAACAAAAGTAATGGTGGCCTGGTGTTGCTTGGAAGAGTTTAGAGGAATCCGTTGCTACAGATTTACCACCAACAATGTTCCACTTTCTTTCCCTTCTGTATTACTACTAACTACAGCCCTATGTCTTTGTGTACAGCAATGTTTGGTGAGGTTACCCGCATCCTGAACCACTGCATGTTCTTGGGAGCCCACGCTATGGACGTCGGTGCTCTCACGCCCTTCCTCTGGCTGTTTGAGGAGCGGGAGAAAATGATGGAATTCTACGAGAGGGCTTCCGGGGCACGACTTCACGCAGCCTATGTCCGACCAGGAGGAGTGGCTATTGTGAGTGTGGAAGGTGGAATGTGTAGACAGATGGGATAAAATATATACAGTACCAAAGGAAGAGAGACTATCTGACAATATATTGGTATAGGAAAGTAGAATATGTAGACAGATGGTATAGAATTAACATCAAAAGAGGAGACTTTTATACCAGTGGCTATTGTCCAGTATGGGAAGTAGAATGTGTAGACAGATGGGATAGAATCAACATCACAGGAAGAGACTTTACTGACAGTGTGATAAGTTGAATGTTTGGACAATAATAAAGGAGGAGAGACAAGGGAAGGGAGGGTTGTATCACACTAAGCCATTTGCAAGATAACACATAAGGCCATATCCAAGAACATTCGTGGTGCATACGAAGGAGTGGTACTGATACAGGTACGATGACACCATAGTACCAGTACCACGCTATCATATGCACCATGAACGTTGTTGAATATGACCCTTAATCACAGAGATACAGTGAACAATACATGGGAATACAGTACAGTAGAACATAAAGCAATGGAATGAAAGAACTCACATCACTCCTTCACCACCACCACCACCACCCCTCAGGACATTCCCATTGGCCTGATGGACGACATTTACGAGTTTAGCAGCAAGTTTGGTGAGCGTCTGGATGAAGTTGAGGACGTACTGACCCACAACCGTATATGGAAACAGAGGACCATCGACATTGGCACAGTCACTGCTCAGGAAGCACTCAACTATGGCTTCAGGTTAGTTAGGGCACAATATAATAATGTCTTGTTTTCCACTTGTGTTATTGTGTATAGTAAACTTTATTTATTCATTACACACCCATATACCCAATGGTGGATAATGATTGATTGATGGATGGATATTAGGAGCTGTAACATCGAGGTTCTATAGTGCCAGAAATAGGTGATAGAGAGGTGTGACAGTAAGCAGGAAGGAAATAAAAAAAAGAGGGACAGTTGAAGAATTGAAAGATGGGAATCATTTAGTCTGATCTCTCACTAGCGACCTTCCTAGCATGGGTGGATAATGAGGGTTTACTATACACTGATTCATAAACAGTATGATAACAACAACAGTATAAAATAAGGTATTATCCTATCACTAGACTGGCATTTTGGTTTGGTGAAATGTGGAACCACCCATAACTCAGCTGTGTTTGAGAGTCACACAGTGGCTTGGCATTTTCCCATCATTGTCATCAATAATCTGTTTCCCATTTCTACTTCGGTAAAGGATACAGTACACCCTGGATATACAATGAATCAAGACTTGTATCCACCACTTCATATGACATTCAGTCCCTCATTGAAGACCACCAAATGTTGACCCCAGACTTCAGTTTTTCATTACCATACAGACAAAGTAATTAACTGACCCTGTATTACAATTTAAGGGGGTGTGGGGTGGGTAGAAAGCCTGTCCCCTACCCCCCTATTCCCACACTCCCCTAAACACCTCCAAGCCTGTCCCCGCACCCTCCTTAACCCCCCCAAGCCTGTCTCCCTATTCCCACACACTCCTAAACACCTCCAAGCCTGTCCCCATTCCTGCACCCCCTTAATCATCTTATATTGAGGTCGTACTGTAATGATTGTGTTGTGTTTCCCCAGTGGTGTGATGCTACGTGGGTCTGGCATCAAGTGGGACCTTCGTAAGACTCAGCCATATGATGCTTATGACCTTGTGGACTTTGATGTTCCCGTGGGCAAAAATGGCGACACTTATGACAGGTTATCACATTATTGTTGTTTTGACTGTGGTTGGTTCTCTTATTCAACTGCAGGTGTTCTTGTTGTGGTTTATGAAGATAATGAAATACATTCTTGTCTGTTGTGCTGAATATGAACATGTTGAAAAATATTTATACAAGTCCAAGCTTAAACTCTACCCACTGGTGTACAACTTTGCCCTATTCCTATTTGTTTTTGTATCCACATGAACTACTGTATTATAATAATTTTAGAGTTTATAGATGATAGGATAAGACAAATTATTTTTTTTGCAAAGAGTGTTTAAAGTATAAAATAATCATAAAAACTTCCAGGTATCTAATTCGTGTGTATGAAATGCGCGAGTCTTTGCGGATCATTGAGCAGTGCTTGAACCAAATGCCAGAAGGAGAGGTGCGAGTAGATGATGCTAAAGTAACACCACCCAGGAGATCAGAAATGAAGGTTAGTTACACCATTACCTTTATTCAATGTACATGTAGTTGACTGTAAAACATTGGTCATACAACTTTTGCTCTGTAGTGATGTGGGCAGTACTTTATGAAGTGTTTTGGCACCCTTTTGGACACAAGCCACTCCATGTCCATTTTTCAGGTGTCCCTGTCAATTCAATACTGTACACAAAAACTCTGACAACAAAATGATTGGTATTCTATATTATATAAATATGTTATATGGAGTGTAAAAACCATAACTGTGCACATTTTAGATTAAATATAAAAGTTTAGCACAAAGATCATAGAAGTCACATTGATAAACCTTTGTTTACCTGACATTAATCAAATACAGTCTACACATTGTAAACATTGGTATTGCAGTTATCATTGGAATCCCTGATAGTTTTAAAAATGTTGAACCATTGCTTACCCAACACTTATCTAGTATACTTATTGTAAACCTTTGTTTATCTGATACTTACCTTATACAATGTAGTTGTTGTATACACCTTATACTTACCTTATACAATGTACCAGTACTCATAGTAAATGTTTATATTGCAGACATCAATGGAGGCCTTGATTCATCATTTCAAGGTGTTTACACAAGGTTACCAGGTGCCACCAGGAGCCACATACACAGCAATAGAAGCACCCAAGGGAGAGTTTGGTGTTTACCTTGTCTCTGATGGTTCCTCCAAACCATACAGGTATTGTACTGGACTGGACTCTTAAGTATATTCTCTCCTAACTTAGCAAAGTAATATTTAATTGATTTTGTAGATCATTACCAAGCACTTTGATTGGTTAAATCTTGTGTCAGTAATAGATTCCATGATCACATCTGCTAAATATAAAAGGATACTCAAGTTTATGGTGTGTTAAACAATAAAGATACATAAGTTTATACCAAATTAACTATTACAATTTTTTAAAGCCTTCTGTTGCTCAACCTATTCAAGGGAGCACACTGGACAAAAGATAAATTTCTGAAATAAAGATTTTCTTTTATAAATTCAGAATTGGTGGAACAAGATTTCTTATTAGAAGGCTGGAAAGTGGGAAGTTTATACAGTACTGTTATATATTATTCCTCATCTATTTCTCTCTCCATCTAGGTGCTTGACAGTGGACAATATATACTGTACTTCTATATATTTTTCTCATTATAATTGCTTATCTATTTCTGCCTTCATCCAGGTGCAAGATCAAGGCTCCTGGGTTTGCTCATCTAGCCGGTACAGACATGGTAGGAAAGAACCACATGTTGGCTGACATTGTGGCCATCATTGGAACTCTGGACATTGTGTTTGGTGAAGTGGACCGTTGAGAAGAGAGGAAGAGAAGGAGATCACAACACACTGAGTCGTATTATTAAACTACTTCTTCAGGGAAAAGATATCTTCATCGCTCAGTTCAAATTACTTTGCAATGCGAATGTAGCGACCAAAGTAAGTTTAATAATACCATCCTATGAGTCGTATTATTAAACTTCTTCAGGGAAAAGGCGTTTAGTCATTAAATTTGCATTGCTAAATAATTGGAATTGAGTGATGAACGAGTACAGTAGTTCAATAATACCATCCTATGAAGTCATACAAGACATTCTTCTGTACACCTTACCACGGAGCATCACAACAATATTATTCTATATTACTTTCAAGGCAGTATTTCTTGTTGATAGTAAATTGGAGGGCCACTGATTCCTCTATACTATAATAGGAAACAAAATCACCTCACTGTTAACAATAGGGGATCTTGTTTCATGACATAGTTTGGAGGATTCAGTAGCCCTCCAATTTACAAACAATTGGTATTCCACTGAACTATGTATGATTGTTAAATTCAAAGATCATAATTATTCAAGTCTACAAAAGTGTTATATCATACATGAGTAGAACACATGGATTGTTGTTTGTCCTGTACTTTACCAGGACATGCACAGAACATTATTTTTGTTGTTTGGTAAGATATACAAGGCAGTGATTTGTATGTCTTCTGTATATACTCCAGTCTGGTGGTAGACACAAAATTATTAATGTGGCAGTGAAGAGATTTACTTAGACACCAATGACACTATTAGATGATATGCTGACAATTATCAATTGTTGGTTCAAATGGATTCTTCTTTTTTTCAGGAATTGAAGGCTTGTTAACTACACATAATAAAGGTTTAGGGATAAAGATAATTGTCCTTTGTAAGAAGTATATTATGTTTATATTTATATTGTAAAATGTGAGAATGAATACTTGTGTAGTTTCAGACTTCAACTTTTGTAAATATATTTAATGTGACCATATGGTCACAAAATATAAGTTGTTATTTAAAGTCTATTTTTGTCAAAATAATTGATAATCCTTTATATCATTAGGCCCCATCCACACGGGCAAGCTTTGCTCTACAGCCTTTGTCTGCTGTGGTGTCAGTATTGGAGAAAACTTGTGGCTTCTCCATTTCTGACGTCATTCAAGTTCACAATTTCTCCATTTCTGACGTCACACGGGCAAAGTTTGCCTGTGTGGATGAGGCCTTAGGTTTGTCTGGTTAACTTTACAGAGGGTTTCAGCCAAGATATTCATATATTTTTGACTGCTGGGAAACGTATGCAAGATGTCAAACATATAAAAAGGGAAATGGGTTATTGATACAAGAAAGGTACTCTCACAAAGCACCAGACTGATAGTGTTATCAGTTAAAGGAAATGGAATGTATTGGTAGAAATTGTTGAACAATCCAACTGAAAATTTAACAATAAATAAGATAAGGCAGAGTAAAATTGAGAAACCAGTTAGGAAATAGATCCTTGAGAACTGGAAGAGATGGTCCAGTGTATTGGTACATCCAACCACTTGTATCTGGGAACATGACATGAAACCCAGCAAAATTTATATTGTTTCTTGCAGACAGACAAAAGACACTACCTGTACTACAAAGAGAAACAATATAGACAAAAAATATAACAAGACAGTTTAAGGATTCTCCAGGTAAAAATTACTTATTGGAAGGCAAAGCAGAAAACTTTACAGTAGTGGCAAAAACAAATGGAATGGCAATTGTTTATGAAAACAAGACTATATTGTGACAAATTATTTAACAAACAAACATTGAAAATGGGCAAAATGAAGGAAAATAATTGGATGAGAAATATAAAAGCAATTATTGACTTCCCAAGTTATGTAGAATCAGATTTAGTACTATACTTAACACCCTTGTATACTGGGGGTCAATAATTCTATCCTGATCCAAGGCACAATATAGATCTACCACCTGAAGTAATTTGGGAGGAGTGGGATGCAAAGTGTGTTGAGATTCTTGTGGCTCAGATCAGGACACAACTATTGAACCCCAAATGTACAGTGTATCTGTAGGGATGAGCATCCAAAGATGGAAGTTACAAATACAGTACAGGTACTGCCTATTAACCTACTGCCATATCAGTATTGGAGAGGAATCATAAATATATTGGAGGCTGGGTACATTATACTGATCAGAAAAATTAAAAGGATTATAATTTACAAAATCTGCATGCTTAGATTTAAAAACTGGTTAACTGCCCCAGAGGATACCAGAGATGTGTGTTCTTTATACACTTAGCAGAACTTGGAAGTTGTGATGAGATAATGCATCATACACTGGCTATGAAACTCTATACTATGTGAGTCTTATGTTAATATGGACATAAATATATACAGGACATGAACATAAACTTTTTAATTCTGTACATGAACACAAAATGTCCTATTTACAAATATTATACTTTAGGTAGTCAGTAATGATTAACGTGTTACAATATGGAAGCGACTGTAGTGCTCTACTGTACAGAGTCACTTACAAAACATCCACATACAATACTAATGTCATCTACAGTAATATACAGACAGCATGAACCAGCTCAGTTAGTATAGTATGCTTTTTTAAGTACAAATTATAATTCTTCACAGTAAAACAACAACATTGATGACTACTGCTCCATTATACTACTGTTTTCCGCTCTACTCACATCTAAACTTTGGCATTTTGATCCCAGAATGAAGATTACTAACCACATAATAGAATACCAAGCCAAAGGACAAAATAGGCAAGTGTGTATTATATTTAAGTGAGATCATTTACAACTTAACTCAAACTATAGAGATCAAACTTAACCTTTACACTGTGGTGAATCTTCTATATGGCACACAAACATTCCTATTATGTTTTCATGTTATTCTACAAAAATGCACCACCACTTTATAAATGAGTTGTTACAGCTTTGGTAAATGAACAACACAATATGAGAAGTGCCTGTACGGATAATGTTATTCCTTAATTATTCTGTCAAGGTACTACTGTGCATACTTCAATTCATCATTATTGTTTGTTCATTTAACCTGAATTGTAAATGTTGGTGGAGGTGGTAGAGTTAGATCTATTCATCTCTCCTGTCCAACCTTTTCCTCATTTTCATCACACTTGTAAAAGCAACAGAGAGAGATCTAATGCCATACAATTTTAGAACATCAGGGAAAAGTATTGCTATGTATAGCCATGGATGATAATGGTGGACCAGGGTACAAGGAGTGTTGAACACCAACTGAACACAGTTGAACAAGTGAATTATCCAAACCATTCTCAACGTTGAGAGGTTTAGCAAACTCACTTTTTCTAACTCTGTTCAGCTGCTCTCCAACATCTGTACATCTCAAGTGAAAAAAGCTTAAATATCCCTGAAAGTAGAACACCAGACATGTCTAAGACAGATCCACCACATTTTAAAGGTTAATGTTAAATCATAAGAATCATACCCAACATTATACTGTACACACATACATTACCAAAATTTAAAAATTTCCTATAAAGCTAACTGAATCTGCAAGGCTAAAAAGTGGAAGTAAAAACCTTCTACAAATTTTCTCTCAATGCTGTCTATCATGACTATGACTCATAATACATTTTAATTTTTCTTATAGTTTTATAAAACAATATAACACGTTTCAAATGTTACCAGATCAACAATGATACAAAAAACTTACCTCTTTGCCATGAACTTAACTATTACTTTCTTCAATTTTTTTGCAGATCTCGTCAGTAAATTCCGAACACTTAGCTTTACCTCCCAGGTCACCAGTACGGTAGTTGCCTTCACGGATGGTGTCGAAGCAAGCTTGTTCAATCACCGTAGCATGAGACTGGAGATCCATATAACGTAACATCATGACGGCCGAGAGGAGCAGAGCTGTTGGGTTTGCCTTGTCCTCACCGGCAATGTCCGGGGCAGTACCATGAACTGACTCAAACACGGCACCACCTTCACCAATATTCCCTGATGGTGTCAAACCCAGACCACCAACCAGACCAGCACACAGATCAGAGAGAATATCACCATACAGGTTAGGCATCACTAAGACATCATACTGTGATGGGTCCTGTACCATATTTAGACAAACAGTATCCAGATATTTCTCCTCAAACCTGATGTCTGGATTTCTCTCAGCGGCGTCACGGCAGCAACGCAGAAACAAACCATCGGACATACGCATGATGTTGGCCTTGTGTACTGCCGTTACCTTTGATCTGTAAATTTATGAAAAAATAATATATATATGCTTGAACTATAAGATTTTATTTATTAATATTACTACTTACAGTTACCACAATACTAATACTGTTTTGGCATTATGTCATAACAACAAACATTATTCATGAAACTGGTTGAGTGTTAAGAAACCTCCGCTATAAAAACATGAATACCTTTTGGTAAATATTAACATACCTTCCATTGTTGCGAGCATACTGGAAGGCATACTCTGCCACCCTACGTGAGGCTTGTTCAGTGATAAGTTTGATACTCTGTACTACACCGTCCACAATCTCGTGTTCAATGCCAGAGTATTCTCCTTCAGTGTTCTCCCTAATGGTGACCACATCCACATCTCTATACAGAGTCTCATAACCTTCAACACTCCTACACGGCCTCACGTTGGCGTACAGATTGAACTCCTTCCTTATGGCCAGGTTGAGTGAGCGGTGACCTTTACCCACGGGGGTCATCAGTGGACCCTTCAGTCCGATGCCGTTACGGTTCACGGAGTCAATGGCCGCGGGTGGGATGCCAAACTTACCATCAGGTCCCTTCACTGGTGTTACATCAACCTCCTCCCAGTTGATTGGAACCTGTGTGTAAACAAACAACATACAGTGGCAATATAATAACAATACCACACAAGGTCACTTGATTTAATGGAATATTTTTGTGCTTAAGAGAGAATGAGCCCCCAAAACAACATTATTGGTCACTGAGTATAGTACTGTACCTACTAAATTATCATTGAGCTGGTGGCTATATACTTATGTAATGTACGGTTGGCTACAGGAATCTTTACACAGACTATATGGAAAGAAAGGTTATTCATTATTATGGAAGTACTACAATGAATGGTCTAGGCCTATTGTAAACCTTCAAAAACAACAGCATGTGTACAAATTCCAATGACCAATAGTATCTCATAATATACATTAGCCATTACAATATACAGTCCAGGGAATAATAATCTCAGTATACAAACCTGTGCCGTTGAAAATATCTTCTGGACGGCAGCAGATATTTCTGGACCGATGCCATCACCAGGGATGAGAGTAACGGTTCTCACATCACTGAAGTGACGCACACCAACACTCCTCACACCTTTAACCTGTAACAAAGCATAAACATACAGTATACAGTATATATATTATTTAGTATATACTAATTATTTACAAACAAACCTCAAATTGTTACACCGTTTGATGTATATAAGTTGTGTACAAATAAGACACAACAACAGTACATTAACATACAACAGTACAATACAGTATTACAATGTGTTGTGTACAAAATAAGACAACCCTTCAGCATTGCTCTTATTTGTGCTTGCCGTCTAATTTTGTTCATGATTTGTAAGAAAATATATGTCAGAAATGTGTACGGGTTAAATGTCCAAAACCATGATAAAACTACTGTATGTAATTGCTTGATTGAGAAGTGGGACAGTAAACATGAAAGGTACAGTTGGAAAAGTGAAACAAAAACCACTTTTAATGAACTTTTACGGCATGATAGAATAAAAAAAAATCAAAGTCGCCAGATAAAAATTTATATTAATGGTGTTTTTTTGTTGTTGCTTGGAATAGTTTGGAGGAATCAGTTGGTTGCTCCAGATTTACCAATAATAATTAATAAATAAATAACAATAAATGCCAGTCAAAATATATGTATAATAATAAGCCAGAGAATATTGCATGTACAGTATTTATCTAACTGAAACTTATATTTATTTGCTGGAAAGTATTTAACACACACACTCATATTTCTTCTACACACATCCACACACACACATTTCTTCCACATATAACACACACACACACATTTCTTCCACATATAACACACACACACACATTTCTTCCACATATAACACACACACATTATGGTAAACATCGGTAAATTTACAGTAAACCTGGGTTCATTAAAACGTATATATTAGTATGTTTTACCACTAATTAGGACCATTCTAAGACTATTTTCTTCAATGGTGTTTCTCTCGGAAATGCCCCGTTTTCGAGATATGCCCAGTTTTCATACCCCATACAAACTTGGGGAGAGCCTGGGAATCCGGGGTTTTGGGTGGGAGAAAACATGCTGTACACTATGGCGTTGCCTTTATAATATGTAATTGTCTTAAATAAACACTTGAAACCGGATATAAAAGCGAAATAACAAAGTTTTCGAGACCGATACAATAAAATACAATTATAGCCCAAACAGCAGCGTTACAACACGTGTTGGCTTGGGTTGGGCTAGATATTCAAATCAAATGGTTATTTTGGTAATTAGTATTACCTAACCTGACCTAACCTAACCTAACCTAGACCACGACAGACTACCGGACCTAACCTGGGCTAACTACCGGGCCTAACCTGGGCATAAAACCGGTATAACAAATAGAAGTAGTTACCTGGTAAATATCCAGGAACGTAGATGGATACAGGACGCTCATACACAGTATTCCCAAAACAAAATATAGCCAATACAGCCACAAGTGGCGTGAATATTACAACATTTGCAACACTGATAGTGTTTTCCCCCACCCACAACCCTGTATTCCCAGGCTCTCCCCCAAGTTGGTATGGGTATGAAAACGGGGGCATATCTCGGAAACGAGTCATTTCTAAGAGAAACAAAGTTAAGAAGTGTATTATAAAGGCAACGCCATAGTGTACAGCATGTTTTCTCCAACCCAAAACCCCGGATTCCCAGGCTCTCCCCAAGTTTGTATGGGGTATGAAAACTGGGCATATCTCGAAAACGGGGCATTTCCGAGAGAAACACCATTGAAGAAAATAGTCTTAGAATGGTCCTAATTAGTGGTAAAACATACTAATATATACGTTTTAATGAACCCAGGTTTACTGTAAAAATACCTAAACATCTACTCTATTGCCATTTTCTATTACGATATTTTACCTTCTTTACCAAATAATTATATATAACATTCTAAGACACATTTCTTCTATGGCTTTTCCAAAATAGGTCATATTAGCCTGACCTTACCTAACCTAGACCACAGCAGACTACCGGGACCGAACCTGGGCAAACTACCGGGAAATAACCTGGACAGACTACCGGGAAATAACCAGGGCAAAATACTAGGACCTGGCAACACTGCTACAAAACTACAATAGTCTAGATAAATAACAAAAGGAATAATAATCAAAAATACTAAAAATAAAAATAACTAGGCCTACCTCCACAAATTACATTACGTGTATGTTATTTAATGACTATAGACGTTATTTAATTATTAATAATGATGTATTAATTGTGAGTGTATGTTATGGTGTACATGTTGTGTGAATATAGTACCGGTGTGAGTCATAGTGAAGTAATAATAGTGTAAATAATAATAGTTACCAGAGACCGACACCACCCGGCCATTTCGTCGTCAGTCCAATATGGTGAGAATCACTGTTGCCAGTGGAAGTTTACAGAATACCCAAGATTGCCGCACCAAAAATTCCAAGAAATTCCAAGATCAACATAACATAATGTGGAATGCACATTTATAATAGTATATATTTTAAAATATGCTTAAGAAAACATAACAATCAGTTATGAAGTTAAGACTGAAGAAAAACAATGATATCTGACTGATGTTGAGAAGTATCTTCATCATCCCCCACATACAGAGTTGTCGTATCATTCCTCCTCTTTCTGCCTTTGATAACATCCTTTATGAGAGTATTTGACGGTTCCCAGCTATGGTATGTAACAACTGTCCGGAACGGAGTCAGTCTCAATCCACTCGTAGCACTACATCAGTACATCTATACATTCTAGTCTTCATGTGTCCAGTTCCTATCCATCCCGTGGTCACCAAAAAAAAAACCAGGCTAATTTTGTCTCTCAGTAGCCACGAAATGTAATCGAATATAAATATAAGTGAAGGGAAAGATAGTAGGGGTAGGATAGGTGAAGGATAATTAAGAATAGGTGAATTTAATTAACAAATTAAGTTAATGTTTATGAGAACTAAAAAAAATCCAAGATTTACTTGATTTTGTACTGTAAATACCAAGATGCCAAGGTTGAGTCTAAAATCCCAAGATCTTGTGAAAAATTCCAAGTACTGGCATCACTGGTGAGAATAGTTAATAGCAGGCGTTCGTAACACCATTATTTATTACACATATTTTTATATTTATCCATTAATATGTACATTAAATGCCATAATATAGTTGGGTGTATTTTATTATGCTGAAATTATACTATACTTTGTCTATAGAATTAAGAATTGTGGTACTCGTTAAGATCATTATATTTTTCAGATGTTATATATATACATAAGTAATGCAAAATAACAACAAAAACTTAACAATAAATGTGTCATAAATAGCAAATATACTGAAGATAATGATCTGCATAGTAAATTGATAATTAATGTTTATCTAAAACCTCTCATAGATAATACATATTTACAACACCGTGAATTATAAGAGCAGGAATCAGATAATTATAATTCATTCAAAATAGCAAAACGTTCTACTTGTATATCATATAGAAATGTATATTAAAAATTATACGTGTGATTCGAAAGTATATTGATCAATTAACAACAGCTGCAGAAAACTCAACATATTAAATTTTAAAGCTATGGATATGAAAGCATGATTACATATTTTTAAACGTTATAATTTGATCAAAACACCCAAAAAGATGCCATTATAAATTATATTAGAAATCTCGACATTTCGATACAATTGGCAGTTGAAATAAAATAGGATCTACCTACAAACACCTATTTATAACACATTTTTCTTGCGTATGACTAAATACACCGACTCGCTAATTACCTGGCCAAAACAAAACACAATAGCGAGTTAAAATGTTAAGTAATGTAGACATGATAGGTTTATTATAATTAGTTGGTGATGAGTCTAATCAGTGTTGCCAGGTGCATAAAAAATTCTCTGTTTTAGGGAAATTCTGCAGATGTTGAAGGTGAGGCAATAAGGGAAATTCTGTGGTGTTGAAGATGCGAAAAAAGGGTAATTCTGATGTTGCTGAAGCTGAGGTAAAAAGGGAAATTCTGGTGTGGTTGAAGTTGGAGAAATTTCGTCAAGCATCAGACCTGTTGGTAACACTGGTGATGAGTCTCGTCAAGGATCCCTAGTACTGGGAGAAGGACTGACCACCCCATGTGATTTTGGTGGATGGCCGTGATGGTGGCGCCTCTAGTGGCCAACAGGAATCAACACTCCAGCTCTTGTATTCTTCCTTTTACCACGATTAACTTGTAAGCCGAACAAAGTTTATGGATAAAAACTCCATCAACATTTTACCTATGTCAACCTATTATTTTTCCTTACAATGTTTATTAGAGTAACGTTAATAGTTTGTATTTTTTTTTCCAAAGAGCTGACTTATCTTGGATGCTTTGAATACATAAATCCACCGTCAAATATAATACTAAGTCATTTTATAAGATTGGTACAAAAGTGGTACCGGTGTGGTGTTGCTGGACAGTGTGACCATCAACAAAAAAATTAATTGTGTGTGTGTGTGTTATCGCTGCCACACAGTTTGACAACGGCCTGAAACCAGTTAATATCAATGTCATTACCACCAATAGAAATGCTGTATAATTTTAGAACGCATAAAGTATCATCATCTATATAGCACCAGATAATAACACTGTATAACAATCACAATCAGTCAAATCTGTACTTCATAGTTTACCAAGTTATGTAAAAACTCACCTTTTAGGATCTTTATGGAAACAGATCGAAAAATGATATCAGATCCTTATTCCCCTTATTAGAGTTGGTGGAACAGTTCATTGTTGAGTGCCCACCCAGTAATAAACATTTCAGCTACAAAATCAACTTAAAAACTCCCAAGTCCTTTTCGATCTGTGTTTAGAAAGTAAAAGTTAGTGATTCCTGTTGGCCGGTAGGTGTCTCTGCTTTACTTTACCTCCACCACCAATGACCAAAAATTCCCCGAAGAGTGACCATTCCTTCTTTACAATATTTCTCTTTGGTGTTGGTGGTGTAGTCAGCAATGTTGCTAGGTGCAGGAAAATTTCTCTGTTTTAAGGAATTTTGACCTCCACACAGGGAAATTATATAAGGATTCTTCAAGCGAGAGTAAACAGGGAAATTTCTACCAAACGAAATACTGTACAGTTGGCTCCACTCCCGCGTTGACCACTGCGCGTTGCCAATGTTGAGCCACCCAGATATTCGAATCCCGAACGAAGCGAAGCACTCCTGACCTCCATCTCTCCAACTCAGTCGTCCCTCCCTCCATCTCACTCGGTCAGGAGTGATTCGATCGTTTCGTTCGGGATTCGAATATCTGGGTGGCTCAACATTGGCAACGCGCAGTGGTCAACGCGTGTACCAACAAAAAAGAAAGAGCGTCAATGTTCAAGAGAAGAGTAAACAGGGAATAATTGAGGCAAAAAGAGGAATTCTGATATTGAAGTTGAGGCAAAAGGGAAAATTCTGATGTTGAAGATGCTAAAAAAGGGACATTCTGAAGTCGAAGATGCTAAAAAAGGTAAATTCTGCTGTTGAAGATGCTAAAAAAAGGTAAATTCTGAAGTCGAAGATGCTAAAAAAGAGAAATTCTGATGTCAAAGATGCTAAAAGAAGGTAAATTCTGATGTTGAAGATGCTAAAAAAGGGAAATTCTGATGTCGAAGATGCTAAAAGAAGGTAAATTTTGAAGTCGAAGATGCTAAAAAAGGTAAATTCTTGGTTGATTGAAGTGTAAATTTCGTGAAGCAAGCAAGCCAGCAAGCAAGAAGCAAGCAGGACATGATGAGTTGGCAACACTGGTTCGAGTCAGTCAGTCAGCTGGCAGACGGACGGTGTTAGTAGTAGTGGCATCCATCACTCAATTCGTCCATTTTTTTGCATTTAATCCTTTTTTTTTAGTTGGTGGAGACGGTGGGTGTGTGTGAGAGGCTTCATAAGAACACAGTGCAGCCATGTCAGAAGATAAAGCCACTCCTACAACCCTAGAGAAGGTGGAAGAGAAGGTGGAAGATAAGAAAGAGGTGAACACACAATATACATGTAAACAAACACACACAAACCACATTACTTTACTTCAATATACATGTAAACAAACACAAACCACATTACTTTACTTATACAGAGACATTTTATTGATTGTTTACTCCATTTTTTACTACTCCATTTACTCCACTGTTTATTCCACTTTCTCTGCTCCACTCGCTTCACTGTTTACTCCATTTACTCCACTTTCTTTACCGTTTACTTCATTTAATCCACTTACTTTACCGTTTACTCCACTCACTTTACTGTTTACTCCACTTTCTCTGCTCCACTCCACTCACTTTACTGTTTAATCCATTTACTCCACTTTCTAACATTACTCGTTTTCCTCCATTTACTCCACTCGCTTTTCTGTGCACTCCATTTACTCCATTTTCTCTGCTCCAGTCACTTTACTGTGTACTCCATTTGCTTTACCTTTTACTCCATTTACTCCACTTTCTCTACTCCATTGTTTACTCCACTTTCTCTGCTCCACGGTTTACTCCACTTTATACTCTAAGGGTTTACTCAATTTCCTCCACTCTTTACTCCATTTTTTCCACTTTCTACTCTTGTGTTTACTCCACCGTGTCCTCCACTTACTCTGTTTACTCCACATCTTCCACTTACTCTGTTTACTCCACCATGTCCTCCACATACTCCATTTCTTTCACTTTCTACTCCACCCAGGTTTATTCCACTATCTATTCCTCAGTTTGTTCCGCAGTCTCCACTTCTTCCACTGGTTACTCCATTTCTTCCACTTTCTACTACTGTATTCCTCTGTTTACTCCACTTACTCCACTATTTCCTCCACTTTCTACTAAAGAATAGTGCTAAAATTAAAAACACTATAAAAACACTATATCGATTCCCGACTGTAGCTCCTTAGTGTAATAATTTATAGTGTAATAATTTATAGTGTAATAATTTATAGTGTAATAATTTATAGTGTAATAATTTATAGTGTAATAATTTATAGTATAATTTTTTTTATAGTGTAATAATTTATAGTGTAATAATTTATAGTGTAATAATTTATAGTGTAATAATTTATAGTGTAATAATTTATAGTGTAATAATTTATAGTGTAATAATTTATAGTGTAATTTTTTTATAGTGTAATTTTTTTATAGTGTAATAATTCACCACACACTAACCACCATCAACACACTTCACTTTATTTACAAAGGGTATTGATTCCTCCAAAGTATGTCAGAAAGGTGGAGCATTGGAATAATAATAATAATAATAATAATAATAATAATAATAATGGTGTCCTGTTGCCTGGAATAGTTTGGAGGAATCGGATACTCCAGATTTACCAACACTGTATTATCCTCTTAATTAAAATACAATGTGTGTGTGTGTGTGTGTGTGTGTGTGTGTGTAAGCATCTAGAATGAAATTGATTAAAAAAAAAGTATATATTTAAATGGGGTAAATATTAATGACATTTATTCATTTATTCTGTTGTTAATATTTGATCCGGGGACTGGTCAAAAAATAAAAGTAAGATTGGTATCAGTGAGTGTTATCATTGGAGGGAATCAGCAAACCCATTTGTGCTGATCTGGTAATACATTTGTGCAAAAATATCTACCGTACTGCCTGGCTACCACCTTTAAGGGGGTGTGGGAATAGGGGGGATATACTGGGGGGGGGGGGTTATGGGGACAGGCTTGGGGGGGATTTTTTGGGGGGGGTTATGGGGACAGGCTTGGGGGGGATTTTGGGGTGTGTGGGAGTAGGGGGACAGGCTTGGGGGGGATTTTGGGGTGTGTGGGAGTAGGGGGACAGGCTTGGGGGGGATTTTGGGGTGTGTGGGAGTAGGGGGACAGGCTTGGGGGGGTTTTGGGGTGTGTGGGAGTAGGGGGACAGGCTTGGGGGGATTTTGGGGTGTGTGGGAGTAGGGGGACAGGCTTGGGGGGGATTTTGGGGGGTGTGGGAGTAGGGGAACAGGCTTGGGGGGGGGGTTGGGGTGTGTGGGAGTAGGGGGACAGGCTTGGGGGTTTTGTGGGGCGCAGGAGTAGGGGGACAAGGTTAGGTGGGGTGCAGGAATAGGGGGACAGGCTTTCTACCCACCCCAAGCCTGTCCCCCTACTCCCACGCCTCCTTAATTTAAATAAACCATAAATGATATCTGTAGGCTATATTTCTTAGGCTAAAAATTGACTACAGTTCACTAGATTTACTTCACTACATTATTTTTAAAACTACACTACAAATATAATACATTATTTTTAAAACTACACTACAAATATACCGGCACTACATTATTTTTTTACACTACAGTACTGTACATATTGACTACACTAGAAAAAAGTCATGATAAATATTAAGACTGTGAATGTCGGCTATTTACATACTTGTTGGATCAGTTATAAATACAGTATAAGGAGTCGTATAGCAGTGTAAAATACAGTATAAGGAGTCATATAGCAGTGTAAAATACAGTATAAGGAGTCATATAGCAGTGTAAAATACAGTATAAGGAGTCATATAGCAGTGTAAAATAGCAGGCAATATTGTATTTATCCTAACCTGAATATTTGGGCCTTCTTTCATGAACTAAAACATTTAAAAACTTACACATCACTGTAGATATAATAGTGTAGGTAATTTCTAGTGTAGTAAATGTGTTGTGTAAGTAATGTGTGTAAATGTGTTGTATAAGTAATGTGTGTAAATGTGTTGTATAAGTAATGTATGTTGTAATAAATGTGTTGTGTAAGTAATGTATGTTGTAATAAATGTGTTGTGTAAGTAATGTATGTTGTAATAAATGTGTTGTATAAGTAATGTGTGTTGTAATAAATGTGTTGTGTAAGTAATGTGTGTTGTAATAAATGTGTTGTTTGTTGTTATTACAGAGCGGCCAGCCACCATTGACAGCGGCTGGAGTAGAGGCAGCGGAGGAAGCCAAACTGAGGTCCAAATACCCCAGTGTTGGCAGACCCATGGCAGGTCACTCGGCATTCTTACAAAAACGACTCACAAAGGGGGTAAGAACAGTTTGGAACATAATCTTTATATACCATTATAAATATTCTGTCTGTATACCATATGTAATACCAATGAATAGTATTGTACAGTATATTCTGTTTATAGTAAAAGAATGCATGAAAAGTATTAAAAATGTTTGCTTATTTTGGAGGGGCTTCTTTACTCTTGTCCCCAAAAGGCATATGGAATTTTGTTTTATATTGAGGAAAGTGAGGATTAAATAGAGGAAGAGTGAAGCTTAACATCCTCATCTGTGATATAATAACTGAACGGTCCAAGTTGATATAAAAAATCTTATCCCACAGCAAAAATACTTTGACTCCGGCGATTACCAAATGGCCAAACAGAAGCCAGCCAACAAGTCGAGAATGCCACCACTGCTTGCCCAACCCACCGGTGAGGCCATACCAACACCAGAGTCTGTGCCTGTTAGGAAGACATCAATCATCCACAGCAAACTCACACCTGCGTCATAAGTCACTTCCTTCCCCCCTTCCCCCTCCCTCCCCCCTCAGTCTGCCACACACACACACACACACTCAGTTCACTCTTGATTCACTTTTGTTTTATTTTTCTATACAGTACCGGTACTGAGGGCTAAAGGCAAGAATAGTACCATCTGTAATGTCCTCACCTGTGAAAAAAGAAATCTTGAGTGAGTGGTTTTAACTGATACACCTGTGCACAAAAGTTTGCTGCTTACAATACTCTAACCTTCAAAATGAACCTGAGAACTCCAAGTCAACAGATACGAGTGACATTTTAAAATGTAATCCTCAGTGCGTGTTAATTTAGAGTCACCTAATGAATTAACAAGTACAGTACCATCATACAGCAGAGAGAAAAGTACAAGAGGCAGGCAGCCCTCTGTACTCCAATGTACATACAGGACAATTTACATGTACAGTACAGATAGATTTTGTTTGTTTTTCTGCACATACTTCTGGACTACACAAACTGTCCTGTACACACCACCACTGTGTACTGTTGAACTAAGTGTGTGTGTGTGGTGGACTATAGGAGGTAACACACCAACCTTAAAGGACCCTGTGATTGTATAGGAGACTTGGTGGCTTCCGATTCCTCCTGACTATCCCACGACACAAACCCCTTCAATATAAGTGGTGTTTGGTGGCAGTGTTAGGAGGACTATCCAACCTCCAATTTTGTTAACATGATAGGGTCCAGTAATATTAACAAGAGGCACCACACCAACATTAATGGAAAAGTCACCTTGTCATGTCATGTATTGTTCCACTCAAGTCACTTTGTAATCGGAGTGTGATTCGTGAACAAAAATTATATCTGTGTTGTTGTACTTTTGGCTATAACCAGTGTCTATATTGAGGTAGCATAATCATAATACAATATAGAGGATCTTGTATTGGATAACTTACTAATACAGTGATTGGTCAATGTCTGATATAGAACAATGGGTCAGTGTTTTGTTTTGTAGTCCATGGTTTCAGGACTGTACTGTACTGTACTACTATATGTGTAAATAACCTGTTTTATTATAGAACTGAATGTGGTAAGATGGGAAACACATACAGTACATAATGTTGTATAGTGTTCGTTTTATATTTTTTAAATTTTACTAGAATACTGTAAAAATACAATTATTATACTGTGAGTTGTTCAGGTTAAAATTTAGTCCTGGAAAAGGTAAATTGTTTCCTAATACTGTACATGTGGAGGTAATTATAATTAACTAAAATAGTTTTGCATTGAGAAAGAAATGAATAGAATAAATTATTTTTTGTAAATTCTTGTGCAAAAATATACAAGAACTTGCAAATAGGATATCTTAATGGTGAAAGTCACTGTAAAATAATCCATGAATCCAATGTTACTTATAAAGGAAAAGGATCAAATTAATGTTGCTTCACCACAGCCTGAATGTTGTGAGTTGACCACCAAATGATATGTTGTATATTGTTATTATGTCTGTAATGGAACACTCGCATTGGTACAGTGTAGAATGTGTTATGTGTAACTCTGAAACATATTGATGATGACGTTTAAATAAATTATGGATGAGGAATGGGGAAAAGGATGAATTTTGGTTTAATTACACAGTTTACCAAGCAATTCAGTTACCCTGTGAAGTTAGTATCATGAGCTGTTAAGAACTTCTTTTAAAGAGTCGGCAGCACCAGTCAAAATTTCACTTACAAAATAATAATAATAATAATAATAAACATTGGAATTTGTCTGTTTTAGCATCACAGAAGATAATTGGTGGTACAAAATTTATAATGTTGGTGTGGTACCTCTTCCACCCATCCACCCTCCCTCCCTCCCTCCCAACCCCTTACCATCATCCCAGGGTTCAGGGAGGAGGTTTGTTGGTGAAAAAGCCGGTTTGAGCTGCGATGCCCCTGTGGAATATTTTATAAAACCAAATACTAACCATTTATATAATACTGTAAATATATTTTCTGCAATCGGTGTTCCAGAAATTTGTAGTAGGACAAGAGGGCTAAGAGGCTCCACTCATCGTTTGTCTTTGTTTCAGTCATTCATATCGATTAAATAATATATACAAGTACTACAGGACACTGGGTCACAAAAGTATTTACTGTATGTGTATGAGATTTATAATGTGTACCAAAAGTATCTGTACATGCGAGATCCTGTGTGTACCAAAAAGTGAGGAGGAAGGAGATAACGGTGACAAGGATAAGGAGAAAGATGGTAGTGATAAAGAGGACGAGGCAGCAGAAGGTAGTATGGAAGAGAGTGAAGATACAGTATTGGGAAGTTAGTCCACGATATCCGAAAAAAGGAAGACTGCGTTTGAAGGTGGTTCTGGGTACTACAACAAGCCTGAAATACATGTACTGAAGAATGGCCAGGAATATGATATTGATCGATATTCTAGCAACAGCGATGATTATGACGATGAAGATTTAGGGAACTTTGTTGTGATGATAATGAAGTGGAATATGAAGATGAGTTTCCGGACGAGTTTAGTGATTCTCCATCTCCCCTGCACAAGAAAAGGAGACATGTTATGGTTGAAGATGAAGAAGGTGAGGGAAGAGAACAGTGTCATGCTAGAAAGAAGTGAACAGAGCAAAGAACCACCACCAGTCATGATGGTGGTTAAGGTTACAAGGACAGTAAAAAGGAACTTCACTATTAAGGGCATGAACAACTCCAATGAGTACCAAAAGTATCCATGTGCTCAAATTCCAATGACTACCAAAAGTATATGATTATATTCGTGCGTTCTGATGTCCACCATAAATATCCGTGTGTGAGAGTTCTGATGCGTTTCTAGAACATTCGAACAACCGTCGATGCCGGACAATTAAAATTTCAGTGTCTTTCATTCCGTGGTCCAAAAATGTCTGGCGTGTATTATACAGCGATGCTATTGTGGTCCAGTGTACTGTATAGTTGTTGGTAATCACCCCACTGGGAAAATGACAAATTCTAGAGCTCCCTTTTTTACCTGTATTGTAACAACATTTGAAGTACAGTACTGTATAGAAGAAATCTGGGTACTGTACTGTTTTCCATGGTATTGTTGTGGATTTTAATTTGCCGTGGTATCATGGTAGTCGTACAGTGTGTATGTATGACCCGGCCTGTGGATATACTCACAGGCCTTAGTTGAGTGGAGAACCAACACAATTCATACGTAATAAATTTGAAAAGTTTTGTGATTTAGGTGATTAGAATAAGTCATATCTTGCCTCCTCTCAACTTCATCCCAACTTGTAGGGAGTCTCCCAATCACAGGGGTTTAGTTGTCATCATCTCTAATGGGATATTCATATGTTTGTTTTGTTCTTTCATATAATAAGGATTCTTCACAGTTGTGTGTGTGGCTCTGTAACTATTAATCTTGGATCAAATATTATAGATACTGGTGATATGCAAAATAACAATCAGAATTATATGCCTATGTCACAAGAACTTACCCACGTTGAATACTGTGTGTATCTTAACACAACTTCTGGTAGTCAACCAACCCAGCATATCTGTTTTGAAGACTTGATAAAATGTAGCTTTACTACTAGTGATCCTTATCCCAAGCTGGAGAATCCCTGTTTATGGTCACACCTCACCCTGCCTGCCTGCCTGCTTGCCTGCCTGCCATGCTTGCTGGCATGGAAGCTCGCAAATTTCTGGTCTTGTGTGAACTTGTACCATAAGGTTCAGGGATTGTTTAGGAATTGCAGTTAGTTATTCACCTGTCATCGGGTTTGCTAGGCGCCTTCATCATAACTACTGCTGGAGCTCCATTGAGAATTTTTTACCTCAAGTGGTCAATGATAGTGAATTCGGTGTTTAACTTTGTATGATCTAATCTCTTACTATTTTAAGGTTAGTGGGATATTTTCTTTTTGGGTATAGATTAAAAAAAAAAGCAAAAAAGTACAGTACTGTAGATGTTTGCAAGAATGGATGACAAAATATACATGTGTGTATAATCACTAAGCAGTTGCCAAAGTATGTTTTTATCATTGGGTTCTTTGTTGTTCCTTTCACAAGTAGATGAATAATTTTTGTTTGTTTTTGAATTGCTACAAGTGGATATATTGATGTCTTTCATAATAAATAATCCAAAAAGTAATATAATCTTTCGTACGAGACTATTTGGAAAAGGAACCTTAGCTTTATGACTGAAAATACGAGTGAACTTTACCATACCTTCCAAGTTGCTTTCTTGATAACCTTGTGCCGCTGTGAGCTATATTTTCTCCCAGCATCTGTTCAGTGCGTGTATGGGTTGTCAGGCTTAGGGAGAACACATGCATTTTAGATGTAAATTTTGATGAAACAACTCTCCCAATAAATATTTTGAGTAATTAGCTGCTTCTGTTGTCAGTCATACTTATAATCATAATAATCATAATTTGTGATGTAAGGAGAACTACACTGAAATAAAATAAGTTTGATTTGATTATGTACATTATCCACTCATCCTTCCATACTACTTATAGCATATGGTATTACCTTCAGTGATGTGGGTAGTATTTTAAAATGGTTTGGGAAGCCCTTCAGACCTGAACCATACCTTATCTGTTCAACCTTTCCTTCTATAGTTATACTATGTGCTTGTTGTCCTTCCTCTTTATCTCCTTTCTTGTGCTACAAGGCATTCCAGCTGAAGTATGGTCTTTCTTCAATTCAATCCTTTGCAGGCTTCCAATTTTCCACAGAGAAATCCAATGTGACCCATAGAGGATACCCAGGCAGAAATACACCAAAGGTCCCATTGAGACAAAATTGGAAATAACCCAAGCTGAGTTTTCCACATTGAAGCTGTATGATGCTTCATGAGGAAGGTGGACTGTTACTCTATCATTGACAATGACAAATACATGTACTGTGAACTCTCATTTTACACTGGGATTTTGGGTATGTAATGTAGTACATGTAATGAATGTATGTACTGTAAACACATTACTCACCCATTATACCAGTGTACTGTACAATGCGAGTTTTCTATATATAGTTTCATTACATTATACACCCAAAATACCAGTCAAGCAATCACAAACTGGATGAAAACAGGACTTATATGAATGGAGTGGAAAACACCAGTCAGTCCTGTGAGACTTAGTAAAGGAATGGTCAGAAAAGTACAACAATTCTTGACACATGTCAACTCCATCACAGTTTACAGATAAATATATACTGTACCCAGTTCACCTAAATGGAAAATTATTACATGTCTGGCAACCCTTGGCTACCTGATCTTATAAACTATAGGTGACAAAAACCACATTTTAATAGCAAATTACTATACTGTACTAGTTTATTTCCACAATAATATGCTGAACACGTTCTAAAATACTTAATTATAGATAAGATTAAGGGAGTAAGAAGAATGCTTGTACAAGTCTGTACAGTTCTTAAAAGAGTCCACTGGACATCACTACCCAGGAAATATGCCTTTAATATAGCCAAGATACTATGCACATGCACAGACCAACAAACGCTTTACTTAGTACTCTAACATGACTCAAAGGTAAGTTGCATTTTTCAGTTGAGTAGGAAAGCCAAATCTGCAAAACTACATAAAATGGAAACCTTTTATGTACGGCATTCCCAGACACAACTCTCCAGCCACCAATGTATCAACAAAAAGTACAAAGCAGCCCATGTTCTCAATTAATACTTTTTATCTCCACTATGCTACTAAACCATAAATTTTAGAGGACTTTTGGCTGTCTGTACTGCCTCAGTTCAGGTCAAATTCTGTATGAAAACAGTGGATGAACTGAGTAAATACAATGGTGAAGTGCATTTGGATGGTTGTGTGTGGGAATACCTCATCTTTGTTTATATAAAAAAAATTTTAGAACAATTAGACGAATGGTACGCATTATCGTACGTACTGTATATCAAACAGTAATAATTATATGAAAGGTACGCATTTTCGTACATACTGTATATCAAAAAGTAATAATTATATGAAAGGTATGCATTATCATAGTGTATATATATAAAAGTAATAATTATACAAAAGTGTACTATGCGTATAATGTTGTAGGTCTTGTGTGCAGCGTGTCTTAGCTGTTTGTACACTGGGGACCAAGGTGGGTCACTTCCCTGGCAGAGATTCCCAAGTCGCCGCAGCCCAGCCCTTATAGCAACATCAGCACCTAGAATTCCTGGGATCAATTGTTTGTCTACCTCTCATTCCACACACTCATCAATCAAGTTTTACCTCACCTGCCCAAGTCAGAGAGTATCATTATTATTATTATTATTAGCATTAATATTAGTATTATTTTTTACAGACATTAAAAAGTCAATACAGTGTACTCTTAAATTTCAATACGACTGGTTTTTCATATTTTATCGACCCAAATTAATCTGACTTCTAATTAATGCGTTTGCCTCTCAAAGTGCTTTAGTTAAGTGCTCAAGAACTAGTGGCTTCATGTACTGTACTGTCAACATTAAAAGTTTTGTCATCTCTCTTGTCCCTTTTTACCACATCACTTAAAATTTCAGTCTGTGAATCTGAAGAAGCTACGGGTGGAATTATTAATCTTGATCTTTGAGGAAAAATTCTCTTAGTCGCTCAGTTCATGTTATTATGCAATGTGAAATACAAATACAACCCTATACTGTATTGTCATTGATTTGGATCAGGGGAAAATGGAGTGTGGTAATTAATTAACCTCTGTTATTCACCCAAGACAAATTACAGTAACTCCTTAACGTGATGACTCGACTTTGTAGCTCGGTGGTTGGGGAAGCAAGAGTGACGACAACAACTTTTAATTAATGAGGTGATACAATGGTGGTAAATCTGTAACCAACTGATTTCTCCAAAGTATTCAAGCAACAACAGGCCACCATTATATTTGTTAATCTGGTCCTGTGTCCTGGCATACTTTGGAGGAATCAAGGCACTTCAATGTACCAAATGTGTATTACCTCCTTAATTGTCAATAGTACCTGCCGAGGATTACAGATAAGCTCCCAGGCACAACTCACCAAGCACCACACACAATTTCAGCAGCAAAAATATTTTACGTGCTCTAAAATTTCCGCAGCAATTGTACTTATGCGAACCATCCAGTAATGTATTTATAGCAGATACATGTGTGGACTTTTTGACTTCAGTACTGTATCTACATTTCATCGGTTCTCGTTTGGTTTAAATCTCAAGGCGTGAAGATTGAGCCGAGGTTTAAATGACACTTGGTGCTTGGTGAGTTTTAGTCTTTGAGTTGCCACATAAACCCATACAGTATTACCATCCCAAAGTGTGGAAGTAATTCACTCTAGCCTGGCTTAATTAAGGGGATGGATAGTATATTTTTGGTACATTAGAGTGCTTTAATTCCTCCAAAGCAGGTTAGGAAATGGAACCAATGAAGTAAATGTACTGGTATCTTGTTGTTTGGAATAGTTTGGAGGAATCAGTTACTCTAGATTTTCCAATACTTTACTATCCCCTTAAGTAAAGGTGCAATTAAGTGGAGATAATCGTACCGGTAAAAAACTGGAGGGCTAATGATTCCTCCACATAATGCCACGAAACAAAAACAATTATCTGTATGTTAGTACAGTAATAAGGATGTGTTTCATGGCAAAGTTTGAAGGAATCAGTAGATGGAATACAGTATTACCAAGTCGAGTCTCCCCATAAGTATGTTAGTGTTTAGGTTATGTTAGTTGAACCTAATTTATGCAAGGTTAGGTTTGAGTTCAGTTGGACTACTACTCCCACACTCAGGTCTTTCCCACAACAAGAATTTTGACTGAGTATAAATTCAATAATGTAAAAATTAGTACCAGGCCAACCATAGATTATTTTGTGGTCATTTTTGACTGAGTATAAATTCAGTAAAGTAAAAACAAGTACGATGCCATAGTGTATAAATTCAGTACTGTACTACAATGCAAAAACTAGTACTGTACCAGGCCACATAGATGATTTTGTGGTCATTTTGATTGAGTATAAATTCAGTACTGTACTGTAATGCAAAAGTTAGTACTATGTAGATGATTTTTGTGGTAATATTGACAATAAATTCAACAATGCAAAAAGAAGTACCAGGCTATATATGTGTAAAAGATGTTGTCGTAATAATTTTCAACGAGTATAAATTCAGTAATGCAAAAATTTGTACCGGGCCATAGTCAAATGTAGAGGATATTGTGTTAGAGTGAGTATTAATATGCACAGGAATAAGTTTGATCTCTGTAGTATATGTATATGGAAGCAAAGACAGACAACAATACAGCAACTCAACAACAAGACAATGGGGGGGGGAGGAATGTCAGGTAAAATCTCTCCTCAGTTTATCCATTTCTCATCAACACACACAACATAGAAATAGTGATGTAACTTAGTATTATCATCCTTGCTGTAATTTTTCTTACGTCAATGTGAATTATTATCATTATTATTTATTATTAGAATGTGAACTAGCACCAAGTCCAGAGGGGTTATATGGCACTAAATAAATGCTAATAAAAAAGGGAGGCATAAGTTGTGTTGATGTAACTTTCCCATGTTGTGTTGTGTTCCTCAAACCTCAGATGTCAGTCACGTTTCCTACATTGGTTGGAAAGGGAAACGTACAATATTTTCTTACCGATGGAAAGGAAACGTACAATTTTTTCTGACTGATGAAAGGGAAACAAATTTTGTTCTTATTTATGGAAGGGAAACATACAATTTTTTTTTCTGACTGATTAAAGGGAAACATACAACTTTTTTCTGACTGATTAAAGGAAAACATATAACTTTTTTCTTACTGATGAATGGGAAACATACAATTTTTTCTTACTGATTAAAGGAAAACATACAATATTTTTCTTACTGATAGAAAGGTTAACAAACATTATTTTTCTTTAAATGATATTCTACCCGACAAGGAAATTAAACTTACAAATGTTCTTAAAGATGGAAGAGAAACGTACAATTTCTGCTCACTGACATTTTACCCGACATTCCTCATTATATTCACTGCATTCCTGTCACTTGATTTGTTAATGTTGGATAAGTCATGGTGAAAAGTTGGCATGCAAGTTACCTAATGTCAGTTCAATCTTTTATTTATCTGCTGGTGTTGTATTTCTTTGCTTTTAAATACTACTGTACTTCTTTCTTAAATATTGGTGTTTTTTCATGTTTATTGGATATGATGGTGTGAGTGGGGAGGTCATCTATTGTGTTCAAAATGGAGGTCAATGATTCCTCTTAACTTTCTGGGATAGTTTAGAGGAATTAATATAGGCATTGTAATGTACCAAAAGTGTATTACAGTAGCCCCTTAAATTAAACCGACAAAAGCAAACTCACATGTCAACCTTTCACCACGACTGCACACTTGCAAAATGACGACAATCATGACAGAATAAATTTTTACACCTGGTGGCTTGTATGGTACCGTTATATATTTTGAGCATGGGGGATATCTCAGTCAACATTCTCAAAGGGATAGCATTAGGTAATTTAGATTCCTCTCAATATGAAGCTACCTCTTATTATTATTATTTTCACATCTTATGACCACATAGTTAGTTAGTTAGCTTGTTTGTTTAATTAAGGAGGTAATATGTACAGTGTTGTTGTTGGTAAGACTAGAGCAACTGATTCCACCAAACTATTTTTCTAATTGACAACAGGCCACCATCATTTTTGTTAATCTGGTCCTCTTTGTTTCCCGGCATATATTTATATATTTTTTTGGAGGAATCGAGGTGCGCTAATTATGTACCAACAAAAGTGTATTATTTCTCCCTTAATTAATCCTCACAGCAATCAATACCAAGGACATGTTTACCAGATAATTATTTTTACTGCAAGGACTGATAATAATTCAAGTATGTAATGCTATTTTAATTAAAGGGGTAATACACTTTTGGTACATTGGAGTGTCTTGATTCCTCCAAAGTATACCAGCAGGAAACAAAAAACAGAACCAGATTAACAATAATACTGGTGTCCTGTTATTGTTGTTGTTGTTGCTTGGAGTAGTTTGGAGGAATCATAGTGTTGCTCCATATTTACCACCAACACTGTACTACCCCCTTAAGGACCCTGTGATGTAGTCAGAAAATTGGATGTTAACGAGTCCTTCAAATATTGCCACGAAACACACACACCTATAAGGAAGGAGCTTGTTTCGTGGCATGGTCAGGAGGAATCAGAAGCCTCCAATTATCATACACAAACACAGGGTCCTTAACACACTAAAGCAACACTCATTGCAAATACTTTGACCCCATTCATGTATTACTAAAAAATATTCTGACAAGTATTAAAAGTACATTATACAATATACTGCCTTTCTTTCTTTTAATCTGCTGTGCCTATCAGTCACCAAACAAACAAATATTATATACTATAGACCCTCGATATACAATGAATTAATTAAATACTTGTATCCACCACTTCATTTTACATTCAGTGCCTCATTGAAGACCAACAACAAATGTTTTCCCAGGCTTCTACCCTTCATTACTATAAAGACTAAATGATTTATTAATGACCCTGTACAGTATTAAAAAAAAAGAGGATAGTGTTAAATTTAATCATCATCTATATCGAGGTCCTACAGTACTGTATAATACTGTATATAAGTGATTTACTGAGCCTGTGTTTAAGGGAATGTTAGTGAATTGGAAGGCTAATGATTCCTCCTAACTATGCCAGAAAACAAACACCCTCAATGGTATACTAATAGGGGATCTGTTTCATGGCATAGTATGGAGGAAATAAAAACATTCCAACTCACTAACATAAGAATCTCCCCTTAATGGGATACAGTAGTGGTAAATGTAATAATCTTCTATCGAGAGCCTACTGTATAATATAAAAGTGAATTACTGAGCCTGTGTTTAAAAGGATAGTAGTAAATTCATTCATCTTACATCGAGGGCCAACTGTATTAAAGATCTTTGTTGAGGTGCAAATATTATATCTGGTCTTCACGGAGCATTGTTTGTTTGCTATTTTGATGTTAAGGGAGATGTTTGTTTGTTTGTTGTCGACGTATTGGAGGGATAACGATTCCTCCAAACTATGCTACGGAACAGTCGCTTCCCTACGCGTTGCTGAGGAACTACTGTATAGGTCTGTTTCCCGGTGTTGTCTGGAGGAATCGGTAGCCCACTAATTTAATCCAAAGCAAAGATTCCCCTTAATTAATAATATTTAGACATTTGAGGGATAGAGACAACAACAACAAATAAAGAGGTAAAGTAGTGAATAATGAGGTAGGTAATGTGTGACCTATTAACAAACTAAAAAATGTCTCTGAGTCAGGCTAAAGGTACAATACAGTACACCACCCTGCCTGCCTGCCTTCAGTCAATGCCAAACCATTACAAGGGGAAATTATTTTGTTGGTGAATTGGAAGTTTTCTGATTCCTCCAAGCTATGCCAGGAAATAAACACCCACAATGGAACTATAGCATATCTGTTTCAAGGCATAGTTTGGAGGAATCACAGACCTTCAATTCACCAACAAGAACATCTCCCATTAAAGGGATACAGTAGTACAGTCTTGGTGGTAAATTTGGAGTAACTGATTCCATCCAAACTATTCCAAACAACAACAGACCACCATTATTTGTTTTGTTAACCTGGTCCTGTTTCCTGGCATACTTTGGAGGAATTAAGACACTCCAATGTACCCAAAGTGTACTACAGTATCCCCATAAGGAGAGGACATCGTTTGAATAAATTAAAGGGTTAATGTTTCCTCCAAACTATCCCAGGAAACTAATCACCTCAATATAAATAGTAGGGCATTTGTTTTGTGACATTGTTTGGGGGATTCAGTTAGTCCTCCAATTTACTGTCATGTGTGTCTCCCCTTAATCAATTCACCATCAATTTCAACATCTCAATTTATCCAGCAATTACATCGGGATTAATACGAGAAATTAATCGAGCCAATTTTGAGGGATTAATATGACAAATTTAAATATTGTTATTCCAGTTAATCGACCATTTTTCAAGGGACTCGTGTGACAAATTTACGACAGTCTCTTATAAATCCGAGTGATCAATTTTCTGTTCAAGATCCAATTCTGACTTTGGTGGCATCGGGTACACTGGTGGACAGAAAAATTAATTCCCAAATGATCATGGTTTATTTTCATTGGTGCATGTTGCTCTCGCTCCTTCAGGGAAACGTAAACAAGCTTGTTGATGGGATGCGTCGGATTAATTTCTTCCGTCAAAATTAATTAAGTTTATCCAGGTGTGTACCAACGAGAGTAATAAATTTTCAACGCAATAATCTCTTCATACAATTGTGTACCACCGAATGTAATTAATTTTGAATGCAATTTTATGTTTATTTTATGTTTACTCAAACTAAGTGTAATAATAATTTTCAATGTATTAATTTCTTCATCCAAGTGTGCACACCAAATGTCATTAATTTTCAACGTAATACTGTACTTGTTTGTATATCCCGCTGAGTTTAGTTAATTTTCACTGCACGGATTTCTTTGGGTTACACCTGATTGCTACTGGACTTTAACGCTTACTGATGGCAGGATGTGATCGTTGAAAACAAAGCGAACCTGACCTCAATCTGCTGACCAGGACTGAATAATATTGAGTTGACAAAATAAAGAAGATGAATACAGTGCTGTTGAAGGGAGGATTGTCTTGTTGGTGAACTAGAGGGCTACTAACTCCTTCAATCTAAGCCATGAAACAAAACCCCAATTGTAGTAACACTGAGATTGTTTATTTCACGGCATAGTTTGGAGGAATTAAGTTGCTGCAATTCACCAAAAAGTATATCTCTCCCCTTAAGTATGTAACCAGGAAATTAACTTGTGTGTGATTAAGGATGCTGGCCATTGATTCTTGTGGGCAAATTAGAGCATACTAAGCCAACCAAACTATTGCATGAAACAGATTCCTTATGTATCAACACACGGGATTCTGTTTCCTGGTATGGTCTGGTTGAATCAGTAGCCCTATATGTAATTATTTGCTCACAACAACAACAACAAAATGACACTTATAAGAGGAGTAAAGTAATAAATAACCTGCTGGGAGAAATTAAAGGGCTACCGATGCCTCCAAACTATCTCGGGAAACAACAAACACCTTGATGTTACCAAAGGGGGACCTGTTTCCCGACATAGTTTGGAGGACTCACTGGCCCTCCAATTTACTGTCAAGAGTTTCTCCCCTTAAATTAAATAACTGAGGTCGATAAAAGCAAAGAGTGAGAGAGGTGGGGTTAATAAGAAGTGAGTGAGAGGTGGGTTATTATAAGTGAGTAAGAGAGGTGGGGGAAATAATACGAGTGAGAGAGGTGGGGTACTATGAAAAGAATGAGAGGTGAGATAATAATAAGAGTGAGAGAGAGGTTTGGGGTAATAAACAGAGTGTGTGAGAGGTTAGGGGTAATAAGGAAGCAAGTGAGTGAGTGAGTGGGTGCCAGGTGGGAGACGCAGCATTATGCAGACTAAAGAAAACAGGTACCCTGCTTGAGCAATCTTGAATATATACCAACCAAATAGCAGGTTAGGAAGCAGCAAAAAGTAGGCACTTGATTTACACTCTGCCTAGGGTATGGGAGGCAGGCTTGTTCTTGGACAACCAATAAGTACAGCATTGTGCAAAATAGCACCATTTTATCTGTAAGGTGAGGACACACACACTGTACACAAACACATCTTCACTACATACCAAAGTTTTATCTTAGTTGTAGAAAGAGTGACTCTCTCTCTTTCCAAGGGTTTACAGTACACTACAAAGCAGCTAATTCTGCATTGAAAAAGTATTAAAAGTCATTTTCAAACGTGTGGAAGCAGATTAACAGATACAGACACATTACTATATTATCATCCAATTAGTTACTGTACAATTATAAACTTTGTACTGTGCATGGGGAATCTCATTAGCAAAGAATAAATTAATTAAATAAAAACAATACAAAAAAAGGTGATGATGATACTGATGGAAATTATATATTAAATGGTAGTTGTAATGAAAATAAAAACAGAATACAGGACATGCTCTTGATGCTTATGTAAAGAAATGACTCCTGGCTGTGGCGGAGGTTAACTCACCTACCAATCCCTCCCTCCCTCCCTCCCCCAGACTCCACAAGGTCATTTCTTGAGGCAAAATGCAATACACAGTTTGTTTCTTGTTGTACTAATAAATGTTTGTTCCTTATAATAACAAATCTACCTACGACTACAGCTTCTACTGTTCCAAAAGATGTGTAGCATATCCTATCGTTGAAGTAAAATATACATTAACCGGACAGAATGGTTAGAGACCAACACTGGGTGAGGAGAAGCTTTTACTGAAGTCATTTGGCTATTGCTGCTTCTTCAAGTCAAAAGCACTTTACTAACAACATCTTGCCAACAACATAGAGTACTTAAGGCTCACAATGTTGTAAGGAAAATGCCTCTACCTGACCTGAACTAAACAGCAGTGTAATAACATCAACAACAGTAGATGCTTCAACTCAAACGGTGTTGTTCTCTGACCACATCCTATCGTTGTTAAAGGCTTTCACCAACAAACATGATGACTTTGATATAACTTATACATGAGCAACAAAGGGAGCATCCAGGTCTGGCATGCCTGTCCACCTATCATATAATTTAGTCACTTTGTTTATATATTGTACATGCCAAAGTGTTGTTAGTGCATATCTGTTAACCTACCATTGCCATTTATACCACTTGCTTTCAGACAGGCAAAATAAAATATAAAAATAAAATAAATAAAAGAGTAAGACTAATGTACACAAGTTAATAATCTATCATCTTCACGTATCCATTTCATATCCTGATTGCAACCTATCGCTAATATGATAATTATTTCTCATTCAGTGGTGCTCTGTTGCTGATGGGCGGTGGGATGGAGGCTGAGGGTTGGGTGAGACAGCTTTATAATTATAATATTAGCCTTGGTGGTGGTGGTGGTGGTGGTAGTGGTTTGTATGTTTATTGGCCACTCACAGGGTATGGCCACTGGTGAGGGGGTTGGTTGGATGGATGGTTGGGTATGTATGGATGGGTGGGTGGTTGGGTGGGTTGGTGGATGGATGGATGGATGGATGGGGAGGGAGATAATCACGGAGTGGAATGAAAACGGCATGGCACTGGGGCAGGCGAGTCAGTGGGACCAGCAGGGTTGAGGGACGCTCGCTCATTCACATCACATGGTTTTTATTTATTTACTTATTTTTTTTTATTTTTTTTATTATTATTTTTTTTTTTCAGGTTGTCATCTGTTGTGGCTAAAATCAAGGAAGGTTACAGACTTCTCCAAACTGTACTTGGAAACAAATTAGAACTGCAGTACATGTATGAGTAGGTGATCTGATTTATTTATAACATAAGTTGGAGGAATCATGTTTTATAAAAGTGGCTCAACTGTTGTGGCTGAAATGAAGACATATTGATTCTTACAACCAATGCCTGGAAACAGATTGGAACCTCAGTATAATGGTATGGGATCAGATTTATAGTATAGTTTGGAGGAATCAGTTGCCCTACAATATGATCACAAAAGATGACTCTCTCTACTCTGATAATTATGAAATGGTGTTGAGCGTCCCACACCTCTAATACCAAGTCAACACCTACCCGACACCTCTCAGTCCTTCACCCCGGTACACCGTTCTCTCATTAAACGTTTTATTTACAATGACCCGACTGACAGGCTACAGAGTTTGTGGGCCCTGTGTGTAGCACTGGTGAAGCACGTCAACGACAGTGAGGAAGGAATGTGAGGTAGTGAAATACAGGCTGGTATACATTTAGGGTCCCTTGTGACATTCAACATATTCCTCCATACAATTGATCAAGAACAATTTCCTCAGGACCCAAACATCTACTATTGCTCCTCTATAAACTGCATTACAGTACGTGACTTGATGAGAGGGAGCAGCAGACCATCTCATGGGACCTTAAATAAACACCAACCTATACTTTAACGTGACTTTCAAAGAGTCCGAGGGTGAATGCTGGAGGGGACGAGTCTCGCCTGCCAGAAAGTCCTTGAGAAAACACTGAGTATTTATTTAGCAGTGAGAACCATCCCACAGTGACCATGATAGGAACTTGTGTGTGGCTGTTGCTGCTGCCAGGCCAGCCTTCACCATCTGCCCTATATAGCAAGATTCCCTTAGCATCTTTCCTTCATTATGACCCGTACATCTGTTAAGTTATCCTCCTCTTCACACGTCACTCCCTAAACAAGTTACAGTACCTAACTTATCTACATTCTTTATGCAATGCTGCTATGTGCTCTCCTTATAATATACCATTTACTTTCATTATCTCCAATATAATAGTATAGATACCTGTGAACACATGGACAAGACTGTACAACAGGGCTTTACTGTATATCTGGAACAAACCATCTTTCTCAAAGCTTGAAAACATTCATCCTATCAACTATTGGTAACAGCACAAAAGAAGTCACAAAAAACACCTACTGTACTTAAGAATTTCTCAAATGAAGAAATAATATTGCCACAACAACAACAACATGCATTTGTAATAGTATGCAAAAAGTGGTAAATTTTAACAACATAATATTTTAGGGCAGGCACTGTAATAACTGACCTCTCTCATGCTGCAACTCATACATCAAAAATTTACCTGCCTAATGTAACATAACAAAGTCAGACATTCTAAACAGAAAAAAATTAAAAGTTCTCCCTAAACTATTTCAATAAGCAACAAAATATAATCAAGAATTGAATAAACATGGTACAAATTAGAAAAAACACACAAAAAACTTTCAGATCTAATTGTAAACATACAACTAAAAGAATTAAAACAAAAAACAAAGCATTCACATACAGCAGAACAGTACTGTAGTTCCTCCCTGACTTTCGTTCCAGTCCTGGCTCAGACCCACAACACACACCATCACCATCACTATCACTGCTACATATCCTCAATTCTGTCTCACCATCAATAAAGATCTACTGTATTGTACTATCAATTATTTCAACCTCTAAATGCATTGGTACTACTTTGGGTAAATGCGTCTTCAATTCTCTGGACGCGATCCATTAAGGGTTTCTGTGTAAAGGAATTTAGTTCATACTGTATTTCATAACAAGAATCTTAAGTTTCCATAAATGTAACTTTTAGCAATCTTTCATTCAATGTTGGAGAAAGATATACAAAATTATACATGTACTGTATTATTTAACTACTACTGTGTGCAAAAGTTCTCTTTGTCACTCAATTCCTATTATTGTGCAATGGGAATTTAGCTATGAAACACCTTTTCCTCGAAGAAGTGAGTTTACTAATACCACCCTTAGTCATCAGATACCACAAGTGAAGCTCATCAATAAGATAGTGCCACTTGTTTACATTAGGCATATTACACATTCAACAAATGTAGGCTAGTTTTTGTTGACAGTATAGTGTCCAATTTAATATACTGTATTATCTTTGTAAAGAATATTTGAGGGACAATGTGTATACTATAACTGAAATAAAGCAGTAATGATCTGCCTATATAGTCAGCAACGATATTACTCAAGAAATGTTACTCTTCATCTCAGAGAAACATGCTGTCAAGAGTAAAGTTGTATTTAGTGATGGTGGAAACGTTTAGGTCTTCTCATTAAGATCATCAATTACATTAATTAATAACACTTAGGTCTTTCTTTAACATTAGGTTACAATTGGTCATGGTATTACATTCCTGAATATTGTATTATCATTTATAATTTATGGAAACTATTTAGGGTTCTTGTTGAAAAACTCTCCTTGTAAAAGAAAGAGTACTACTGTATATTCAAAACACCGAAAGTGGCAACTCTAAATACAGTACAACCTCTTGAGTATTAGTAGTGGTGTTGGTGATGGTGGTGGCAGTGATTGAGGTCCAAACTACCCAAGCCAAGCCCAACACAAAAAGTAACTAACTAAAGAATGTTCACACTGGATATATCTGTAAGCCACACACCCTTCTCTATACCTGGCCTGTGTTTGGCTGTAGATTTAAGGTATGTCAGCCAGTCACAGGTAAAGCGTAGAGAAGGGTGTGTTGGCTACCATATGTCCAGCTTCAACAGCCTTCACACACAACAAATAATAAAACTGCCTTAAACCCGAGAATACCTCACAAGAGCTTTTTGACTTGGGATTGGGCACACCTGTATTCATATAATAAAATATTACAGTAAAAAAAAAAAACACAATGATGATATGAATGGTATCAATGGTATGGATAAAACCTGTAACACATGCTAACTATGAACATGAAACCTGGGGATGAAATATTGTACGAAATTAATTGCTCGAGATACAGCAGGAGCTGCCGGGGTGCCAAGCTCGTGTTCCCACTTCACTGTGGGAAACCCTAAGTATAAAACAAAATGTAAAATGCTGGGTGAAATGAAAACAATTGTACCTGATGCTGACCTGACCAGTTAACTGTGAAGAGTGCCTGTGTTTTGGGGCAGACAACCCAAGGTAGTCGTCTGTCTGTTGTGGACGAATTGGAAGGTTGGTGATTTCTCCTAACTATGCCACGAGACAGATGCCTTACTCGCTAACTTAGGCAGGTCTGTCTCTTGACTTAGTATTGAGAGAATCAGGCAACCCTCTGAAATCTTCAACCACAATAGATTGCCTCCTTAAACCAGTTGAACAGCAGCAGTGAGAAACCGAACTGCACCCACTCCATCTCAATAAAAATCTCTTGAGATTCAGGTCACAGTGTGTGCTTAGGTTGGACTTCAGGCTCGGCACCGTTGCTGTCGTCTGGGGTTTGCTGTCCGCCTCAACACACAGGAGCTCCTCAAACTGTAGTGAGGTAATGGGATGAATATGGGGCCAGTGCTGTGGTTCAGTTGACTGGCTAGGAAAAGACCATGCTACCTTTTTTTCCCTTGTATTCTTTTTTTTTAATAATAATCTCAGCGTGAGGATGAATAAAAAAAAAGAAAAAAGTGTGGTATGGAACATGGAATTGCATCCATGCTACTAATAATAATTACTGTACAATAAAATAATAATAATGCTGTTACTGCCGTGTTGTCGCACTGTGGAGTGGAACGTGATGGATGGCTAGAAAAATGATCAAACAATTTGTCGTGTGTAAATAAAAGTCTCTGGCGTCGCGGCTAATGAATGGTACAGTCAGTGTCAGAAGCGGTCTCTCTCCTAACCCTGAATGATGGGGAGCATCTTGAAGCTCTAATCATGCATACAGTGACATTTATGGTGATGTGAAGTTACAGCCTGTTAAACAGTTTTCCTCACCCATAAGTAAAATACCTGGTCATTAAGGGGGACTGTGTGTGATGTAGCCAGATAATTGGAGGCTAACAAGTCCTCCAAACACTGCCACCAAACCCCATCATTCACACTGAAAAAGGTTGTTTTGTGACATGCTCAGGAGGAGTCAGAAGCCCCCAGTTCTGGTCCACAATCACAAGGTCCTTAATACAGCAGCTATGATGAGTTAATGATGAGTGGGAGGGAAGACAACTTGTTTCCCTGACTGTACTGTATATCTACTATGTACTGTATGGCCTAAGTAGAGTCCAATCCCCCTAGCTAACCTTCACTCACGCGTATTGTACTACAAACCTTGTGTGAGAATATCGGAGATGTTGACAATGGGACAGTACCGATACTATGACTCCATCGATGCACTACAGAGCAGCTGTACTGGTACCAGGCTATAATCAATGCCACGGATATTCTTGCATAGGGCCCTACAAACTGTACCCGAGAACATCCGTATTGGGTTTAGTGAGTCATCGTACAGGTTCCCACCATTGTCAACACCATCGATGATCTTGCATACGGCCCTAAAGATTACCCAAACTTGTTGAAAAATTATAATGTCTTCTGCCTACCTGTCTACACCCTGCTGAACTCATAGTAGTTTTTATTCTAACTTGGTGTAAATACATTGGTTCCCTTTCAGCTGATAATATCAAACATTACACACATTTTAATTTTAGAGTTTGTTTTCGTTCTTTAATTGAATAAGGACTAGCACCAAGCCTACAAGGATGACTGCATGTGGCACTAAAATAAGACGTTGAAATGGTAACGAAAGAATTTACACAGAGAGAAGGGGAGCTGACACAACAAACAGGAATAAATACATGGCAAAGGATGAGTGTGAGACAAGAACTGTGTTACACTTTTTAAGATGTACAAATACCAGCATTTATAACTGGTACATAATTACTTATACCTAGTTTTTAAATATCTGACCTATTGTGTATCGCTTTATAATGTATTTGCTAAAAAAAACCAGCCAAGTAATAGAATATGAGGGAGTCAGTGCATTTTCACCAATTAGAAAAAATTGCACTTTAGTCCAGAGTACGGTATATAGTACACCCTGTCAGAGCTATTATAGTGTGGAGTATAAGTATCTCCCTGCTATTCAATATCATAACTAACAAAGAAGGCATTTTGATACACAGTTCACCATATGGTCTTGTAAGAGGACAAACCACATCACTTGCCACAATCTTCATGAGGTTTGGGGCTGTAGTCAAGAACATTTGTAGTGTATAACGATGGTGTGGTACCAGTAAAATGTCTGTACAGAAGTGTGTCTATGGAGTCATTGTATTTGTACCACACCGTCCTCAACACCACAGATATTATTGCCTATGACCCTTTGAGTCTCCTATAGGAATACAAACCGCAGAAAAAAAAAAGTGTTGGCCAAAAGTAAGAATGTACTGTACTGTACTTCCATTGTAATGTAAATAATTTATATACTCTCAGGTCAAAATATCCACCATTTCTGTTAGGTGTATAGTACTGTATTTGTTGACTTGCCATCATGCGACCGTGTGCAAGAACATGTGTGGTGTTGACGATGGCATGGTACCAGTACAAACACACCATAGACAAACAACAGTGTAATCGTACCAGTACCACGCCTTCGTCAACACCATGGATGTTCTTGGATACGATGGAAGGTGTTATATGAAATACACAATCATATTATTTAAAAGAAGTGACAAGCAGGAAAGTGACCAACAGAGATAAGGTACTATACACCCTCGATATACACTGAATAAATAGTTGTATCAATCACTTCATTTTACATTCAGTCCCTCATTGAAGACCACCAACAAATGTTTTCCCAGATTTCTGTTATTCATTACCATACACACTTAGCCATTTACTGAGCCTGTGTTGAAAGGATAGTGATAAATATAACCACCTTATATCGAGGGCCTACTGTATTTAGTAAGCTGGGTGTCAAAATGCCTCTCTCTCTCTAATTTATTTTATGTATACGGAGGGTTGAAACTAGTGTAAGGGTGAGGCGGTGGTGATCTGTATGAGATGAGCTGGTCAAGTTTTGGCACACATTCTTCTCAGATATCTTAAGGGAACCCTGAGATGTAGTCAGAAAATTGGAGACAAACAAATCCTTCAAATACTGCCACAAAACACCACCATGCACCTACATGGAGGGAGCTTTGTTTTGTGGCATGGTTAGGTGGAATCAGAAGCCTCCAATTTTCACACACGATGGCAGGGTCCTTAATAGGCGACATCAACAATAATTACTGTACTGTAGTAGGAGTGTGCACCTAAAAAATGAACTCTAATAATTTGATTGCTTTTTCTTTTCTTCTTGACTGACTGACTGTGTTTGTGTGTGTGTGTGACTGTGTGTGTGTTAGAGGCACTCGTGTAAAAGGGGTTGTAATAATCAAGAATAGTAAAATATAAGTTAATGTACTGAAAAACCCCAACAGCACTCTGAGGCTTCTTGTTGTCATAATTTTTTTCAAGTTTTTGTGAATTTGACCATAAAATTATCTCGGATATAGAAAGATAAATAAAGAGTGAGATAGACTGAGGGAGGATGTAAAGATAAGATAGATTGAGGGTATAGGGGGTGAGATGCCATGTGATCAAAATACTGTCCACTATCTAAGGGAAAGTGCCTCTGGGGAATGTCCGTAAACATTATCGTCAATGTGTTGTTTGTTTACATTAATAGTTTGGCAGACATTTGAGCTTAACTGTTCTAATGCAGCCTTCACCTACTATAGTTAACAGTGTGCACGGTGTATGACTTTCAATGTGTGTGTGTGTGTGTGTGTGTGTGTGTGTGTTAAATGTGTTTGTGTATGTGTGTGAATATCTGTATTCTGCATTGTACTTACATATCCTTGATTTAGTTAAAAATACTGATACAGCAATAAGTGATTTTGTGTGTGTATGTGTGTACGTATATAAACACTACACGCTGCGATGGTACGTCATTTCAAAGACAGCAATTACCCCAATGACTGCAACCACAAAATCACCGTCACGAAAGAAGCCTTCAACAAAAAGCTTCCATTAGTCTATCTCTCTCCCTTGCTACCATTTCTCTTTCTTTACCATCGTTTACATAGATGATGCTATTTACTACTATGGATACAAATACAAGAGGCAGAATAGCTATTTCCTGTAAGGAACAACAACAACAACAATGCATGGGGGTTCCTAACAAGTGGTGGATGAAAACAAAAAATATATAAAAAATTATGAAAACAATAAAATAAAAATAATGCATAAAAATGTATAAAACAACGAAGGGACACATAATTATACATAGAGGGCAGCACATATTCCAGATCCACTGTGACACTGGTTTCTCGTTGATGCCTGGGCAATTCACAACCAACTGGGATTTACGTCAGATGATCAAACTAAGACAACTGGGTCTGTTGTTGGTTTGGTTGTCTTGCATTATAATCCTTCAGCAAAGAGATGGTTGTAGTAAAGAGACAAACTTTGCTCTTAAATTTTTAGTTTAATATTTTCGCTCTCTTTTCATTATACTGTAAAGGGATTTAGTACAGAAGGAAAACCTCTAACAGAGGAATTATTGCTTTACGAATCTTTTCACCTTTTTGATTAGCTGTAAGTACTCCAAAAGCTCTTTGATAACTGCTGGTAAATAAACTCTTTTCCAGACCTGTGTCACAGAAGATATAAAGTAAGCACAACCCTGTGTACATAAACAAAAGCATAAAGAAAAGAAAAGTCTGTATGGTAATTGAACAAAGCAACAACACTTCCCCCCCCCCATACACAGTGTGAGTATAGTGGTCCGGGTCTGGCCACTCCCCGGTCACCACACAATGTCAGGTTGTAGCTATCATCCGGTCCACACACACATACACACACACACACACATTTATATATGCACACACTGTCAGGTCTGCCGGATGGTTGTCCACGGCCGCCAGCAACTTTCTTCTTGACACAACATCAACAGACACACACAGACAGACAGCAGTGGAGGCAGAGGAGGTGGATAATTGCCTGCATCCACATCACACCGTCTTTTCTTACACAGATGATGGATGATTCACTTGATTTTATTCTTGATTATACGGCTTGTTAAAAGTATTCTTAGAAGTAAATAAGAACAGGGTAGCACACGCCAAAAGACACTATTTTTCTATTGGTTCGTTTGTACATGACCAATGCGCACGCGACACTTTTTATTCATTTTTTTTTAGCCATCCGACCGCAACTGTAGTGCAGGAGGGAACCATTTACATTTTTCCATTCCACCAGCAAGAGGAAGTTTGATCCACGTGCGAGCGGAGGATGGATGTGTCCACCCAGCAAGCAGAGTTTCCTTCCACAAGCAAGCGGTTAGCCTGGGCCAGCGTAACTGAGCACTGGAGCCGTGTCATGGAGAAGGCCAGGCACCACATCAGTCATTAAGAGTTGTTTGTGTACAAGTTAATGAGGTATTTACAATGCTGAGTGTCTCAAAAAGTTTCCCTCACTCACCTTGGCTTGGATTCATAATATAACAATTAACATTCATCTTCAAGATAGATGGGAAAAAAAGCACCATTGGTTTCACAAATAAACCACATTTAAAATAATCACTAGTTTTCCATCTTGGTGGCGACAACTGGTGTACTGCTACAAACAAACAAGGCGACACTATGTACAAGATAAAAAGGTGTTATCAGACCACCGTTAATCTCATCAATTTCCAGCCGGTGGCGCATTTTCTTAGTAATGCTTATATGCTTGATGCAGTGGGGTAGCATTTCTAGTATTGTAAAGTTTTCTTCCATTGATTCCACATTTCCCATTACCCGTTGAGTTGGATTAGAACCTAGATGCCTGCATTACACCTTAGTAACCACCACTAGTTAGGTATGTACCAATATGAAGCAACTGCCCCCCGGTGAGAACTGACGGAATTAACGTGGGTGGGATAATACCGCGTTAAAGGGCGTGTGTGTAGGGGCAGAGTGGTAACAGGGTGGTCGCTGAAGTAAACCTGAGCTGACAACATGTTGGGGGCAGCCCGGTTGTGACCCTCCACTGGCCAGCTTGGTACTGTATTGTATGTAGGTGGGATGGTTCGTCTTCCTTGCTTTTTCTGGTTTTGCTTCACGTACGCGCAACATCACAAGTATAAGCAATATCACAAATACGTATACACTTGCAAAAAAATTAATAAGTAACGTAATCCAAATGCAACTTTTACTCTTTGTTTACACTGTGCAGTAGTTAACGGTCCGACTACTGCATCGTACGTCCACTGATGGGCAGACGAACCCGGACCCACACTTCTTCCTGACACACACAGAAAGAGTTTTGCCAGGGAGGCACAACCATCTTTTTTTCTTATGCCTGAGATGCTGAGTTGAGCTTGAAGCTGCATTGTGAGCTGTAAAATTGAATGGCTGGATGCAAAGTTTGTTGATGATACAGTACTCTCTAAAATCAACACCCATGTCCTTTAGTTCTGCATCTTCACTTTCATTAACTTGACACACGTACAGTACATTCATCTGCTAGTTTGCCATCAGTCGGGGACATTCTCTGCACACACAAGGTTTGAAAGATACATAAAATACAGCTGGTATGCTCAGTTAATGTAATATATATATGAAAGAAAACTAAACTTCCACTTCATATCACATCATTTCAAAGCATAATAATGTTTTATGTGGACAGACTTGTGGCATACTAATAGATAAATCAAATGTGTACCAGTGAGTCAACCTTGATAAGTGAAAGTGCTGGAAGGATGAGGACTAGGAATAATATGACTGCAGGTGTCTTCGTACAAGATGCTGGCCAACAAGCTAGGCAACTTACTCTAGTGACACAGCATCCACTCCACACAACACTACATTAACAATTGTATCTTAAGAAAAAATGCAGAGCCAAATCTGAAGGTCAACCCCATTCAGCAGAGGAGAACGTACCGTGTTGCACAAAGTATCCGTTTCTCTGCCACCAATTCCATTGATAGTCTCCTTCAATTATTATCTGATTCAGGAACATGTCCCCACGTGTCCTGCCACTCTTACCGTTGGCAGGGCAATCAAGTTTTAACACTGTATATTACCAGATGGCAGATATTAGGGATCATTTCCAAACTTCTAAATTTAATGCTCGTAGTGGTTTCTGAGCTACTGAACTGGGCATTTTGAGTACCCATTCCATGGTAGGTTACAGGTGGCAGAATAGAGGAACTTTTGGGCAATACTGTACTGTACCTCATCTGTCCAGAACTCAACTCCAGGAACAGACTGTGGCAGTGAGGGCTTTAACACTGAGAGATGTTGTACTCTCTTGGTTGTATTCCAAATTCCACACCATCACCACCGTAGTCTGACTTTCACTGGTTTATTTCTCAGTGCTATGCTGATGGTCAAGTTGCATTAAATATGTTCCATGTATACTAAATTATATAAATGAATTTCTTTTATATCTAATGTACTGTATAGAACAAGTCAAGAACAAATTGTATAATCTAAGTTCCAAATATTATACCTTTCTTGTATAAAAATACGATATTTTTTTTATCGATTTGATCCAAAAGATCAATTTTTTCAAACATTATTTAAACTGGACAAAAAATTAAAATAATGCATGTCAAAAGAAAATATTTTCCCCTGGTAATATCATACAAATTAGGGTTAATTGCCTCTTAGGTTGAACTAAAATAATCCACCAACTTTTCAAGGCACACATTGAACAACAACTGACTCAGCAACAACACAAGTAAATCTCCAGTAATGAGTTTGTCTCAAGTTGATGGTAAACCTCCAATGCTGATACTATACAATCTAATGAAAGGCTACTGATTCCTCCAAACTATGCCAGGAAACAGCCCTTCTCAGTGTTCAAGTTGGGGGGAATCTGTTTTGTTTCAGTGTTTGGTGGGCTACATAGACTCTGGAACTTCCACAACATAGAACTCCCTTAACTTTGATTGATTGTAGCTCACCATCCAGAGGTTCACAATAACCAATCATAATTCTATATTGTATGAATGTCAACTATGAATATTTACCATCAGCTTGAGTAAAACAGACCATAGAGTGAAGGTTTGGTCTGAGGAAATTGGCTGACAATCCACTCATGATAAATACAGAATTACAAATCATACCTTACTTTAATTCAATGAGAAACTCCCAGACAATTCACCGAGCACTTCAATGTACAGATAAAAGTACAACACAAAACACAATCCTATACTTTAAATCCAATATAGTGTAGTCAATATACATATACCAGATTATGTCTGTGGAGTTTTATTAACACCACAGTTTAAGTCATTCAATTATCATCTTACTACATAAAAGTGGATGTGGGAAATGAACAATGTATAAAAAGAATAAGTGATGCCAAATTGAGGATCATGACAAGACACTAAAACTGTGTTGGTATGAAAAAATAAATAAAAGATAAATAAATAAATAAATTAGTTAATAATAATATTAATAATGATAAATAAAAGACCACTGTTTATTTTTTGCTGGTATGAAACCATTGGCTGGGTGTGTGTCTGTGAGCATCTCATATGATACAGTATTACATAATATTCAGATGACTGTGTTCCCGGACTTGAGTGTGCTAGGTATAAACCAACTAGTTCCTGAGCAAGTAGCTGCAGAAGCATCATTTGAGACCTTCAGAATAAGAGTGGTGTATCGACCATCAAAATACTGCTCTGTACACCACTGTTATTCTGATACATAGTATTCTATAGTTCCCTTCCAAGACCCATGATGCTTCAGAATAGGAGTACTGGTTTTGGAGCCAAGTCACTGGGGGGGTTGGTTAATATGTCACTCCTATTCTGAACATCTCCATAATTGTCCCTGGCATTACAGTACCTACAATTGAGATTCTTTTGCTTTTTATATTATACATAAAAGGATTTACTACCCCATCATAACAAATTCCCAAACATGCTGATAGTAATGACCTCTGTTCAAAGTGAGTTTATGCACAGATGGTCATTGAATTCTTGTAAAGTTTTGTTTGCAGCATAACAGTACTGGTCCTCGAATCTTTCCCAGCCCTTGGCCATCAGTCCACACAAACACCATCTTTGTGAGGCAGCCAGGCAGAGCAGGAAGGGCTTCTAACATTACTTGGATTGTTAGTTCACTGACCAAGTGGATTTTCTGAAGCCATGGAGTGTGAGTGGTGTTGCAAGTTTACCTTCAGCTGGGTGGGTCTTGACAATACTCCCAGCTAGTCCCTGTTCACCTCTTTGGCACCACACCGGGCCCAGCCCCCTCCCATCCACAAACCCCACAACAACAACAACAAATATTAAATGAGGCATATGCGTGGATCCCCGGAACGACAAATTTTTGTTTTCTGCAAGCACTGCCAAGGACACATTTTTAGACTATTGCACTAATTAGTTAACAGGAAGACATATCTGACTAACACAGCCTCTCGAGCTCAGAATTTTGCTATCGGTGGATAATTTAATTTCGGAGTGAAATCCTTGAAGCCCAACCCTTTTTGAAGTAGTGATAATGGTGTGTATGACAGCTGTAGTGATGATTATAATGGGAAGGGAAATATATGGAACAAGAAAAGGAAGTGGGAAGGAAGGACACACAGCAGAAAAAGGTTAACAGTACAAGAGAATAAAATTGAGCAAGGAACAACAGAGGTAGCATAAAGTGTGAAAAACAGACAAACTTATTATAACTGAATGAGCAATGCCAGATTTGCAAACCAGGTGTGGGGGAGAGACAGGTACTGAGAAAGAAAGTCATGTCTGTGTCAATATGAATGTATGTATGAGTGTGTGTGCATGTGTATGTGTGTGTGCACACTGGTATGTATATATGTACTGTATAAATATAAAATTGTGTGTGTGTGTGTATTTAAGAAATGAAAGGGACTGGAATATAATAATGATTTGAGATGTGTGGGATGGGGACCTTGAAGTGTTGGCTTGGGGGGGGGTTAGGAGGGGGAGGGGGGCCAGTCCACGCCCCCTGGTAGGCGTTACAGCGCAGGTACTTCTCCAGGTACGCGGCCTCCACATCGCGGCCTGTTGGAATTTTGTCATTAGGCCACGGAGCAGTGAGTGTGTGAGGATGTATTTTCAGCACTCCACTTTTGCACTAATTACCATATATTGTATGAAAAAACGACAGTGATGTTATATTTCAAATTGTTGTATTACAATTTGAAGAACCTAACCCAATAATATAGAGGGGAAGACCTGTACTTCAATATCATGTATCTTTGAGGCTGGCAAAAGGCCCGGAGGAAAGATAGGGGCCACGCTTGATAATACCTGCGGTTAGTTGGTTAAGGTGAGATTAATTTGTTGGTGAATTTGAAGATTTCTGATTCCTCCAAACCCTGCCATGAAACAGATCCCCTATTAGTAACATTAAAAGTCATCTGTTTCCTGGCATAGTTTGGAGGAATCAGTAGCACTCCAATTTACCAAACAGACTTTCCTCTTAATGAAACTATCCCTATTTTTCACTAACAATCACTATATCACAAAAAATATTAAATACTACAGAGGCTTACCATACTTCCATATCAATGAATATTCAATAATGAAGTTTTAAGACCGAGAAGAGGGAGAAAAAGAAAAAAAATCAGAGATAGACTTACCAGTGAATGAGGCCACACTCACACAAGCAGCCTACATCTCTCTTATAAATTATACCTACCCACCTTCCCCCTACAGAAACAATAACAGTACATATTCCTCTTCTATCCCTCTTCTAAACTAGCCCCTTCCTTCCTACTTCAGAAACAATAACAGCCCACATTCCTCTTCTAAACTAGCCCCTTCCTTTCTCCTCCATAAATAATAGCAGATTAGATCCCTTCTCTAAACTAGTCCCTTCCTTGCCCCCTAACAGAAACATCCACGCACCTTATATACTTGACTCCTTCTGTGGGTTTGAGGTAGGGGAGAACTGTGGGTTGCCAGATAAGCTTGCGAGCCGCTCCACCACACAGGAGGCGGAGAGTCGGGCCTCGGCGTCATGGTCCCAACACTCCACCATCGTCACAATCAACCCGACCATCGCCTGTCCGGGGGAAGGTATTGTTGCATTATATTTGTTCCACGCCAATACAAAATACAAGGAGAGACAATTTATGGAGTATATTTCTTCCACACCATTATAAATTATAGAGTAAGATTCTGATGGTAACTTTGGTTTTGAAGTTAATTTGTGTGAATCTTGCTTGGGTTCCTATGAAATTACTTCTCTGTAATTCACCATACTAATGCTATGCAACGATAACAGTCAACCTAAAATGAACAAACCAAACCCCCCCCCCCCCAGACAAGTAACTTACAGCATTGGTGCGCCACATGGGTTGTATGGCAGGTCTGGCCTTCTGAGTGACCACACACTCCTGCATGTCATCCAGGGTTGGGTGCTGGCCAACCTCATCTTCAAATGGCAGGCGATATTCTGACACGGGTCCATCCTGGCCTGTAATGGGTGAAGGTAATGTTTTATCTGCATCCTATTCCTTATATAACAGATGACAATATGTTCATTTCTCTAATTAGCCGAAGGGGGTAGTCCGATATTGGTAAATCTGGAGTAACTGATTCTTCCAAACTATTCCAAGCAACAGCCCATCATTATTTTTGTCAACCTGGTCCTGTTTCCTGGGATACTTTGGAGGAATCAAGGCACTCTATATGTACCAAACATATACTATCCCCTTAATATAAAAATAGTTCTCCCTGTTGGAGGTAATCCCTCCTATCATACCGAGATCTAAAATTATTTCAATCAAACCCTAAACAGCTTCAGACTTGAATAATATGCCTTGGCTAATGACATGATTATATATCAAACACAAATCCCATTAACAAGATATAATAATAAACTGCATAGCTATCAATGCAGACAAAATTGAACCTTCCTACCTGCCTACAATTGTCTAAGTTTGTGGTAATTGAAGGTGACTTACTGGAACACCTGGAGAGCATTTCCCACAGCACCAGACCACAGGCGTACATGTCAATTCGTAGGAAAGCATCACGTTGAAAGTTAATGGCTCCCTCCAACACCTCCGGAGCCATATACCGCCGAGTACCCACCTGTTGGATTTGGAACACTTTGGAACACATTTGGAACACTTGTCAACACAGAATAGCCTGGGGTCCTGTACAACCTGCCTGTTTTTGAACTACTGGTCGCAAATTCTACTGTTAACGCAACTTGACATTAGAAAAACTTTATTTATTGTACATTAGCTTACTAAAGTATTGTATGAAATTTTACATCTCTCAAGCCCTGAATATAAAGTGTGTCCATAAAATATTTTAAGATTTCTACATATACATACAATACAATCCAACTTTGTGTCATGATCTTCACCCAACAATACTACCTGACTGCCTGACAACAAAACCCACAACAGTAGCCTCACCTGACCATGAGTATCACCAGCTGACTGGCCAGGATGGAAGACCAGTGCCAGGCCAAAGTCGGCAATGCAGGCAGTGAGGTCGTGCTTCAGGAGGACATTCTTGCTTTTGAAGTCCCGGTGGGCGATGGACGGCTTGAGGGCCTCACACTTGGTGGCTGGCGTTTCTTCATGGAGGTACATCAAACCACGTGCCATCGATTCACCAATGATACACAGCTCTGCCCATGTCACCAAGTTGGCCTGTATAACACCACAATAATAGTTAGTGATGCCTCTGCTATAGACAAAGCAAAGAACTACCGTTTCCTCTAAAATAAGCTATTCAGTACAAGCACTGTACTGGCAAATTTTCTGAATTCCTTACCAATAGGACCATCAACAAACACACATAAAACTTTGTTCATAAATAGTTATATGAAAGTATCCATATATGTGCATTACTTGATATATTTCTCTTAAAGAACATATTCTGCATACAATACAAACCTTGAGGTAGTCACAAAGGGAACCACGTTCATGGTAGGTAGTGATGAGCCAGAACTCAGCCTGGAGATTTTCACCGCGCTTTTCAGCTCCAAGGAAATGCAGGAGGTTATCATGGGCCATTTGGGGCAGCGAGTATACTTCCTTCTCCACCATCCATGACTGTTTGTCCTGTAACACAAGATACAAGTTAAATTCTTCCTCAAATCAAATCACCATTACTCAGAAAATATTTCAGAAAAAAAAAAGAGAGAGAGAGAGAGAGCCAAGAAATGCAATGAGGGAGCCACTACATTTCTACCAGATAGAAACACAAAAGTGTGGAGTGAAGCATGGCACCCACCTGGACGGGGAATATTTTGACTGCCACAACATCTCCGAGCAGGCTGGCCTTCCACACGGCACCAAAGCGTCCCCGAGCCTTGATCTCCCGCAGCTGGATTGGTCGCAGACCCATGACAGGCGATGGAGGCACCAGGGCCGCTGAATCCACCCGTGGCAGTTCCACAAAGTAGGCCTTTGGAGGAACATGGGGACATTATTAAAGGCAACATTTATTTGGTTTTGGGTGAATTGGTAGGCAACAGATTCAATCAAACTACACCATGAAACAGGCAACCTCAATATATATATATATATATAAGGGTTCTGTATTGTTGCACAGTTTAGAGGGCTATGAAGAATCCCATTTACCCACAACAAAAGGTTCCCCTCAAATGCAAACCAGATCATCAACAGTAATTTGATGAGTTTTAATGTAAATAACTAACTACTTCCCAACACTGTCCTTTGGCTATATTAATTTTATATAAACAAATTATTTTATATTTTATATATAAATAGGAAAAAAAATTGACAGCGAGAAGGAAAGAAGGCAGGCAGAAATGGTAAAGAAAGGATTGATGACTGACCATTCTGTGGCGACGGTAGAGGTAGAAGGGGATGGCGACGATAATGACGAGGAGGACGAGGGTACCCAGTGTCCATGCCACCGTCTCTACCACCCTCACCTTGACTTGTGGGGGAGCTGTACCATACACACACAACCACACATTACTACATCATCGTCATCATCATCACCCACCACAAAACACATACTAATTATACCATTGAAGATCACACAAATCAAAGTACATGAAAAACACAAGTCACACTATGGAAGAACACAAAAACACACTAATTTTTGTCTTTACATTATTATTATTTATTTTTTTTATTTGTTCCGACACTGGACATAGGCTCTTCTAGATAAATAACACCATCAATTGACACTTAATGGGAAGATATAAATACAAAAAGAGTGATTGGTTGAACAATAAATATTCTAAAGCTTTGCTGATGTCCAATGTGACAAGGAGTGTTTTGTGTGGAGGTCTATCTGAGTTGATGCCATCATAGATTCTTTGTGTGAGGTCAGTGAGAAGAGTGTTTGTTGAGTATAGTGGTCTGAAACCATGTTGTGAGGATGCAAGGGGAATGTGTGGTGTGATTAGACTAATGATGAGGTACTCAGTAACTTTGGAGGGGGTACAAAGGAGGGTGATGGGACAGTGAGAAGAGGATAGTGTGGGATTTTTGTTGGGTTGGGGATAGTGATGATATGTCTGTACTTCCAGATGTTGGGTATTGTGCGAGAAGCTGTAGTTTGCTATGTTAGTAAGTGCTTGTATGCCTTGTGGTCCAAGGTATATGTTACTGATGTTGTTAAGGCCACAGGCAGAGGAGTGCTTGAGGTTGTGAATGATGTGATTCATCTGACGGTTTGTAAATGGTACATAGATAGTCTGTGTACAGTAAATCCTCATAACTTTACAGATTCATTACAAACAAATATTGCAATATACACTTATAATAGCAGTGCAAATCAAGGGACTACTGTACTGGGTTAATTCTACAATGAAAAGTTTAACAAAACAAACGACAAAAAAGCAAAGATCAATGAGACAGAGATCAAACTAACTAGGTATGGTGGTGGGGACTTCAGCAGCAGGGTGCCAGTAGAAGTTCTGGTTGCATCGTTCGTGGCTACAACAACAGAAGATGTGAGGTTTCTTCTCTGTCAGGCTACTCACAGCTTGAGTGCTGATACAGTCTTCAGGGTCCGAGCAGGCCTTGTCATCCAGCCAGCAGCCCTTGTAGGCAATATCAATCTAAAATTCAAGATGAACAAATGTGATCATCCACTGAAATGCCATAAATACAGCAGGGTCATTGTAAGATAGGAGAATTTGTACATTGACGCTCATCTTTGATTAATATTTCCATTTATTTTACTGTAGCAATTACTGAGATACTGTATGTGCTGCTACAATTTTGCACTATACAATACTGTACATGGAAAGTAAGGATAAGACAATGTTTATCTACCTTGCCCGAATTGTTAGTCCAGAGCACAAAGCATTGGTTGACCTTTTCCGGGTTGTCTTGCTTGTCGCACTTTTTGGTCACTTTGTCAGAGCAGATGCTGGGTGCTGGGTTGCTGTCGGTGCATTCCGTCTGGTTATAAAACTCACAGTAAAAGTCTTGTTGGACCTGGTTGTTGGAAGCTGCTATTGCACCTTCTGAAATATATGCAGTTAATTATTCCAACATAACACAACAAAGTGGTGGGTAGTGTTTGAAAGGGCTCGGTCAGGTATTTTTCATTACTCCCTTGAATGTGGTCACTAAAGAATGGCCCTCTGGTTTGATGGGACAAAAACATGATATACAGTATTTTAACACTATGGGTCAACGAGCTCAAGTGGATTAAGAGGGTCGTCTGTTGTGGGCCAATTGGAGGGCTACTGATTCATCCAAACTATATCAAGAAACAGCCTTCTGCCCTGTACATGAATAAGGGATCTGTTGTGTAGCCTGGTTTGATGGCATCAGTAGCCCTCTATTTACAACATAATGGATGATCCCCTTGAACTCTTCAATAAGTTTAAGAGGAGATTCTTCTGTTGGTGAATTGGAAGGTATCCGATTCCTCCAAACTATGCCACAAGACAGATCCCCTATCAAGTACAACTGGAAGCATCTGTTTTCTAGCAGAGGTAAGAGGAATCCGTAACCTTCCAATTTACCAACAGGACAATCTCCTGAACTTGGCACATGTTCAGTTCTACACTTGGTTTTTCTACGTAGCCTTCTAATACTGCAATAATACAGATTTGGCATACTGAGATACAATAGTGTATTTTCTGGCAGAGTTGGGAATAATCACCATTCCTCAAAATTGATTACCGGTAATACAAATTATCCCCTCAAAAAAATTGGTAAAAATAATTTATGTGTTGCTCAGACGTTACAAGGTAAACTATATCAATTAACCCATAAACAGCTTGTCTAAGAATTAATTTTGACTGATACCAGATTATCAAGATATTTTACATAACATAGGAAAATTTCACAGTCCAAGAGTCTAGTGCTCGGTGTTGCAATGTGAGCAAAGAAACCTAAATACACAAGTAACTAACCTGCTTCTATTGTAGAGGTGAAATGGAGGAGGGCCATCATGAGTCTGGCCAGTAAGGTGCCAGGGAGGCATCTGAGTATTGTACCTCCAGCCATTGCACATTCACACTATGGCTTCAGGTCTCTTTCCTGATTAAGCAGTGACCCCACGTGTACACACTCTGGTGGTCCCCTCCGAGTCCCCTTGCACCCGTCACCAGTGCACCGATGCCACTCGTTACATTTGTCCCGTTAACTGGGGTCGGATCATGTCCACAGTCTACATACGTTATTTCTTTCAACAATTTTCATGAAGGAATCCAAAAATCTTTTCAGTTCTTGCCACAAGATTTTCAGCTTGGGTTCACCTCTCTCACTCCCACCACCACAACCATGCACTTCACAACTTCAGATGCCCAATATGTATAAGACGTCATGAAGGCCAAAATAATTGAGCACTGGAACACTTCCAGTAATTGTCTGGCACCAGTTTCACTGGTACATTACACCTGTGGATAAAGTTTCATCATTAAAATGCAATTTTGTAAACCCACTACCTATGCATATATACAATAAGTATACTGAAACATTGATGTAAAATACAGAAAAATCATAAAAGTATTATATACAGTACTGCATAATTGTAGTTTCTCAAAAAACTTATATCACCATTTAGTCTCCCTTTCAAACTTCCTCAATCAACACCTTATATTTCTCTTAAATGGTAAAATACTGAAGTGTGTATCCTTAACATGACTCATAGGGTAAACATCCTGATAGGCATATTTCAATATTTAGAAACAAGTTGTGCAATACAATTTCAACTTGATAAAATGCAATGTTTATTGGTCCACTTCAATAATCACTATAATTAATGGCACTGTAAACTATCAGTTTAATTCCGATCGTGTATTTGAAACTGGTACAGGTAATTAAATAGCTTTATAAAACAATAACTTCAGAAAATGTTCACAAACCTACACCAATCCATGTTCCTTAAAAACATTAGTATTGTAATGTAGTAATGGCTTTATAAACAATTACTGAAGGGAATTTTCACAAATCTAAACCAAGTAATGCTTCTTAAAAACTAATTAGTATTGCAATGCACAGTTAAGTCCCACTTCTCGCCACCTCTCCCCAAATCGTAACTCTCGCCATTGAGTCTGGAAACTCGCCGCCATTTAACCGTTTGAATCGACTGCACAAACCGACTTGAGCCGAGTATTACCGAGGTGATTGCTCTACCACCTACGTTCCAGCAAAAGTAGGGAATAAAATGAGAAGATATAGGAAGTTTGTTTGTTCATTATATTTTCTAGAATTTCAATCCACCACCATGACATTATAGCGTTTCACAAAGGTCACCTTACCTCACCTCACTTGACATATATAAGCAGCCTGTAGGACCTGCATGTACACTATAATAGTAACACTAGTTCACCAGACGCCTGTGCGTGTGTTTGTGGGTTGTGTCGACCAACATGTTTTTGTTGGTCGGTTTTGTATACAACCATTATCTCGTAAATATAATGAGTAAATTTGTGCGTGAAATGTTTGATAGTGCTTAACTGGCGAGTCAAAGTTTTTATTGTATTTTTCCCTATAAGAAGTTGTATTCAAATCTCGCCATGATATTTTGGTCCCTATTAGTGGCAAGATGTTAGACTTTACTGTACAGTAGTTGTTTTTGTTGATGTTTTCCCTGGGCAAAATGGCCTCCTGGTACGCTCTGGTCGCAATGAAAAACAAATTACTGTAAAATATAGGAGGGAATGGCCAGCTCCCATAGCCAGTGCTGTGTAATGTAGTAATGGTGTACAGTAATCTAATCAATCAGTCTGGCCCTTACATTAGCTAGATAAAATATTGCCAACTATATGAAACAGTAATCTAATCTATAATAAGCACCTGTCTGGAAATGCAACATAAGGGGGGAGTACAGTGTTGCTTGTTGGTAAATCTGGTGCATCTAATTCCTCCTAACTATTCCAAGCAACAAGCCACTAATGGTTTTGTTAATCAGGTCCTGTTTCTTGACATACTTTGGAGGAATCAAAAGTGTATTACCCCCTTAAGAGTCAAAACAGTCATCGACTTGGGTAGAATTAGAGGATTACTAATGCTTCCAAACTATGCCAGGAAACAAATGCCCTTAGTGTTACAAATGGGAGTTTCTGTTTCCTGGTATAGTCTGGAGGAATCCATAACCTTCCAATTTACCAACACGAGAATCTCCCCTTAACTTTACACTAAAACTTAACTGTTACTATGCATTAACACTTTACCACAACTTAACAGTAACTTTACACTAAAATGTTTATTAGGACAGGTTCATTATTGTCATTAAGCCAGGCCTTTTGTTATGGCATTATATTAACTTAGAGACACCGACTCTATAGTAAGTTAACACCATAATTATAATATAACTAAAGACACTGCAACATATTGGGGTAATCAACTTTTGGTACGGTACATTATACTGTAGTGCCTTGATTACTCCAAAGTATATATGTGTACCATGTGAAACAGGAACACATTGACAAACACAATGCTGTTCTGTTGTTTGGAATAGTTTGGAGGAATCAGGATCTAGGATCTGCTTGTATAATGAACCACCTTCTTTTACCTTCATATATACAGGTATATCTTCTCATAAACTACTTAGTGTACATTATGATGTATATTGATCCCTGAGCAGGAAAAGGTTCTACTGTATGCAGATTTACTGAGTACTGTACATGGCTATGAGGGGTTATCCACCTACTAATAATCAGATTCTTATGCTATCATGGTGTATTGACTAAGTAGGCTACAAGAAAGAAAAGTATTTGGGGCATCTGGACCATGTGAAGGATGGTGGAGATCATTCAGGAATAAATACACTGATGCTACTAAGTTGTGACAACCTGACAGACTGGATAAAGGAAAGGCACTTTATTCAACAGTTGATAAAATCAGGCACTCTTTTCAGCTTCTAAAGTGACAGTTGACAGAAGGGAATTACATGGCCAGGCCTCAAGACATTTACAACTGTGATGAGAATATTGTTGACTTGAACAAATGTACACAGAGAGAAGTTGTACCCAAGTGACTGAGACTAGTATACACGGTACTCTTGAGAAGTTGTCTTTTCAGAACACATCAAAATTCACTGTTGTGTCTGATCTGCAGGTCCTGCTATGTCCTCTTTCATTATTTAAGCTGTCATTTCCATGAGGCAACTACTCAAGAGATGGCCCCAATGGATGACTGTATAGGACTATTGGTGAAAACTGAAGTGTTCCGTGCTGTCAGCCTCCCCCACACCCCCCACCCTCACTACACTGTAAAGGTTTTCAAGCATAGTAATGAACAATACAGGTTAAATGAGCCACAGGGTAATCTGACAATGGGTTTCAGTGTTTGAAAGGCTCTTTAATGGATTGCCATTAAATGTCCAGAGTACGGTAGTGAAAATTGCACCATGTTTAAGAAAAGACTGAAAACAAATCTGTTGGCTGCGTGTTACAACATGGATGATATGAATATTACAAGTAATTATAGTATTTAATAATAGTGAGAGAGGCCCTGTGGAGCCTAACCTCTTTACAATGAATAACCTCTCAATGGACATTGTCCTTACTTCTAACATGAATTTAGAATTACTGTACCGGTATTTTATTTTGTATGTACTGTACAGTATTATTTCCAATTTATCCTCAAGATCATCTCAATTTTACAGTAACTGACAAGGTTAATCCCATTTGTGTACAGTACGTTAAATTGAGGGTCCAGTGTATATTATGACAGTGACTCAGTTTAGATTATGATAATGACTCATTTAACATTAGATTATGACAGTGACTCATTTAACATTAGATTATGACAGTCGAGTCTAGATTATGAGTGACTCGTTTAGATTATGAGTGACTCGTTTAACATTAGATTATGACAGTGACTCGTTTAACATTAGATTATGACTGACTCAGTATAAATTATGACAGTGAGTCAGTATAGATTATGACAGTAACTCAGTATAGATTATGACAGTAACTCAGTATAGATTATGACAGTGAGTCAGTATAGATTATGACAGTGACTCAGTATAGATTATGACAGCGACTCGTTCCATATTAGATTATGACAGTGACTCGTATAAGTTACATTATGAGTGACTCGTATTTATTATGACAGTGACTCATATGGATTGAGTGACTTGTATGTTAGATTATGGCAGTGATTCGAATATATTATGACTGACTCATATGTTAGATTATGACTCGTATCTTAGATTATGAGTGACTCGTATGTTAGATTATGAGTGACTCGTATAACTTAGATTATGACAGTGACTCATGTTAGATTATTACATATATTATGACAGACTCGTATAAATTATGACATATATTATGAATGACTCGTATATATTATGACAGTTACTCTTATATATTATGACAGTGACTCGTATGTATTGACAGTGACTCGTATAGAATAACCCAGTGACCAAAACATTGCCCCCATCTAACATAGCGAGTCCATCACCCATTTATTATTTCCCCATCTCACACTAATATTTCCCATTTCCCACTAGTATTTCCCATCTCCCAGTCTTATTTCCCCATCTGTAGGTGTTGTTATGGTAAGATATCAATGGTGAGTGTAGTTAAGTTATTGTTTATTTTGATTATGGCAGTGACTCGTATAGATTATGACCACCACCACCACCATCAACCAAAACATTGCCCCCATCCACACCACTTCCCACTGTTATTTCTCATCTCCCAGCCTTATTTCCCAGCTCCCAGTCTTATTTCCCAGCTCCAGGGCTTCTCTACTCACTATTGGCTCACATTAGACACCCACTGCTGATGCCCGTCACGCGTACACAACACTTTTGCACTGATACATCCCAATTTGTGTGCAGATTCCAATATGGCGTTGTGTTTTTAGGCTACCGTCAGTGTTGCCAAGTAGGCTTCACGAAATTTCCCCAAATTCAACAGCAAAATTTTCCCTTTTTTTTTTACCTCAGACATTCCCTGTTTACTCCTGAATATGACAAGTCTCACATTTTACCATATTTTTCATGATTATTTCGTCTGGTAGAAATTTCCCCGTTAAAGGCCCGGGACATATGGGTGCTTTGTGGTGGCTATATAAGGACCACATGTACTTGTCACCCAGTAGCGACGCTGTAACGGGGACAAATCTTATTACTCTTCATCAATAATCACTATATAAGTTTCCCATTAGACCTAACGAAATTTCCCCAACTTCAACATCAAAAAGTCCCTATATAGCCTACCTTCTGAAATTCCCTGTTTACTTATGAAGATAGTCGCACATCATTTACCATCTTAATATTTTGTCTGGTATAAATTTACTCTTGAACAATCTGTATATAATTTCCCCATTGGTACCTCTAATTTTCCATATTTAGGAAAAAATCTTCAGATTTGGCAACATTGACTAACACACAATCCAAGCGTCAAAAGTCATCTAAAAACTATACACCTTCACCTATCACAGTCTTAATAATTTCTGATGTTATTAATTTAAGACTCATGGGATTACCAGTCATGTGTATTATATAATGAACATATAGTGTGAGTCTGGTACAAGGCATTATATAAAGTCAGAATATCTAGGAGGAGGGAAAATATTGGAACCCTGTGAAAAAGGTCGGCCAGAGGCTTAGCACACTAATCACTATAATATAATCACTGGTTATATATCCCATTGCAACAGGAGGTCAATCATAAGCCTATCCTACTAGCAAATGATGGGTCAATTATGCCAGGGTTGTCGTACACTGGGTCACCAAACATATAAACAAACAAATAAATAAACAAATAAATACACCGTTGTCAACCATTGATAGGGGTTGACGTTTTACGCACTTATCATGTTATTTACCTGTTTTCCTAAATAGGGCAATGCCTCCCGTGAGATTTGACCCAGCGTGCATCATTCATACCCGGGTATTTTTGTTTAATTCAAAGTTTGTGCGGATAGAGTTGGAAAGTATGAGATAAAAATGCGTGATAAAAGTTGAGGTGGGCAACAGTTGGTCCTGCAAGTACGCAGTGTGAGGCGACCCATTCATTACATATCACCCTGTCATACTACACTGCCATTAGGGAATGTTGGGGGTTGGGTTTTTGTTGTTATTCAATTATAGTCATGAATTCCATTATTCTAGCTATTATAAACTATTGACTGGGATCATTCATTGCATATCACGTAGGGCCTACCCTGTCATACTACACTGCCATTAGGGAATGTTGGGGGTTGAGTTTTTGTTTATATTCAATAATTATAGTCATACTTCACTAACGTTATTCTATGATTCTATTATAAACTATTTACTCGGGTCATTCATTGCATATCACCATATTATACTACACTATATAGCTGCCATTCAAATACATGTTTGGGGTTGGGTTTGTTTCATTCTCAATAGTCATACGTACAATACATGTATATTACGTACTTTATTTATTACTTGGTGAAATTTCGCCAAGTATATGTTGCTCTATGATCTTGTGTGTTTTTGTGTTTATGGCTATATATATGTCTGTAGCTTCGCGGCCTACAGGTCGCAATTCTTGTCCGATTTTGCTGAAATTTTCACCATAGGTAGGCATCAACATTTCTAGGTCACCTATTGTTTTTCGAGATCAAAAGTAAAAAATCAAAGTCAAAATTATTACAAATTGAAAATTGATAAAACCACCGCCGCCGCACCGCCGCCGCCGCTGCCGCCCTGCCGCCGCTGCCGCCGCCATCGTTTTTTTTTTTTTTTTTTAATAATATATATATATATATATATTTTAATATATATATTTTTTTATTAATTAATTTTTTTTTGTAATAATTAACTTTTTTGTTGTTATTATTATTATTTTATTTTTTTTCGTCGTCTACGCCGCCGCCACCGCCACCGCCACCATCGTCGCCACCGCCGCCAACGCCACCACCGCCGCCGCATCCGCCCCGCCGCCGCCGCCCCGCCGCAGCCTCGCCACCCCATCACCTACGCCACCGCCGCCGCCGTCGTTTTTTAATAATTAGTTTTTTTTTTTTTTAATATTATATATTTATTTTTAAATATATATATTATATATTATATATATATATATATATTGTTATTATTTTTTTTTTTTTAATATTATTTTTTTATTTGCGATGCGATGCGATGCGATGTAATTCGGGAAAATTATCACCTTTCCAACGGTTTTCCCCTTATTATTTCTTCTTCTTTATTTTTTTTCACTTAGTTTTCTTTTTATTAATTTATTTTCGTCGTCGTCGTCGTCGTCGTTGGTTAGAGGTTGGTTAGAGTGGCTGTAAAACATTTCACCAAAAAAAAAAAAAAATTTGGAGGCGCTATTGTAAATTTTTACCGATATATTAATTAATTAAACATTTCAAATAAATTGAACACCATATTCTGAATTTTGATAACCCGAGCCGAAGTTTTATTTACTATTCCGAACTTTCCATTTGAACCACGCCCGCGGGTACTTGTCTTAACACTTTTATATTGTTTATTAATCCACTTAAATCCACACTAACCATTATAAAGTGGACAAAAGGGACATAAAGCATCCACATGTGATATCTGGGTGAATTAAATCCGTCAGTAATGATCTCATTGAGTAATAAGGACATATAATAAGGTCGGTGATAACTTAGCAACGTTGCCACAGGTGCTAATTGTAAGTGAGAATTTCCTGTGTGTGTGTGTGTGTGTGTGTGTTAATTGCTGACTAGCCACCATGGAGACTCCTCGTGTGTACATCCTCTCCGCCGTCCGTACTCCTATAGGTCAGTAAATACCATACTTTATTACAATGGTGCCGATATATTAATGGTAGAAACACGTTACGGTACGTTTTATTGAAGTGTTAATTAATGCATCCTTTAAACTTTATCTCATTTATTATTAATTTATGAGAATCACTATGGTGTGATGTTTACGGTATTGTACAAGTATTCAAGGACATTCAAAGGGGAATATAACTCACACTACTAGACTATACCAGTATTTGTGACTTCCATGGTGGTGGGGATTCAGCCTCCACCTCTCTCTCTCTCTCTCTCTCTCTCTCTCTCTCTCTCTCTCTCTCTCTCTCTCTCTCTCTCTCTCTCTCTCTCTCTCTCTCTCTCTCTCTCTCTCTCTCTCTCTCTCTAGCTGCTGGCACATGGAAGTTTAATAAGTTACCCGGTATATAATAATATAAATTGTCGGTGAAATTATTGCCACAGAGAAAAATAATCATCTTTCTTGTCTAATATAATATCGGGAAATCACCTCTGAAGATTTTTTTTTTTTTCATCTTTCTTACTAGTAACATTGGAGGATTATTCCCGGCATAGTTTGTAGGAATTAGTGGCCCTCCAGTCTACGGGTCGTATGCAAGAATATCCATAATGTTGATGATGCCGTCGTACTGGTACCACACCATCGTCATCACCATGGATATTCTTGCATACGGCCGGTACGGTACCAATGAGAGGATCTTTTTTCGTTTAATTCCTAAGGGTACCGGTAGTATTATTAAACTACTTCTTTGAGGAATAGTTCTCTTTGTCGCTCAATTCCTATTATTTTGCAATGCGAAATTGACGACAAAACGCCTTTACCTTGAAGAAGTACTGTAGTTTGATACAGTAATATGACCCCAAGTCTCGCCTTAATTAAAAGATTCACCCGTGTCGTTCTTACTTCCCCGACAAGGTTCGTTGAATGGAGCGCTATCTTCCCTACCGGCACACCAGCTCGGATCCCTGGTCATCAAGGAGGCTCTGGCCCGGGCTCAGGTCACCCCAGATCAAGTTTCCGAGGTCATATTTGGTCAGGTCAGTTCAGAGGTCATGATAATTTAAGTCAGGTCAGTCAAAAGGTCATAATAATAGTCAGGTCAGTTAAAAGGTCATAATAATAGTCAGGTCAGTTGAAAGGTCATAATAATTTAGTCAGGTCAGTTGAAATATCATTATAATTTATCAGGTCACTTGAAAAATCAGAATAATTTTGTCAGGTTAATCGAAAAGTCATACTAATTTAGTCAGGTCAGTTGAAAGGTAAGGTAATAAAAATATGGTTAGGTCAGTTGAAAGGTAAGGTAATAAAAATATGGTTAGGTCAGTTAAAAGGTAATAAAAATATGGTCAGGTCAGTTGAAAGGTAATAAAAATATGGTTAGGTCAGTTGAAAGGTAATAAAAATATGGTTAGGTCAGTTAAAAGGTAATAAAAATATGGTTAGGTCAGTTGAAAGGTAATAAAAATATGGTCAGGTCAGTTGAAAGGTAATAAAAATATGGTTAGGTCAGTTGAAAGGTAATAAAAATATGGTCAGGTCAGTTGAAAGATACGGTAATAAAAATATGGTTAGGTCAGTTGAAAGATACTGTAATATGGTTAGGTCAGTTAAAAGGTAATAAAAATATGGTTAGGTCAGTTGAAAGATACTGTAATAAAAATATGGTTAGGTCAGTTAAAAGGTAATAAAAATATGGTTAGGTCAGTTAAAAAGAAATAAAAATATGGTTAGGTCAGTTGAAAGGTAATAAAAATATGGTTAGGTCAGTTAAAAGGTAATAAAAATATGGTTAGGTCAGTTGAAAGATACCGTAATAAAAATATGGTTAGGTCAGTTAAAAGATACCGTAATAAAAATATGGTTAGGTCAGTTAAAAGGTAATAAAAATATGGTTAGGTCAGTTGAAAGGTAATAAAAATATGGTTAGGTCAGTTGAAAGGTAATAAAAATATGGTTAGGTTAGTTAAAAGGTAATAAAAATATGGTTAGGTCAGTTGAAAGATACCGTAATAAAAATATGGTTAGGTCAGTTAAAAGGTAATAAAAATATGGTTAGGTCAGTTGAAAGGTAATAAAAATATGGTTAGGTCAGTTAAAAGGTAATAAAAATATGGTTAGGTCAGTTGAAAGGTAATAAAAATATGGTTAGGTCAGTTAAAAGGTAATAAAAATATGGTTAGGTCAGTTAAAAGGTAATAAAAATATGGTTAGGTCAGTTGAAAGTTCTGATAAATTAGTCAGGTCAGTGAAAAGGTCATAATAATTTAGACAAGTCAGTTGAAAGATCAATATAGTTTAGTCAGGTCAGTTGAACGATCATAATAATTTTGTCAGGTCAGTCAAAAGGTAGTAATACTGCAATCAGGTTAGTCAAAAAGTCATAATAATACAGTCAGGTCAGTTGAAAGATCATAATAATTTAGTCAGGTCAGTTGAATGATCATAATAATACAGTCAGGTCAGTTGAATGATCATAATAATTTAGTTAGGTCAGTTGAATGATCATAATAATTTAGTCAGGTCAGTTGAAAGATCATAATAATACAGTCAGGTCAGTTGAAAGATCATAATAATTTAGTCAGGTCAGTTGAAAGATCATAATAATACAGTCAGGTCAGTTGAAAGATCATAATAATTTAGTCATGTCAGTCAAAGGGTTATAATACAATCAGCCGTGGGAGAACAAAAAAAAACATGATTAAAATGAACATATGTAATGGTGATACAGTAATGCCTTGTTTTGCACTGGTGGGGACCTTATGGGTTTGTGTGTGTATTGTCCTGGTTTTTGTAATGAATCTATTTATAGGAAACCCTCTTTGTACAGCCACAATCAGATAACCACTGACACCTTCCTTCCATCGTGCAAATAAATGGGGAAAAGTTTGTGTTGGTAAATCTGGAGCAACTGAATCCTCTAAACTATTTCAAGCAACAGAACACCATTATTTTTGTTCATCTGGTCCTGCTTCCTGATATACTTTGGAGGAATCAAGGCACTCCAATATAACAAAAGTAAATAACCCCCTTAAAGGAAGAGGTTTAGTTAGTACAGTAGTGTTGACAAGAAGAGTGGTTATTATGGGACAGTCTTTGTTTGTGGTGATATTTTTGGATTCCCTTTGTAAGAACTTGGTGGGGAGTCATCCTGAAGAGGTTATTGTAAGTTATGAATAGTTTGTGCTAAAGGAGTACCGGGTATACACTGCTGCTGTCTCACTATAATGTGTGTGTATTATTGCAATGATGTACTGTAGTGGTTTTAGGGATTTGTATTAATCATTTAGGAATTCAGTAGACCTTCAATATAAGATGAATAAATTTAGCACTATCCTTTTAACACAGGCTCAGTAGATCACTTAGTTGTCTGTATAGTAATGAATAACACAAGCCTGGAAAAACATTAGGTGGTCTTCAGTGAGGGTCTGAGTGTAAAATAAAGTGGTGGATTACAGTACTGTTTGCAATATACAAATAAGTCAACCAGTAAAAATTCCTCTGCATTGTTTTTCAGGTATTGACGGGCGGCCAGGGACAGAACCCAGCACGACAGGCAGCGGTAGCAGCGGGTATACCTTACACTGTCCCCTCCACACTGGTCAACATGCTTTGTGGTTCAGGACTCAGGTATGATGGAGGTGTTGCCGGTGGTAAGGTGTTCATTCAATATAAGATGAATACATTTAGCACCATCCTTTTAATATACAGTAGGATCAGTAAATCATTTAGTCTGTTTGGTAATTATGAACAGATTCCTAAGAAAACATTTGATGGTGTTCAATGAGTGTCTGAGTGTAAAATGAAGTTGTAGATATAAGTATTTATTCAATATACAGTATATTGAGGGTGTACTATATTATCCTATTACAGGTGTGTTGGTCTGGGGTATCAGGCTGTGAAGGCAGGTGAGTCAAGTGTGGTGGTGTGTGGTGGACAGGAGAACATGAGCCGAGCCCCACACGCCATCCACTTACGCTCACCCACCAAACTCGGACCGGCCACACTCACTGACACCTTGATCACAGACGGACTCACCGACGCCTTCAACAACTACCACATGGGGGTCACTGGTGAGGTGGGACTTCAGTTGACCTGTACATCAAGGCTATTGGATTAGCATTTCAACTCTCATAAAACAAAAATATATACTGTATATGCTTTTGATACCTCCAAGTTTCTGACACATCACAGTGTCCCTTAATGAGTGACATAACATTTCAACTGCACGTGCGAACATGGGACTAGCGGTATGGGATCTGTTTTGTAGCCCAGTTTGGAGGAATAAGTATACATCTTAACGAATGACTTAACATTTCAGCTGAGAATGTTGCCAAGCAGTGGGGATTTGGTAGGGGGGCCCAGGATGCGTTTGCCCTCACGTCCCAGGAGAGGGCTGAGGTGGCACAGAAGGCAGGACACTTTGACTCTGAACTGGTGGTGGTGGAGGTGGAGGGAAGGCACGGCGACAACACTCAAGTTAGGACGGATGAATACCCTCGACACGGATCAACCCTACCTGCACTAACCAAGCTCAAGCCATACTTTGTCACTGTAAGGCCTCAGTCACATAATTCAACAGAGGTGCCATAGAGAAGAATATCTGTGTTGTTGTTGTTGTTGTTGATGTTATGGTACCTGTACGATGACTCCATAGACAAACAACAGAGTCATTGTATCAGTACCACACCAACATCAACACCAGGAATGTTCTTACCTATGGCCCAGTGTCTTGTGGATAAATATTGTTACCAAATCAAGGTCTAATACACATGTTGGGAGAAGTGTGACGGTCATGATACTATGGAGCCGCCCAGAAATGCTCAATATGGTAACACTGTTTAAAAAAAAAAAGATAAATAAGCTCATCAACAGGCATTACTCATAGTGTGAATGAGGCTTAAATATAGCTAATAGTGTTCTAATAATAATAATAATAATAATAATAATAATAATAATAATAATTCAGTAAGAATTAGCAACAAGCCCAGAGGAATTATTTAGCACTTAAAGACAAGCATAGAAGTGATAGAAAAGAAGCTATGTAGGAGAAAGGGGAAGATCAAATTATAAAAAAATAGCTATACAATACAGTATAAGGGGCAAAGGGCAGTTGCTGCGTTAAAATAATGTACAGTATGTTGTATTGGTTAGGAACGAAGTGGGCAGATACTTTTTAAAATTTTATCATAGAATCATTATGATATTGCGGCGTTAATGTAATATACTGTATGTGTATTGGTTAGGATAGGGGTGGATAGTTAATGTATTTACTTATTATACAATCCTTATAATATTGCTGTACTAGTGTAATATATTGTTATGTTATTGTAATATTTAGGTGCATTGGTTAGGATGGTAGTGGGTAGATACTTTGACAATCCATTTACCAGTAATATTGCTGTACAGTACTAGTGTCATATATTGTTGTTTTATTGGTTAGGATGGTAGTGTATAATATAATGTTGTATTGGTTAGGATGTTAGTGTATAATATAATGTTGTATTGGTTTAGGATGGTAGTGTATAATATAATGTTGTATTGGTTTAGGATGGTAGTGGGACCGTGACTGCTGGTAATGCATCTGGGATAAACGATGGTGCTGCGGCCGTCGTTGTGGCCAGCCAGACGGAGATGGAGCGGCGGGAAGCGACGCCCCTGGCCGAGGTGGTGGCGTGGGCACAGGCCGGTGTCGACCCAGCAATCATGGGAACTGGACCCATACCAGCCATCAGGGCAGCGGTGGGTACTCTGTCTTGGTCTGTAGGTCACCTTGCATTACTGTAGGACCGCCATATAAGTTGATTATATTTAGTGTTATCCTTTCAACACAGAGTCAGTAACTTTTATCTATCTATTGCTAGACGCCTCAATTCCTGAAGAGGGTGGTCACAAATTAATTGCCTCCATGAACTTCTGTCCCCTGTCAACTGGCGTCCCTCCTCCCTCCCAACACCACTCTCACTTCTATATCTCTCAACTCCATCCTTCCACCTCACTCTCGGTGTTGAAGAAATTTTATGATCAAATTTATTTTTATGTTATTTGAATGGTGATGCATTAAAGATTATTTTGATATGTGAAAGTCGAAATTTGCATGGTTGGTTACTAAAATATTTGATATTTTATATGGGTAAACTTTAGGAGCGATTTCTGGAGAATTATGAAAATGTAGGTTGGATCATTCTCTCACGGAGCTACTCATATATACAGTAGGCCCTCATAAGATTATTTCAATATGTGTATGTATGTGTAGTTGAAACTAATTACTTGGTGGTCCTTACAGCTGAAGAAGGCCAAGTGGAATATTGAAGACGTTGACTTGTGGGAAGTGAATGAAGCGTTTGCAGCTCAGTGTTTGGCTGTCATATCAGAACTCAGTCTCCATCCTGATAAAGTGAATGTGAGCGGTGGTGCTATAGCCTTAGGACATCCTATTGGTGCATCTGGTGAGTGACCCCCACAGATTATAGTATAGGGAACAATGTAAACACGTCCATGGTGTTGACGATGGCACCATTGACAAACACCAGAACCATCTTATCTGTACCCACATCCATGGTGTTGACGATGGCACCATTGACAAACACCAGAACCATCTTATCAGTACCCACATCCATGGTGTTGACGATGGCACCATTGACAAACACCACAACCATCTTATCAGTACCCACATCCATGGTGTTGACGATGGCACCATTGACAAACACCACAACCATCGTATCAGTACCCACATCCATGGTGTTGACGATGGCACCATTGACAAACACCAGAACCATCGTATCAGTACCCACACATTGTCAACCCCATGAGTGTTCTTGCATACAGTCCTTTATCTTATAAATGTTGGTATAGTAGTTGGTAAAATTCCTGTCGCCTCACTCAGCACTTCTTGAAGGATAATATAAAGGATAATCATTCAATGTAAAGGATAATCAATTAATCGTTCACCATAAAGGATAATAATTATTCACCAAACAGAATTAGAATATCCAGGTTACAAACAAATAAACTTTTTTGGTTCTTCAGTTTATGAGTCGGTTAATTAAGGTTGTGTTTCCATTCTGTACTTCATAACTTGGCAGATGTGGCAACAACTTTTGCAAATGGCTGTTCGTATAATTTGGTGGATACAGCAAAAATAGAATATAGTATCCCTTAAGTATACTGTACGGTAACAAATATATTACATAGAAAACTATTAAGTAACTAATTCTGTATGGAAATGGGATCACAAATGTCATGGGGAAATATAGAAATGGGAGGAGAGTGATTGAAATGAGAGACTGAACATCAAATTAAGTACAGTAGTGGTTTGATAGAAGTACTGTATAGTATTGTGTGCAGAAATATTATGGTGTTGTTTTTGTGTTTTAGGTGTAGAAATATTAGATCCAGATTGTGTGTTCATAGATAAAAAATAGGTACTGGTAGTAATTTTCTTGGTAGTTTTGGTCAAATTTGTGTGAAGAAAAAATGTAGTGTTTTACTAAGGCATCTCTTACACCCTGCCCCCTGCCCACCCCAAACCAATCTCCAGAAACACATCCATACTCAAATCACTCACCAATCCATTCAAACACTCAAAAACAACACTCGGCTGCATGCACGACCTCCCGACATCCACCCATCTCAATCCTCCCTTCCCCGTGAGGACCGAGTCCAGATGTGCTGATATAATGTACACCATATTATTTTCTTGGTGTTTTAGGTTAAATTTGTGTTGTGTATAATGTTGTTTTCTTGGTGATTCTAGGTCAAGTCTGTATGGATTAATAATGTGTTGTTATCTTGGTGTTGACAGGTGCAAGGGTGCTGGTAACACTGCTACATGCAATGATCCGACTCAACAAGAAGAAAGGTGTTGCTGCACTCTGTATTGGTGGTGGTATGGGTGTGGCTGTGTGTGTTCAGCGGGCATGATAGACCCACAACATGTGTTATGCTTTGAAGAAGGTCAGTGTTATTGTTGTTGTTATGTATAGTAATGCCTTGTTTTCCACTGGTGTTGTTATGGGTGTGTGTGTGTGTATGTATGTGTGTATTGCACTATTGGTAATGAATCTGTACATAGTAAACCCTATTTGTACATTACACATCCATTAATTAATCCAGTGATGGATAATAAGTTTACTGTACACAGATTTTTAGACAATGGTATAATACACACTGATAACAACAACAGTGCATAATGAGGATTTACTATATGTTATTTAGTTATGAGTCTGTAAATGGGAAAGAAAAAAGATTGTCCTTGGCCAGAAGACCTTGTACCACAGAAAAGGAGGAGACAGAAAGAAGGAACACCAAGTATGAAAAAGAAATAATAAGGGGGGGGAGGGGAATTTTTTGGTGGTTTAGGTCAAATTAGTGTCCAGAAGTAAAGTAAAAAAAAAAAGGGAGAAAATTGTGGGACAGTTGAAGAAATGAAAAGGACCAAAACACCCAACAGTGTCAGTTATGAACAGTTCCTTACCATTTCTGTTACCTAGACTAACCACTATTTACATGACACTCGTGGTACATACATATAGACAAACAACACAGCCGTCGTATCGGTACCACACCATTGTAAACACCACGAATGTTCTTGCATACGTACAGTTCTTTCTCTTGCCACAATTCCCCATTCCATTATTCCCTTACTCTTCACTACATAATTATGATGGCTGGAGAAAACTTTATGTGCAATACTTAAGAGAAAATACCTATTGTAATGGTGACGAGATAGTGGTTTCATTGTGAGAGAACTGGTACTGTGAGTCTGAAGTTGTTAAGGGGATAGTAGAGTGTTGGTGGTAACTCTGGAGCAACTGATTCCTCCAAATTGTTTCAAGCAACAGGCCTCCACTATTTTTATTCATATGGTCCTGTTTCCTGGTATACTTTGGAGGAATTTAGGCACTCTAATGTACCAAAAATATACTATCCCCTTAAGGTGCTGCAGATGGTACATAGGAGCAATAGATTAATGATACCTGCATAAACTGTTGACATTATTACAGGCAGCTTTAGTGGCTGTTGACGTTTTTATGGGCAGCTTTAGTGGTGCTTGTACTTTATACTGTACTAGGCATCTGACGTGCAATTCATATGGTTAATTATGGACCAGGATTGTGTATTTATTTATTGTAGTACAGTATTGCATTAGCTTGCTAAAATGTTTATTTGTCATTTTGTTTCAACACTTGTTATTCAGCAAAGTTGTTGGTTGTAATGAATCTCTCTTCCTTATGTCACACGCTTACAATTTATCCTCCCTACCATTCAATAATAATGACATTAGAATGGAAAAGAATACAGTAGAATCTTCCAATAAACTCACACAATATCAAACCTTACAGTTAGAGTGGGACAAATGTAACAAGACTGCTCACCTTGTTATGTATCTCTTTATTGTGATCTCCCAGACTGCTAGTAGTAAAGGTGTATGTGTGTGTGTCTATGGAAGTTATGTGTCAGTGGGTATGAGATTATAATGAGCACCTTTACTTTCATTGAATTTACCTATAAATATATTAATGAATATTCCATACCTGTACTTGCCAAATGAAAAGTGCTGTTGGCATCACCTCATAAATGGATACCAAAAGTGGTGTCATGATTGTCACATACATTACTGAAACAATATAAAATAAATTCAGCTCTTAAATAAATATGCAACATGGTAATGTATGCACAGTTCATATGAAGTGAATACCCTCGACTTTAATTAAAATGCTTTACCACAGCAAGAAGTAAATAAAAACATGCAAAACAATTTCTGATCCTTACTATTGTGGTGATATACAGTATCCAGTTTTGTTGGATACACGGGGCTTCCCAGTTGTTAGTAATACAGTAAACTCTTATTTTATATTGGGATTATGTATGTGATATAGTGTGTGTGTGTGTGTAATGAATGCATGTATAGTACTGTAAACACTTATTGTACACTACACATCTATAATACTAATGTACTGTACTGTACAATGAGGGTTTTCTGTACACACCCAAAATCTCATTATAGAATGAAAGTTCACTGTACTGTATAATGGTTGTTGGGCATTAACTTGCATGCCTTTGTTATTATACCAGAAGCTTATTAAATTCCTTCTCAACTTCATACTGTACATAGTCAGCTAATGCCAGTATGTTGGGGCACCCCATTTCATTTTTCAAAATACGGTAGTATCTCATTTTACATCGGTATTTTTTAATCATAAAGTATGTATTATCGCTCAAAAAAATTATCCTTATGTTTTCATGTTTTGTTTGATGAATCAATGGAAGAATATATTGTAAAACTCATTTGAGACTACACAAGGTGAAGTGTTTATTTTCACATTCATTGAGCTTGTCCATAAGGATACATTATAGAGCGAATATACACCCTAAAAAAAATTATTTGTCACCTTCATTGCACGAAGCAATTTGGCACCACACCAAGTAACAGTGATCCTTGTCAAGAGTATCAAAGCAACAAAGGGGTGCTGAATAATTTTTTATAGGGTGTACATGAAATCATGATGCCATACGTAATATTTGTACATGTATGTACATTCGTAATCCACTCTCTAGCCCACCCAAGTCAAAGCCAGAGATCTGGAGCAGGTGGTTTCTGGACGACAGCCCACCCAAAGCCTCCATTGGTTCAAGATGTGTATGTGTATAACCTCGTGATGGTTTGGGTGGGCTGTCGTCCAGAAACCTCCTGCTCCAGATCTCAAGTTTCAACTCCGGCTATATTTTATGGTCAGTGAGTGTGTATGTAATGATCATACTATATGTAATATTGTACTTACTGTATTATACTGTAGCTTGTTCTGTGTTTGATGCTGAAACTCAGGTTAGTGCCTTGGTAGTCAGGAATAAGATTAATGTTTCTCTTATATTTATTCAGTAACTCTTGTAGTTCCTGTTGATAATGAAGCAACATTTTCAAAGAGTCTCAAGTGTTGACCAACTTATTAGTTGTACTGTAGTGCCCTTAGTGCCTTTTGTTAGTAAGATCTGAAGCACAACACATCATTCTTAATGAAGGGGAGAACTTCTTGACAGTAAAATATTAGAGGGCTACTGAATCCTCCTACAAACTATGTCACAACACTGATCCCATATTAGTAACATTGAAGTGGTATGTTTTGGAGGAATCAGTAGCCTCTCCCTTTAAACAAACTCACTCATACTATATCAAATGAAATGATCTGGCATTCTTGGTTATGTTGTTTTATATGTTAATTTTGATATGAGTGTTTGGCATTATAGCATAAGTTAAAGGGATAGTAAACTTTTCTTTGGTACATTAGAGTATCCTGATTCCTCCTAAGTAGACTATGCCAGAATACAGCACCAGATTGATAAATATAACAATGACCTGTTGTTGCTTAGAATAGTTTGGAGGTATTATTTGCTCCAATGTTACCACTAACACTGAAACGACTACATATTTCTGCAATCTGTGCTACAAAACAGATCCCCTTACTCCTATATTGAGACTGTCTGTTTCCTGGCATAGCTTGGAGGAATAATTAGCCCTCCAATTCACCAACTCTAAAAAAATCTGTAAGTGAATCAAAACTGGTTACAGTAATATTCTTTAACAGTAATTCCTTGTTTTGTACTTGTGTTATGGGTGTGTATTGTACTGTTTGTAATGAATTTGTGTACAGTAAACCCTCTTTGTAATGAATCTGTGTACAGTAAACCCCATTTGTACAGCTACAATCAAATAACCACAGACACTTTCCTTCCATCGTAGTCAATATCTTGGTAATAAAGAACAACACGTGTATGATTTTGCAGCACCTCATAATAATAATAATAATTGAGGTGATGTAAGCTGTTGTATAATTAATTTGGTTTGATACTGATTTATTTGCACAATGAAAGGAAAGTTTGTGGTTATTTGATTGTAGCTGTACATTACACACCCATAAACCCCAGTGGTGGATAGAGAGTTTACTGTACACAGACTCATGGTAAATGGTACAACACACACTCATAACAACAACGGTAGACAACGAGGATTGACTGTATCACATTTGGTGGTGGTAATACTGTGCTGTTTACTGGTTATGAATATTTATACAATACATTCCTTTGTTTTAAGTTAAAATAAGAGCAGAATGAACATACAGTACTGTAGTCTAAAAGAAAGGGTACTATTTGTGTATTCTCTATCTCGGTTTCTATTTCTATCTCTATTTTAATTAATTAAGTAAGAGCTGAATGAACACAGAGTAAGAGAGGGTACATATGTGAATAAGATAACAGTGGTGACAAATAGTCCTTCACCAGGCTGTAATGGATAGCGTGACCAACACAGAAGCGTCCAAAAACTAAAAACATTTTGTCATTAAACATTTATCAACACACATCCAAAATATTTATCATCAAACACACCAAAAACATATCGACACACACATCTAAAACATACTCAAAACATTGACTGAAGCAACGAATCTATGTGTTCTCAGTTCAAAACAGCTGGCCGTGCCTTTCCATCACAGACTGGTGAAGGACTATGCAATACTTTTAACTCACATGAAAATACTTCCTTATAATATTTTAACACTGGTCTCTGATTATATTCCAGCTATCAATAAGGCTTGAATCTTAATAAGTTAGTTTGACATACACAACAGTAGTAATTTTGTTACCCCACTTGAGATATTTATCCATTATATTGATATAAGATGCTGTATACTATGTTTTAAGATTTCATTACATTGTTATCATGACAGTTAGTTTATTTTATACAAAGTTTATGGAATATTTTATCAGCTTTGCCTGGATGTCTGGCCCGTGTTTGAGATTCTTTATCGAATGTAATATTATCTGTGGTGTTGACGATGGCGTGGTACCGGTACGATGACTTTGTAGTGTGTCTGTGAAGTCATCGTACCAGTACCACAGCATCATCAAAACTATCAATATTCTTGCATACAGCTTACAATATCTTACAACCTTGGCTCACTGATTTTAATGTAATAACTAAACCATTGATATGTTTTCTCTTCAATACAGTTATACATTTGTTCGGTATTTACAGTAATACCTTGTTTTCCACTGGTGTTACATGTGTGTGTGTATTGTACTGATTGTTTGTAATGAATCTGTGTACAGTAAACCTTCTTTGTATATTACACACCCATAAACCCTGAGGTGGATAATGAGGGTTTACTGTACACAGATTCATAGACAACAGTATAATACACACACATAACAAACAACAACAAAAGTGGAAAACAAGGGATTACATTAGCAGTAGAAAAACAAGTTACAGTTAAGTTACAGGTTAAGGGCCATACATGACAATAATGATAATATATAGTTAGTTACAGGCCATCATATTATGTTCCTAATGCCAACAAGACATCTCCAATAAAGGCCAAGAAACAGACTACTGTATACCTTTGTCCGAGTCATATGTTTCATTTACATTTTGGTGGTTCCAGGTAAAAAATCAAGGGCATTAACTTTTTTTCTACATTATGTTAGTTAAGAATGAGGGTAAAAATAATATGGGTTGGTTACATATTTAAAAGTCATTATATTGGTGTTTGTAATGGTATGCACTTGGTTAAAAAGGGAGAATTGGGGGTAGACGAGTCCTTCAGACATTGCCACGAAACACCATCTACAGGTAATGTCGAGGGAACTTGTTTTGTGGCATTAGTTGGGAGGAATCAGAAGCCTCCAATTCTTATACACAATCACAGGGTCTTCAATTAAAGCACTCATCTAGTTATTGTTGTTTTGGTGATGGATTTGGTTGGTTGGTTATGGTGGAGGGAAGATATCAACATGTATAAATATATATTGTAACATATATTAATTTAGAACCTCTGGGTAATAATGTTTTATAACTTACTGTTGTTTGATTTACCTTATGGCTAAAACTGAAGAGGTTATAATAAAGTGTATTGTAGACCCTCCATATACAATGAAAAAATATTTGTATCCATCACTTCATTTTACACTAAAGTCACTCATTGAAGACCACCAACAAATGTTTTTCAGGCTTTTGTTATTCAATGCCATAAAGGCCAATAAGTTATTTACTGAACCTGAGTTAAATTGACAGTGCTAAATTTAATCATATTGTATCGAGGGAATAAATATTATACTGCTTAGTCACACATCTAAATGCAGTCCAACAAATTTTCAGTAATACAGTTATCTTCAATTTTATGGTACATTCCCAAACCTTTTGATCATCAGAAAAGCTTACAAACATCTACAAATGAGATAATATGTCTGGGACGGAGAACTGTTTCCCTGAAGAGCAGTTGAGGTCTATATAACTTATATTGTAAGCAAAGTGTACAGCAAACAAATGTACAAAAGCTTACAATATAAATGTTATGCATCAACAATTGCTCTGATATACATTTTGATAATAACAAAATCATTAATCTCTGACACTGTGCAGTAAATACATTCGTCTCCAATGTACCAAAAGTGTACTATTATTACCTCCTTAAATAATGGTAATGTGTTGGTTGATCTCTTACTCTTACAAGACACTTTAGGACTTGTTTCAAAGAGATACTCCAAAGAGATTTTACATGAACATATCTTTAAAGAATTATTATTAATAGGGGTTTAAATATCTTATGGAAATGAATAAAAAGAGAATATAAACTTGCATAGTTACACAAAAAAGTTAAGTACTGTACCAGATCCTACTCTTCATTCCATTCTTAGTGGTGGTATATATAAATAGGTTTTGTACATTATATATAACAGTACATGGGGAAAAAACTGCAGCATACAATAGTGTTTCTACAAATTATACACACACATTCCAGCCACTACAAAAATACACACAGCTTCAAAATCTATCAGTTAATGTTGACCTTCGATATACAATGAATAAATACTTGTATCCATCACTCATTGAAGACCACCACCAATTATTTACTCACACTTGTTATTCATTATCCATCATTATATCTTAACACTCATCATTGAAGACCACTACCAATTATTTACTCACACTTGTTATTCATTCCCATGCAGACTATATACGTGTGATTTACTAACCCTGTAAAAAAAAAAAAAAAAAAAAAAAAAAAAAAAAAAAAAAAAAAAAGAGAGAGAGAGATTTACAGTATGTGCTAAATTTATCATCTCATATCAAGGGTCTACTTTGGAGTTAAGAGGTAAGTGACTGGACGGATTATGTTTGTGCCTGTAGTTGCTTGTTGTTGAATATCTAGTAGTAATGCTGTACAAGATATTCATGGTTGAACACTTTTGATTTGGTGGGAACTGACAAATGTGATGATGGGTAAAACATTGTTGAATACATTAATTTTGTTTTTTGGAATTATTTGTCTATGTCAATTAATAATACTGGACATTTACACTAAAAGAGAATATGAGTAAAATATGATTGAATACATTAATTTTGTGTTTCGGAATGATTCTCGGTATCAATCAATAACACAAATAGATAATGTGTATGAGTAAAATGTTATTGACTTGTTAATTTTGTGTTTAGGAATGATTCATCTATAGTGTATCAATCAATGACACTGGACAACACATACTGTATAGGTAAAGTATGTATTATGTAGTGTGACGGAAGAATATACTTACAACAACACACAAGTGGGAATTATATATGTTGGGTGCAAACAAACCCCATAATAATAAGTGAACAGCTATTAGTGTAATGCCCACCAACATAATAATAATAACAATAATAATAAAAGCAATAATAATAACAAAAATAACAATACAAGGTGTACTATGTATGCTTCATAAGGGGAGATTCTTTTGTTGAAAAGTGTCTCATTTCTCCAAACTTTGCCACAAAACAGATCCCCTAAAGAGTAACATTTAGAATTATAGGTGGTCGTTTCCTGGCAAAGTTTTTTATGAGGAATCACAACAGTTGCTTCCAGTTTGTTCACAACAGAAAACTCTTTGAGAATAATAGCAAATCTTACATTACTATTCCACTTCCTATTACATATTAAACTAAAAATGCCTTGTGTATAATGAAACTCCTCCTCATATTACATTATTCTCTACAAAATATTATGTGTTCTACTGTCAACATTATTCTCTATCACTGATTGGCACTACAAATTATTAAGGGGATAATAGAGTGTTGGTGGTAAATCTGGAGCAACTGATTCCTCAAAACTATTCCAAGCAACAACAGGCCACCATTATATTTGCTAATTTAGTCCTGTTTCCTGGCATACTTTGGAGGAATCAAGGCACTCTAATGTACCAAAAGTATATTACCCACTTAAATGGAAGACTTTTAAGTAACCACGAGTATTTTGTTAACACGTACGACCCCACGACAACAACAACAACAATGTATTATACTCGGCCTTCTCTCACAGTTATGAACTATTGTACATACACCTTTAAGTTTCACAGGATTGTTAAGGTGAGATTCTCTTTCAGGTGAATTGGAAGGTCTTTGAAAACTAACTCCAAACTATGCCATAAAACAAAGCCCCTATTAATACCACTGACGGCATCTGTCTTCAGGCATGCTGTAGTTAGGAGCAATCAATAGCCTTTATATTAAATTTTACCAACAAGAGATTCTCCCCTTAACTGAAGCACCAGAGAATTGTTTTAATATCTCTTTTTACATATTTTTTTAAGTAGTGTTTGGGGTAAGGCAACAGAGTTTTAGTTGTCAAGTGTACAGTACATGAGTCAAATATCAACACACTACACAAATGGCTATACAATAAACCACTCATATTACACCCAATGTAGAATAGAGTAACCCATTAACTATTCATACAGTACCAAGGAATCACACAATACCATGAGGTTAATTGACCATAATATTCTACTGGTTATTTACCGAGTGTGTATTATGGGGTTAACTGATCATAATATTCTACTGGTTATTTACTGAGTGTGTATTATGGGGTAAACTGACCATAATATTCTACTGGTTATTCTACTCATTGTATATTATTGGTCACAAGAATTCATACACATACACATACTGTTGTTTTCAAAGGCTTACAACATAATGAGAAAATGTATATGTAACTGTAATACAATGTTATTATTAGAATTGTTGTTTTGTTAATCACAGAGTCACTTGGTAATACTTTTGGAATAATGATATTTCTTTCCATATAGCCTGTGTTAGAATTCCTGTGTCCAACTGTACATTACCTCTGTACTGGGCCTGATGTGTGTGTGTGTGTGTGTGTGTATATGTGTGTGTATGTGTGTGCGAGTGTATATGTGTGCGTGTATGTGTGTTCAGAGTTCGTCATGGCGTGTGAGGCGATGACAGCGACAATCCCCAAAGCGTTTTTCATTCTGTGGTACTGGGATGTGTTCCATGTCGGCCCTCACACGCACCTCAGACTTCAGCCGCTTACTCCATTCCTGTCAGGTTTGGTTGGGTTAGTGATTTATTGTGAAAAGTATAAAGCATAAATATCAAGTGTCAGGTTTGGTTGGGTTAGTGAATTATTGTGAAAAGTATAAAGCATAAATATCAAGTGTCAGGTTTGGTTGGGTTAGTGAATTATTGTGAAAAGTATAAAGCATAAATATCAAGGTCCTATTGCATAATATATAAGTAATTTATTGAGCCTGTGTGAAAAGTATAAAAGATGAATATAATCATCATATATTCAAGGTCCTACTGTATAATATATAAGTAATTTATTGAGCTTGTATTAAAAGGATCATGAAAAATATAATAAACTTATATTCAAGGTCCTACTGTATAATATATAAGTAATTTATTGAGCTTGTATTAAATGGATCGTGCAAAAATGTATTGAGCTTGTATTATTTAAAATGATAGTGGTAAGTAAATATATTCAACTTCTAATTATTGAGTGTCTTGGGTACTGTTATCTTGCCTGGAATAGAGCAGCGTGGTAACAGTACACATCCCTGGGCATCAGATTCTCCTGCATGTACTTCCGTCCCGTCTGTCCAATCAGCCGGGCCTTGTCGTCGTTGGATCTCGCCCACTCCAGCTGAAAATTATACAACACAACTTGGTACAACATTTTTCTTTTTTTACATTATTTATTATTGTGTTCAAACTTAAGATGGATTATTGTTATATGAAATAAAAATATATAATAATAAATAAATAAATAGGGGGACAGGCTTGGGGTGGGTAGAAAGCCTGTCCCCTATTCCTGCACCCCCTAACCTCCCCTAAGCCTGTGCCCCCCCAAAACCCCCTGATCCCCCTAAACTCCCTCCAAGCCTGTCCCCCTTTTCCCACACCCCCTTAATTAAACATTACACCTACCTTTTCTATGAGGTCTGAGAGGTCCCGTTTGAATGGGATATAGTGAACATAAGGCTGGAGATCATGGTAGAAGAACTCATAGTAAGGTGAGTCTTGTTTAAACACCACACTACTGCCACCAAGAAGGTAAGGGAATCTATACGCTGCCACTGTGCCATCTATGTTGATCTGATATTTGTACTGGGAGGAAGAGATGTACAGCTACAATCAAATATCCACAAACACTTTCCTTCCATCATGTAAATAAATCAGTATCATATCAATATATAATCATACAACAACACCTTATGTCAACTCATCAACCCCCTCAATTATTATTATTATGAGGTGGTGCAAAATCTAAACGTGTTGTTCTTTATTCCCAAGATATTTAATATGATGGAAGGAAAGTGTCGGTGGATATTTGATTGTGGCTGTACAGTTAATCACTTTTCCTGCCTCTATTAAAACTAAATTTTACATGTTTGTTAATGTTATTATAAAAGGTACATCTTCACAGAGGAAAAGAATGATAAAAGAAATTAATGTGAAAGTTGTTTAGGTATGAGCCAGCAAACAATGGATATATATCTCACTGTATTTCACTATCTTTATATTCTTATTAATGCTTTATACATCAGTGTGTATAAAGGAAAGACATTTGTGAAGAAAAACTTGATACTTACATCAAAGAATTTAAAGAAGGAGATGTGCTTCTCTTTTGGTCCGTACTTTTCCTCGACACTCTTATTAAAGAAGAAGAAGTTGGTGAGTGAAGCATTGATGAGGTGTGGGTGTTGTCTGGCCAGTGCTATGAGGTCAAGGCGTTCCTGTCTAGCATCACGACCTCTCCAGAACCCCTGTGGTCGCTTGGCTTCCCACGGCACTGCATTGTTGGATTGGACGGACAGTAGGTCTAGGGTTACTCTGTATGGGGAGGAAGGTTTTATATGGTAACACTGCTTCATGTCTTGCTTAATAATTCAACACACACATATATAAAAATGTTTAGGGTCACTCTGTACAGGGTGGGAGGCATCACCAGGTCATACTTGTTGCTGTCTTGTATACTAACTCAAACACATACACACACACATAATATATGATAATTAGTATGACCTCACTAACCAGTCTCCCAGGGTGAGGGAGGTGGTGTGAGCCATTAGTGGTGGAGTTGCCCCTTGGTGAAGTATTATAACCTTGTGCTTGATGTGGCTTCAGATGTGACCAATACTGTACCATGATGGGAAGCCCCTGGGAGGGAATCAAGTATCAGCAATAGGGACGGATGGATCAACTCTCAATTAGGGATAAAAGTCATGTACAGTAATGAGAGGAAAGCTATGACAGATGTGCTAAGGATTTATGATGATGGTGGGCACTTGTTGGAAGATATTTGAGGCTTTTTATAGTGAGGCAAAAGCATGTGTGTGGGTAGAGGGTGATCTGAGTGAGATTTTTTATATTAGTGTAGGCATGAGACAAGGGTGTGTTATGTCACCGTGGCTGTTCAATACTGTACATATATGGAAGGTTGTATGAGAGATGAAGGCCAAAGTGGACAGCCTGGGAGCCAAGCTGAGGCTGAACGGAGCAAATTAGTCCTTGGTGGCAAGTTCATTTTCTGATAATATTGTGTTGATGGGTGAGAATGAAAGGCAACTGCAGAGGCTAGGCATTATCTGCAACTTATAGATGATGGAATGTACAAGGAATGTGTATCTAAGGTACATTTTTGTCAGTACAGTAGACTTTCCATATACAGTGAATATATAATTGTATCCATCGCCTCATTATACACTTAAGGGGAGAGTATACTTTTGGTACATTGGAGTGCCTTGATTCCTCCAAAATATGCCAGGAAACAGGACCAGATGGACAAAAATATAGGAGTCCTGTTGCTTAGAATAGTTTGGAGGAATCAGTTGCTCCAGATTTGCCAAGTGGGTAATACACTTTTTGTACATTGGAGCACTTTGATTCCTCCAAACTATGCCCGGAAACAATATCAGATTAACAAAAATAGTGGTGGCCTGTTGCTTGGAATAGTTTGGAGGAATCAGTAGCCTTCCAATTGAACAACAAGAGAATCTCCTCTTAAATGGATAGTGTAAAATGTAATAATTTCATACCAAAGTCCTACCATATCAAATTATATTATAGACTTATTATACCTCACACTTTGTTTACCTTCCCATGTTTTCCAGTGTTGCTTCAGTGATGTCGTAGGTGGGCATGACAATATCAGCGGTGTCTTCAGAACCACACCAAGAGAAGATGGGTAGGAGTGGCTTCACCTGGTGGCAACACATGGCGACATATTCAATAACAGTCGTGGGGCATAACAATGGCTCCATACAAAACAATAGAGTCATCATCATTCTTGTACCACATCATCGTCAATACCACAGATGTTCTTGCATACGACCCATGGAGTGACAGAGTATATACATGACATGTAAGAACATCTGTGGTGTTGATGATAATGTGGTACTGCATGGAATGGAATGATGTGTATAAATAATAATGTGAGGTAGAAGAGAAGCTACAGTACCAACAACACCATGAAGCTCCACTCTCTCATCTAGTGCAACACACAATAAAAAAAAAAATACTACTAATAATAAATAAATAAATAAATAAATACATAGATTAAAAAAAAAAGTTTCATAACAACAATGTGCCATATGCAAGAACTTCCATGGTGTTGATATAGGTGTGACAAGATTACTAACAAACTCTTTTTTAAGCCTTATCTTTGTATCAACTAAGGGTCAATAATAAATTCTTTATGCCTTACCTTTGGATTCACTAAGGGCCAATCACCAAGGTTAATAATGAACTCAATATCTGGTAGCGTCATCTTGCGTGTCATTGAGTGTAACATATTGTCCATAAACATATTAAAGCCAATGTGTTGACCATAACATCTCCTGTACACCTGTCAACAAACATATCATAATTAGATCATCTTAAAGTGGAGTTTCTCTTGTCGGTGAATTGGAAAGTCTCTGATTCCTCCTAAGTATGCCAAGAAACAGATCATCTTAAGTTTTCTACTGTACTGTAATAAGGGATCTGTGTCCTGGTATAGTTTGGAGGAATCAAAGACTTTTCAATTCATCAACAAAACAATTTCCTCTTAATAATACTCAATAATATGACTTTAGTTAGTTACATATATGTTTGGCAAATATTCTAATTTTGTTTATAAGTTGCAAACAGGTATAGGCCTATACTGTACCTATTGTAAACTGTAGGATCTTAATATATAATTAAATTTATCACTAACCATTAAACAAAGGGTCAGTAAAGTTTGAAAGAAAACACGAATGATGTTCATCTTCATACAAGTACAGTACAGTACTGTATAGTACATCATGTGTGTACGTTTGTTCCTTGTATTGGTAACTGACAGTGTTGGTGGTAAATCTGGAGCAATTGGTTCCTCAAAACTATTCCAGGCAACAATAGGCCATCATTATATTTATCAATCTGGTCCTGTTTCTGGGTATACATTGGAGGAATCACTTGCTCCAGATTTACCAATACTATACGACCACCTTAAGGGGATGGTATACTGTACTTTTGGTGAATTAGAGTGCCTGGATTCCTCCAAAGTATGCCAGGAGACAGGACCAGATTAGAAAAAATAATGGGTGTCTTTTTGCTTGGAATAGTTTGTAGGAATCAGTTGCTCCATATTTACCACCAACACTATATCACCATCATCATTAAGGGACCCTGTGATGTAGTCAGAAAATTGGAGGTAAACGAGTCCTTCAAATATTGCCACGAAACACCAACCTATATGGAAAGAGCTTGTTTCATAGTGTTGTTAGGAGGAATCAGAAGCCTCCAATTATCATACACGATCACAGGGTCCTTAATTATAACCTCAACACTGACTGACCTTGTTGTCTTTAATCACGTAGTTACAGAAGCTACGAGCACCGGCCTGGTTGAATCTCACTTGGGCTTCCTTGATCACTGGGTCAAAGTCCACCTCTGGGAATGGCTCCAGGTCACGTTGGATCTGTGGGAAGGACGTACGACATCCCACCAGGTCACTCCAGGTCTCCAGGTCACCCGAGGGACAGTAGCAGTCCTCAGAGTATACCGGGTCTGTTGGACAGGTACAGTACAATCTATGTAGTACAGTACAGTAATGCCGTGTTTTGTACTAGTTTTTGTTATGTGTGAGAATTATATTATATTTTATGAATTACTATATCATAAACTCTCATTATACACTGTTGTTGTTATATGTGGGTATAATAGATAGATAGATATATAGATAGTGTGTATTATACCATTGTCTATTAATCTGTGTATTGTTAACATTCACTATACACTAGTTTTTGTTTATGGGTGTGTATTATACTGTCTTTTATGAAGTAGTGTATCGTAAACTCTCATTAGACACTGTTGTTGTTGTTATGTGTGTGTATTATACTGTTGTTTATGAATCTGTGTACAGTAAACCCTCATTATCCACTACTGGGTTTGTTTATGGGTGTGTAATGTACAAAGAAGGTTTACTATATACAGATTCATTACAAACAAACAAAACAAAAACAACAGTGTAAATTAAGGTATTACAGTACACGTGATAAAGTTCAGGGTCAGTCTGTATGGAAAGGGAGATATTACATGGTCATTTTACCCTACTGTCTTGCACAAAACACACACACACAACACTAAACACACACACACAACACAAAACACACACACACAGATACCCTACAACACAACACAAAACACACACACACAGAAATTCTACAACACAATACAACACACAAACATACATAACACACACACACATATAATACACCCTGGCCCACCTTCAATCTTATAAGGTGAATCTGCAACATGTTGGTTGTTGTATAGGATGTGGATCACTGTGTTCCGGCAGGTCTGGTAACTCCTGTATCTGTTTATACACAAAATTATCACACTTAATTAAGAGGGGTACTGTTATCTTTTTTGTTTTGGTACATTGGAGTGCCTTGATTCCTCCAAAGTATACTAGTAAACAGGACCAGAGGGGCAAATATAATGGTGTCCTGTTGCTTGGAATTGATTGGAGGATTCAGTTGCTCCAGATTTACCAATACCATATTATTTTCCCCCCTTAAGGACCCTGTGATTGTGTATGAAAATTGGAGGCTTTTGATTCCACCTGATCATGCCACGAAACAAACAAGCTCCTTCCATATAGGTGTGTGTGTTTTGTGGCAATATTTGAAGGACTCATTTAGCTCCAACTTTCTTACTACATCACAAGGCCCTTTAGAGAGAAATTACATATGAATAATACAAATAAATGTTTTTTCATCAAAGTTTACAAAGTGACACCAAGTTACTCTATCTACAGTAACCTTACATTGTACATGGGGTAATTTTTTGTATCATACAAGTCTATCCATTAATCTGAGGCCCGAAACTGATTTGACAATATAATACAAGTCAATTTGTTGTTTCATACGAATTTATCCATTTTACCCAAGACCCGAAACTGATCTGACAATAATTATACAGTATCAATATTTTGTTTCATCCAAGTTTATCCATTAAAGGGTTACAAAGAACATTGTTTTGGGTGGTACATCTGGAGCAAATAATTCCTCTAAACCATTCCAGGCAGTAGGATACCATTCTCTTTCTTCACCTGGGTCTGTTTCCTGGCATAATTTGGAGGAATCAAGGCACTCGAATGTACCAAAAGTATATTATCCTCTTAATCTGAGACCCAAAACCAACCTGATGATATATACAAGTCAAGCTTTAGTTTCACATGAGTATATCCATCAATCAAAAGTCTAAACAAACACCAACCTGACGATGTATGAGCCGTCATGTCTGTCCAACACTTGAGTCCAAACACGGCAGTAAGAACCCTGGTTGGTGTCACCCTCAATCTGAACCTTCAATGCGTCACCAAAAGACTTCTCTATTCTGGGGAAACAAAACTTTAAATTAGTACTTCAACACCTTTTACATTCTGAGCAGATAGACTGTGAAATTATGAATAGAAGACTTTTTTCCATTCTGATGTGATGAACAATAGAGATTAAATGTCCAGAGTAGTGAAAATTGCACCATTTCTAAGAAAAGACTGAAAACAAATCTATTGGCCGAGTGTTACAACATGGATGATATGAATATTACAAATAATTATAGTGTTTAATAATAGTGAGAGAGGCCCTGTGGAGTACCATCTGCTGGTAGAGCGGGGCATATAATATACAACAACAAGTAACAAGTAGCATAAAGTTGATAAAGAAAATACACGCCCCCATCTACCACCTACCTGTTGCCCTTGGTATCATAAAGTTGAATGAAGAAATATCGTGCTGGATAGACTATTTTATCAGGTTGTAGTCCTGGACCAAACACTCTAGTCTTCTTTAAGTCTAACTTGTACTTCTTCCCTCCATTAACATCACGGTACAAGGTAAATAACAGTAAAAGATACACCAAACAACACCACGACTTCATCTTACACACTTGTTGTTGACATATAGGAGGAGGAACAGTCAGTGTTGCCAATTTGCCAGGTCTGCTGCTGCTTGAAGAAATTTCCCCAACTTTTTCAACAGCATCAGTAGAATAATGTTAAAGTTTTCTTTTTGTCTCACTTTAGCATTAGAATTGTCCTTTTTGCCTCAACTTTAGCATCAGAATTTCCTTTTTATATAAATTATAACATCTGAATTTCCCTTTTTACTTCAATTTTAACATAAGAATGTCCTTTTTACCTCAACTTCAACATAAGAATTTTCCTTTTTACTTCAATCTTAACATAAGAATTTCTCTTTTTGCCTCGACTTTAACCTCAGAGTTTCCCATTTTGCCTCGACTTTTAACATCTGAATATTCCTTTTTACTTCAATGTTATCATCAGAATTTCCTTTTTTCCCCCATCTTCAACATCAGAATTTCGCCTTTTACCTCAACTTCAACATCAGAATTTCGCCTTTTACCTCAACTTCGACATCAGAATTTCCTTTTTTACCTCAATAATTCCTGTTACTCTTGAACATTGACGGCCTGTTTGGTATTTCGTCTGGTAGAAATTTCCGGGCTACTCTTGAACATTCTTAATATAATTTCTCTGTGCTTCAAAATTCCCTAA
>JAWZYT010002358.1:92500-96840 GCA_034508575.1 Petrolisthes manimaculis | reverse complement strand
CACATTAACCTAACCTAATCTAAACTAACTTAACCTAATCTAATGTAACCTAACTTAACTTAATCTAATCTAACCTAACCTAATCTAAACTAACTTAACCTAATCTAACCTAATATAATCTAACCTAACCTAACTTAACTTAACCTAACTTAACCTAACTTAACTTAACTTAACCTAACCTAACCTAACTTAACCTAACTTAACTTAACCTAACCTAACCTAACTTAACCTAATCTAATCTGATCTAATATAACCTAACCTAACTTAACCTAATGTGACTGTGTGTGTGTGTGTGTGTGTGTTTATGTGTGTAGAAAATGAGTTTATGTGTGTGTGTAGAAAATGAGAGATAATGGTAGGATGTGTGTGTATGTGTGTGTGTGTGTGTGTTTAAGTGAGAGATTGCGTGTGTATGTGTAGAAAATGGAGAGACAGGTATCATGGTACGATTTGTGTGTGTGTGTGTGTGTGTGAGAGAGAGAGAGAGAGAGAGAGAGAGAGAGAGAGAGAGAGAGAGAGAGAGAGAGAGAGAGAATTAATAGGACCCGTATATTAATTGTGTGTGTGTGTGTGTTTGTATAATTTGTATATATATGTATGTGAATGTATATGTATGTATTTGTATATTTGTGTGTGTGTGTGTGTAGGCAGGGTTTGTGGTCTCTAGGCGTCCTTCTACTTTCTCAGAATTATGTGTGTGTGTGTGTTTGTTTGTTTTGTGTTTTTCCTAAAGATTCATTCCTGATTTTTCTCCTTCATTGATTCCCTGTCCTCTTTCTCTCTCTCTTTCTTTCTCTCTCTCTCTCTCTCTCTCTCTCTCTCTCTCTCTCTCTCTCTCTCTCTCTCCTTTCCTTCCTTCTCTCTCCCCACCCTCTTTCCTATCACCCTATCCTCACAATCCTCTCCCCCCGCCCCCTCCCCCCCTCCCCCCCACTCAAGGTAGCCTAACGGATCGATAGAGAGAGGGGATGACCTCGTGGTTGTCATCCCAGGTCACGCTAGGTCACCAGAGAGAGAGAGAGAGAGAGAGAGAGAGAGAGAGAGAGAGAGAGAGAGAGAGAGAGAGAGAGAAGGGGAGAGGAAATAGTAGGAAAAATTATAGACTGCAGAGAGAGAGAGAGAGAGAGAGAGAGAGAGGGTGTATTATTATCAGTTACACTATTGATATTAAAGATAAAACATACATACATACAATCATACATACGTACATATATACATACAGAGGTCATTCAGTCTATGTTATCACTATTCTCTATCATCCTTTTCTTCAAGTTAAATTATTATTATTATTTAGGAGGCCATTATTATTATTATTATTATTTTAGAGGCCATTATTATTATTTATTATTTTAGAGGCTATTATCATTATTATTATTATTGATGTTATTATTTTAGAGGTTATTATTATTATTATTATTTTAGAGGTTATTATCATTATTATTATTAATATTTTAGAGGCTATTATCATTATTATTATTATCATTATTATTATTATTCTCATTATTATTATTATTGTTATTATTATTATTATCATGTGGGTAAGTTTGAAGGCTTTTGATTGCTCCATAATGAGTGGTGAAAATCATTACACACACACACACACACACACACACACACACACACACACAGAGTTGAGGAGGTTAGCAGTACTTGGCAACTCAAGCTGTGACGTCATAGTCTTTTGTTTACATCTGGCAATCAGCTGATGAGGTGTATGTGTGTGTGTGTGTAAGGTGTGTGTGTGTGTGTGTGTGTGTGTATGTGTGTGCCCCTAGCGTAATGGATGGATGATGTTCGTGTGTGTGTGTGTGTTTAAATGAGATCCGACAAACACACACACACACACACACACACACAGATAGCAGTGTTAGAGAGTTGAGTTTGGGGTGAAGGAAGCGTGACACACACACACACACACACACACACACACACGCTACTTTCTCTACTGTGTGTGTGTGTATGTGTGTTCAAATCTACCCATGCGTGTTGATGTGGTAGTGATGGTAGTGGTAGTAGTGGTGGTAGTGGTAGTGGAAAGTATAATATATAAAATGTGTGTAGTGGTAATAGTTGTAATAATAATAATAATAATAATAATAATAAAAATAAAAATAATAATAATAAATTTGATATTAATAATAGTAATAATAATAATATATAATAAAAATAACAATAAATTTGATATTAATAATAGTAATAATAATAATGAAAATAATAATAATAATAAAGTTGATATTAATAATAGTAATAATAATGAAAATAATAATAAAGATAATAATGCTAATGTAATAAAATTGATAATAATAATAATAAATATAATAATAATAAAAAAATATAATGAACATAATAATAAAGATCATGAAAATATTGATCATAAATATTATAATAATAATAATAGTGATATTACTTGGTATTAATTCTGATAAAAATATAAATTTATATAAGTTTGATAATAATGTTAGTGAAAGTAAACAAAGAATTAACAAACAAAACAATAGTGACAAAAACTAGTCAAAATAACCTTACATTGTCGTATTGGAAAGGTGTTTGTTAGGTGATTGTGATGTGTGTGTGTGTGTGTGTGTGTTTTTTTAGTTTGTGTGTGTGTTTTGGGAGTGTGTATGTGTGTGTTTGTGTGTGTGTGTGTGTGTGTGTGGTGATTGTGATGGTGTGTGTGTGTGTTTGGGAATTGAAATGTGTGTATGTGTGTGTTTGGGGATTGAAATGTGTGTGTGTTATTATTTTTTTTTCTACTAATTTGTTTACCATACACTTGTATATTTGATAATTTGTTTACACTTATTTACTATTTGTTTACAATTGTTTACTAATTAGTTTAGATTTGTTTATTTACTAATTTGTTTACACTTGTCTGCTTACTGATTTTTACACTTGTTTAAAATGGTTTACTAATTTGTTTACACTTTTTTTTACTAATTTGTTTACACTTTTTTTACTAATTTGTTTACACTTGTTTGTTTACTAATTAGTTTACGTGTTTTGCAAGTGTTAGGCCATGTGACTTACTAATTTATTTACAGGTTTAAGTATTTGTTTACACTTGTTTGTTTACGTATTTGTTTGCACTTGTTTGTTTACTAATTAGTTTACCGTGTTTTGCAGGTGTTGGGTCATGTGACTGGTGATGGAGTTCCAGGTATCAGTTCCAGGACCATTTACTTACCTTGTACACGAACACGCTCGATCCATTGTTGCTATACAGGTAAGTTAATTAGACACGTGTGGTTATATATATATATACACATACAGGTGAGGTTATATATATATACATAGGTGAGATTATACATATATATATATATATATATATATATATATATATATATACATAAAGGTGAGATTAAACATATATATATACATATGTATGGTTATATATATATACATACATACATACATGTTAGGATATATAGGTAAGATTATACATACTTACTTTGTATAAGTAATAATAATAATAGTAGTAGTAGTAGTAGTAGTAGTAGTAGTAGTAGAAATAGTAGTGGTAGTAGTAGTAAAAGTAGTAGTAGTAGTAGTAGAAATAGTAGTAGTAGTAGTAGTAGAAATAGTAGTAGTAGTAGTAGTAAAAGTAGTAGTAGTAGTAGTAGAAATAGTAGTAGTAGTAGTAGTAGAAATAGTAGTAGTATATTTGTGTTGGAATTTAAAGTACTGAAGAGTATTTTAGTCACCGGAAGTCTACACACACACACACACACATTCACCTGTTGACCGTTATTACCGTTATGACCGTTGCTCTTTATCAGTTTGAATCCACCGTTATTCTTATTGGTCAGTTTGAATCAGTGAGGTTATAGTGTTGAGGAAATATATATAGTAGTAGTAGTAGTTGTAGTTATGGTAGTAGTAGTTGTAGAAGAAGTGGTGGTACTACTACTACTACTACTACTACTACTACTACTACTACTACTACTACTACTACTACTACTACTACTACTACCATTCTACTACTACTACTACTACTACTACTAATACCACCATTCTACTACTACAAACTATACCAGAAAAACAGATGTATGTGTATGTGTGTGTACAAATATAATACAAGTACAGTACGTGTGTATACATATGTACAGTACAGTAATCATCCTACCTATTAATGTACAAATGACACATACGTAAAAGAAAAATAGTAAAGGAGTGTCGATTATTGCAGTACTTCCTCTGTAATAACTGACACATGCGTTCATATATTAGTAGAAAAGAGTCGTTTATTACAGTACTTCCTCTGTAATAACTGACACATGCGTTCATATATTAGTAGAAGAGAGTCGTTTATTACAGTACTTCCTCTGTAATAACTGACACAT
>JAWZYT010002358.1:47500-85000 GCA_034508575.1 Petrolisthes manimaculis | reverse complement strand
ACACACAGAAAGAGAGAGAGAGCACACACACACACATAAAGAGAGAGAGAGAGCACACACACACACACAGAAAGAGAGAGAGAGAGAGCACACACACACACACAGAGAGAGAGAGAGAGAGCACACACACACACACACACAGATATAAAGATGACACCATTAACTATTACTATGTATAAACCATATCTGTCTGTGTAATCTTTCACCCCTCTCTCTCTCTCTCTCTCTCTCTCTCTCTCTCTCTCTCTCTCTGTGTGTGTGTGTGTGTGTGTGTGTGTGTAGTGTATGTCTGTAAGTCCTTTCTCTTCCTCTGTGTGTGTGTGTGTGTGTCTGTGTCTGTGAATCTCTCTCTCTCTCTGTATGTCTGTAAATTCTCTCTCTCTCTGTGTCTGTAAATCTCTCTCTCTCTCTCTCTCTCTCTCTCTCTCTCTCTGTGTATGTGTGTGTGTGTGTGTGTGTGTGTATAGGAATCGGTTAAAAGAAGCAGGTGTGTGTGTGTGTGTGTGCGTTGGTGAATAGGCAGGTGTGTGGTGGAATGGACAGGTGGTGGTGTACCAATTGAGAGAGAGAGAGGGGGGGGGGGACACACACACACACACACACACACAGAAAGAGACTGACTTAATAACTAACTAATTTTCAACACCCAGAGAGAGAGAGAGAGAGAGAATTTACACACACACACATACACAGTGACTGACTTAACTAATTTTCAACACCAACACACACCCACAGAGAGAGAGAAAGAGAGAAAGAAAGAGTGTATGTGTGCTTGTAGACAAACTAACACACACACACACACACACAAACGATTGATAAAAACACCAACCAACCCCAAATACTTCTTTTCTAAACAAACACACACACACACAACATTGAATAGAATAATAATGAACAACAAACAGTAACAACAACAACAAGACATTATTTCATTCGATGGCAACACCTCCCCTTAATAAAAATAATTTCCACCACCTCATCAACCACTCGCCCTTTGCTATCTTTATTTTTTTGTGACCTTGACCTTCGACCGATTTTGCCCAAAAGTTAATCATTTTGTTTTATGATGAATATCTATCAATAGAAAAAAAATGAACATCATACGGCTAAACCTGTGGATGCTAGACCATAAACAAACACACGAACAGATAAATAAATAAATAAATAAATATATGGCACCGAAAACAATACACCTTCCCCCGTCGGATTGGGCAGTGTAATAAATAAATAAATAAATAAATAAATATCTGGCACCTAAAACAATAAATAAATAAATAAATATCCGGCACCGAAAACAATAAATAAATAAATTAATAAATATCCGGCACCGAAAACAATACACCGCCCCCAGTACCAGCAGCCGTAATGTTTGTTTGTTTGTTTGTTTGTGTGTGTTGCCTGCTTGCTTGCTTGCCGTGCCTAAAGTAATTAAATAGGATGATAGTAATTACTTTAGTTTTCTCCCCTCCCCTTGGAAAAAAACCTCTCATTTTTTTTTTTACTGAAGGACACACATACGCACACAGAGAGAGAGAGAGAAAGAGAGAGAGAGAGAGAGAGAGAGATTTTTAGTCATTTTAGTTAAGGTGGGTTGATCTGTGTAGCCAAATTAAAATTAATAATAATACAAATGAAAATATAATTAGAGAGATATGAAGGGAAGGGAGAGGGGTGTTGGAGGTGAGGGTAGGGGGGGGGAGAGGTCAGTGTTGCCAGTTTAGCGATTAATATGTTGTGTAAGGGAAGAGGAGAGATCAGTGTTGCCAGTTTAACTATTAATGTTTTTTCCTCCGTGATTTTGTAAGTTCCAGCATTTTTTTTATATATCCATATTTTTTTTGCGGGAAACTTTTTAAATACATTTAAGGGGGTGCGGAAGTAAGGGGACAGGCTTGGGGGGGTTACAGGAGTAGGGGGACAGGCTTGGGGTGGGTGGGATTTAGGGGGACAGGCTTGGGAGGGTGCAGGAGTAGGGGGACAGGCTTGGGAGGGTGCGGGGGTTGAGGGACAGGCTTGGGGTGGGTGGGGGGTGCGGAAAACAATGGAAATTATTATTATTTACATTATTTATTTACTTATTTACTCTCTTTCTCTTTTTCTCTCCCCTAAAAATTCTCAGAAACAGTTGGCAATTATTATTATATATCGTTAATATTATTATTATTAAAAACAACAAAAACCTCTAAATTGGCAATACTTTTAGTGAAGGGAAATAATTAAGTGAACCCCATCTGGCAACACTGCTGACCCGACCGTGACTCTTACAGTGTTGCCATATCTCTTCCTCCTTTTGTTGTTGTTGTTGTTGTTCACCCCGCCCCATACACACACACACACACCGTTAGTAGGCCGGATGGATGCAAACAAAACACACATACATACACACACACATACATACACAAAAAAACAAACACACACACAAACACGTACACATATAAACACGTACACATATAAACACACACAAAACACGTACACACACACATAAACACACACACACAAAGAGAATGCAAACCAAGTGAGTGAATCCATGTTTTGTAAATATTGGCAACACTGTTTTTGTTGTTGTTGTTTGTTATATATGTCACTATAACGAACTATATACTTGTCACGCTATGTTGGCTGAGAGAGAGAGAGAGAGAGAGAGAGAGAGAGAGAGAGAGAAAGAGAAAGAGAAAGAGAAATAAAAGCACGCACACACAGATAGATAGAGAGAGAGAGAGAGAGAGAGAGAGATGGGTGAATTTATGTCAGGAGAGAGAGAGAGAGAGAGAGAGATATGGATGTCAGGAGAGAGAAACATGGTAGTGGTAGTAAAATGGTAGGTGGTGGTAGGTAGGACGGTGGTATAGGAAAGTGGTATTGTAGGAAAATGGTAGTGGTAGTAAAATGGTATAGTAAAGTTGTAGGTGGGTGGTAGGTGGTAGGAAAATGGTAGCTCAGTGGTAGTAAAGTGGTAGGTGGTGGTAGTACAGTGGTAGGTAAGTGGTAGGTGGTATAGGAAAGTGGTAGGAGAGTGGTAGGAAAATGGTAGGTGGTGGTAGGTGACAGCAGTTCATGGTGGTTGATGTCGAAGTTAAATGGTACCATGACATTGATAGAGAAAGTCCTCTGTGTGTGTGTGTGTGTGGTTTTTGTGTTTGTGTGAGTGTGGTTTTTTTGTATTTGTGTGTGTGTGTGTGTGTGTTTTCTGTGTTTGTGTGTGTGTGTTATTGTATTTGTGTGTGTGTTATAGTCATTAGAGAGAGATAGAGAAAGAGACACACACACACACACACACCAACTAATTTACAAAAAAGATAAATATAAAATTGATTATTTAAGGATAGTTTTTTTGGCAACCGTAATATAAGATTGATTATTTAAGGACCCTGTGATCGTGTATAAAAATTGGAGGCTTCTGATTCCTCCTGACTATGCCACGAAACAAGCTCCTTCCATATAGGTGGTGTTTCGTGCAATATTTGAAGGACTCGTTTACCTTCAAATTTCTGACTACAACACAGGGTCCCTTAAGGATTTTTTTTTGTAGCGACACTGATGTACTAATTGTGTGTTTTGCCTTCTTCAGGAGCTGCAGGAGGAGGTGACATCCCTTCTGGAGTTCCGTGAGAATGTCCTCGCTGCCCTGCCCCACCTACACTCCCCCCGTCCCCCCGCCCCCCTCCTCCCTCACCACCACCCCCAACACCACCACCACTAATACCCACAACAACACACCCTCCACCATCATCTCATCCACCTCTACTAATACTCCCTCCTCCTCCTCCTCCTCCAGCGCCCCACATGATCCCCCCATTGTACGCCCCGCCCCCCGCTGCTCACCCACCAAGGTACACCCCCACCAGGTGACCGAGGGTGGTGGGGGTGGGGGTGGTGCAGGACCAGGGCGTGAGAGGGTTGGGGGCAGTAGTAGTGGCAGTAATAAGAGTCTGAGTGAAGCACATAACTCAGCGGTTGCAGACTCTGGCTTCAGCACCGATAAGGCCGGGGGGCAGTATGGGTAAGAGTTCGTCATCCTCCGCGGCTGAACACCTCTTGTCATCCGGCGGTGAGGACACCCGCTGGACATCCGTGGAGCCTGACCTTCCACTCGGGTCGGCCGAAGACGAACTCTGGCAACTGTTGGACGTGATACAGAGGAAGGGAACACGTCTACGACACGACCTGGACCGTGCCGAGAGAATAGAACGTGAGAGACTAGTGCACCCATCATCAGGAGCCCCCCTAAGTACCCCCAGCCCTGCCTCAGACCCCCTCGTACAACACCATCACCACCACATGCCTCTACACCACCACCAACAACACCACCAACACCAACACATGCAACAACAACAACAACCACCACCACACCTAGAATATAGAGATGCCTGGCCACACTCACTACCTGGACCAACCCTGGGACACTCCTACCCCTCACGTACCCACCAACTCCTCCTGCCTCCCCCCCCGCCCCCACCTCCGCCCATGGGGGTTGCACTGGAGGCGGAGGCGTGGGCGGCGGTGGAACGACTCCGCCAGGACCGACAATACCTGGCCGGTCGGGTGAGCTGGGCGGAGGCGGAGGCTGCAGCATCACACCAACGACTACTGGACCTACACACACAGTTAGTCGCACTGGCTGGTGACAAGAGGAGATTAGAGGACCAAGTTAGAGCACTATGTTTACATACCACTACTACTAACACTCAACACACCTTAGACCACAACAACACACACACATCCGATGAACGCACACACTCACACACACACCCCAAGGACGTACACCTACAGTTTGTGAAGAGTAATGGAGTACGTGATGGTGCAGGTGGTATAGTACACTCTGTAATGGGTGGTGTGAATACTGTACACATTGCTACTGATCACACTACACACACTACACACACACTGGCCACCGGGAAGCCACCACGACGACCGGCGCCCACCGTCACCGTCAGCGTGGGTGGGGGCGGGGGGTTCGGGGTGTGTGACGGGGGCGTACTAGAAGACCCCCATAGAGGCAACACCAACAGACCAACACGTAGCTCCTCCAGCGTCAGACTAAACACAGACCGAGGTGAAGTGATATTACCCAGGGTTCTCAAAGTTCCCATTAAAGATAGAACTCCCAGAACCAAAGATAGGGACCACGAAAACAACACCAACAACAACAAAAACAACAACAACAAGGAAGAAGAAGATGCGGGCAGAGTCGGGGGTACAAGGAGCAGCAATAACAAGGGGGGGGAACAGGGCACGGGGGTCGGAGGGGGTACTAGGGGCAGCGACAGGGTGGTGATCGAGAGGGAGAGACGGCCCGGGAGAGCGGACGGAGGGTGGAGTATGCCCGTGAGTTTACTGAAGGGAGGAGCCAAGGTTAAAGTTCCCCCCAATAAACAAAGAATATCAGCCATACTCAGGGAGAAGGATGTTATTGAATTACAACGACAACTTCTCACTACTGTAATGGAAGCAGAGGTAAACAAAACTCACTTAGAATACATCTGTTGTTTTTATTATCTGTTTTATATACATCTATTTTATTTTATCTGTTTTATATTATCTTTTATATACATCTATTTTATTTTATCTGTTTTATATTATCTTTTATATACATCTGTTTTATTTTATCTGTTTTATATACTGTAGATCTGTTTTATATACATCTGTTTTTATTTCATCTGTTTTATATACATCTGTTTTTATTTTATCTGATTTATATACATCTGTTTTTATTTTATCTGATTTATATACATTTGTTTTTATTTTATCTGATTTATATACATTTGTTTTATTTTATCTGTTATATATACATTTGTTTTATTTTATCTGTTTTATATACATATGTTTTTATTGTTAATTTGTCCATGTCTAAACTAATTTATTATCTAGAGTAACTTGATAGATTGGTTAAATATTCATGTCATAAATTTAATGTAGGCTGAGGTAAACACAACTACATTTAATACATCATCTATTGTTTTTATTGTTAATTTGTCCATGTCCAAACAAACTCATTTATATTCACACACACACACACCCACCCACACACACACACACACACACACACACACCCACACACATTGATTGATTGATTGATTGCATTATAATTGTTGTTGCTTTACAGGTGTTAAGGAAGCAAGTAGAGACAGCTGGTGAGAAATGGGAGAGTAAGGCCGGGGAATGGGAAGCACAACACCGGGCATCACTAGCAACCATTACAGCACTCAGAGATCAGAACCAAGCACTCAAAACTAAGGTACCGGTAGTGAACAAGGTGTGGGTGTGGTTGTTGAAGGTGGTGGTTGTTGTTGTTGTTGAAGAAGGTTGTTGTCTGATTTTGTGGTTGTTGTCTGATTTTGTAATTTTGTTTGTTAAAGAATTGATTGATAGAGTTTAAAAGATCAATTATCAAGGTACACTCTCCTCTCTTTTTATGCGAGTTTGAAATAATGCGTATCATGAAAAAAATTAAATAAATGCAATTTACATGAACTCTTAAAATAACAGGAACAAGGAGGCTCCATTTTCAAGTTAAAGTACCATTATTTCTTATGGAAATGTACAATTTACTTTATGCGAAATTCACTTTATGCAACCCCTTCAGAAACCTAACCTGTAATAAAAAAAGAGGAGAGTGTATGTAAGAATATTATTGTCTGATGTTGTATATTTTGTTTGCAGGTTGATGTTGGTGAAGAGGTTTGTGTTAGTGTGAAGCCTGTCATGTCTGAAGTGTCCACCATGACTGACCACTTGGAAGGAAGGTCGGAACACGATGACGATGAAGACGAAGAAGAAGCCAGCCATCGTGTACACCAAGGACCCAATGTAAAGTATGATGTCGTGATTCACCAAGACCCACCACCAAGGAGACAATCAACAACAACAACAACACAACAACAACACACAACAGCATCATCATCTCAACACCAACACACACACACACGTAGAGAGTCAGGGCAGAACTCCTCGCCCCAACAGAGTACCCCGCCCCGCCCGGACCACCCACCCCCGCCCCGTAAGGCTGGACTGGCCGGGGTGGAGAAGCCGCCCCGACGCACCCGAGAAGTTCGAAGCGCCCCGTCCCCCGGCACCCACAGCTCACACCGGGGCTCCCCCACGGGTGACAACCACGGGGGGCGGGACTCCCTGGGGCGGGGGGGCAACGGTACCCGTCTACGCCCCTCACTGAGCCACACTGGGCGGGGTACAACACCCACTGGTACACCCCGGTCTTCCCCCGCCCCAAGTATAACCACCAGACTGTGTGGTTCACGTGGATCACAAGAGTCAGGACGAACCACACCATTAGGCCGCTCCAACAACAACAACAACAACAACACTGCCGCTACACACACAACAACAACAAGATCATCCATTCTGTCCAGACGAGACTCAGCCAAAAACAACAACGGCAGCGGTACAGCCAAAACAACAACAACAACATCGGCCAAAACAAACCCAACAACAACCCCCGGGAGAACAACAACAACAACAACAACAACAACAGGAGCAACAGGAACAAGTGTCGGACAGAACAAGGTACGCAGTCGCGGCGCCTTGCTGTTAAGTCGCTGGCTCAATATACTCGAGTGACACACACACAGTGAACGTAAGTGTCGACCCGGCCCCCCCTACTCTGCCCCCACTCACTCACTCTGCCCCCCCACTCACTCACTCTGTCTGCCACTCACTCTTGGTCTGCCACTCACTCACTCACAATATGTCACTCTTCACACTTCACTTAGTATGGATAGATGGTTTGTTTGGGTTTGGGTTGGGGTGACACTAGCTGTAGAAATAGAGAGTGAAAACTGTTGTCTACACTTTCTCTCTCTGTCTCTCTCTGTCTCTCTCACTCTGTCCTTTCTCTCTCTCTGTCTCTCTCTCTCTTTCTTTCTCTCTCTCTGTCTCACTCTGTCCTTTCTCTCTCTCTCTGTCTTACTCTCTGTCTTTCTCTCTCTCTCTCTGTTTTTGTCTCTGTCTCTCTGTCCTTTCTCGCTGTCTCTCCTTACCCTATATCTCTCTCACTCTCTTTCAATCTCTACCCTCTCCCATGTCTCTCTCTTTCTCTCCCTATGTCCTTCTCTCTCTCCCCCTCCATTTCCTCTAGTTCAATACACACACACACACACACACACACACAATTGCACGTACATAGAATTACAGAGTGTTTTTCCACATGTTTTATTTTGAGTGTCTTAGTGGTGGTAGAAAGAGTGTGTGTGTGTGTGTGTGTGTGTGTGTCACAAACCTTATCAATGCACTCACTCACTCTCACTCGTAGGAAATAGGCCTATGTAGTCTTTCTTTCTCACTCTCTCTCTCACACTTGTAGGAAATATGTAGTCTCAGGAAATAAATTCTCTCTCTCTCTCTCTCTCTCTCTCTCTCTCTCTCTGTCATGCAAAATATTTAGTCTCTCTCTCTCATTGAGAAGTATATTTACAATTTACAAGGAATAACAAAATTTTAGATAAACGACAAACTACAGTATTAATTAAAGATAAAATTTAATAGTATAATATTAAAGATAGATTTAATAGTATAATACTAAAGATAAAATTTAATAGTAAAATAATATTAAAGATAAAATTTAATAGTAAAATAATATTAAAGATAAAATTTAATAGTATAATATTAAAGATAAAATTTAATAGTATAATATTAAAGATAAGATTTAATATTAAAGATAACATTTAATAGTAAAATAATATTAAAGATAAAATTTTAAGATACACATTTTTGGATGTGATGAGTGGAGTGTGTAGTGATGATAGTGGTGATAGTGGTAGTGATGATAGTGGTGGTAGTGGTGGTGGTGGTTGGGTTGACACTTTTTAGCTTCAAACTTGAATGATAATAAATAACAAATAAATATATGAGGTGGTTTGTTGTTTTTTGTAATGGTCCGCACGACACTAAGCTTTTTAAAATTCATATGCAAGAACATACGATGATGGTGTGATACGATGACAACACCATGTCAACCCCATCGGTATTCTTGCATACGACACAACACGACGAGGCTTAGGGTTGATTCCACAGTGGTATTGGTTGGTTAGCTTCCCAACCAACCAACCACACTTGTAAGGCTTCATTATTATTTTTTATTATTATTATTATGATTTGTTTTGTCTGGAGGATTCAGAAGCCTCCAATTAATTAAATCTCCTACACAATCACAAGGGTTATTAATGATTGTTGTTGTTGTTGTTATTCATATTGTTGTTGTTGTTGTTGTTGTTGTTGACTACTACAGTACTTCAACAATCCACCTCATGTCACCAAAATCAGTTTCTATTCACGTGTACAGTAATTATTTTATGGTTTTCCCACTTCTATTCATTCTTGTGTTATTTTTCCAGTGTGTGTGTGTGTCTTCAGTGTGTTACTATATACAGTAAATATATATATATATATATAATTATAAAGTACACATTTCAGTTTCTGTTTATGTGTACAATATTTATTTATATATTTTCTTGACTCTTCATTCAGTATTTATTTATATATTTTTTCCTTTTATTCATTCAGTATTTATTTATATATTTTCCTTCTATTCATTCTTATGCTGTTATTATTATTATTATTTATCAATTATTATTATACTGTATACGTATATTTTATTTTATTTTCTAACTCTACTGTTAACTTTTTTTGTATTAAAAAATCCCAGAGTATAAATATTGAAAACAAAATATTTATACAATACAATAATTATGCTGGGTATTTTTATATTAATATTTTTTTATATATATATATATATATATATATATATTTTGTCTACCATAATTACACGGTATATGTATAATTTTTTTACCCCCCCCCCCCCTTTTTGGAAATGTAAACAAACAGGTAAACAAACAAACAACGGTGTAAGTTTTAATGGGAAAAATATATTTGTTCGTTAATTAAATTTTTCAGCATTTAAAATTATAGGTAATGAATGGTATGGTGTAATGGTGATGATGATATGTTATGTTATGGTGAGGTAATGGTGATGAAGGTATGGTGTGGGAATGATGATGTTATGGTAATGGTGAAGGTAAAGTATGGTGAGGTGAGGTGATGGTGTAATGGTGATGATAATGATGGTGTTATGTTATGGTAAGGTATGGTATGGTGTAATGGTGATGGAGTTATGGTATGGTTGTGGTAAGGTGTGGTTATGTATGGTGTTATGAAACATTAAGGTACAGTACAGTATGGTGTGGTATTATGGTACAGTCGGCAAAAAAAGTTTGGTTACCGTCCTTTTAACAATGTAATGGTGGGCCTGATTGGTGAGTGAGGTGTGAACTGAGTGTGTTATGTCCTGTTTTTGCTGTCCAAGCGTCGGCTTCGAACAAGCAGTATCTGACAACAAAACCAGACCAGATTATGTGGAGCCGAACAACTGGCTTGCCCAAGGTCCAAAATAATAGCCAAAAAATGACCATTTGAAGGAATGGTCATATCATAGGAAAGCAATAAAAGGGTTAATATTAAATTAAATTAGGAATACATTTTGGCAAGATTTAAAATAACCACAGAGAAGGTCAACTGATCTCCAAATAAAATCATCACAATTGTAATATATAGGTACCCAGCCTACAGCCTCATATCTCCAGTTTAGGTGGAGGGAAAAAAAAAACAAAAATTGGACACTCTTAACTTAATTATTAGTGAAAACTTGATGGCTATTATACCAATCTTCACAAGTTGAAATTTCACCGAAATTGTTTGGTTAGGTATATGTTAGGTAAACAATCAATAATTAACTGAGTAACCACATTTTTCTTTAATAATAAATATTATTTACATTAAGACACCTGCAGCAGTGTAAGTACTGGTAGAAAATTATAAGTAGGCTACTGGTAAAAAATTGCAAGTTTGATTACTTATAAATAATCCTTTAATTAGATTTGGTACGTACATCTCCATAATAATATGTGCAAAAATTATCCAGCAGCCAATACCTCCTTAAATAATACTACAACATGTTATTAAGTCATTACCGGTATATTTGTTTATTTGGCACTGATTGCAAGTTACATGCACTAATTATTTAAGTCCATTTCCATTATCTGTGGTCCATATTGTTGTTGTCATGTGACCAAGCAGGACCAACACTGCTCCCCAGCAGGGTTGGTTGGATTCGAAGACGGCTTGCTTTTAACGTTTACCGCTTGGCACCACTTGGTATCCAAGCGTCCAACTAAAACAGTACAGAGCAAGCTCGCTTGGTGAAAAGCAAGCGAGCTTTGTGTCGCTTGGACAGCAAAAACACGACAATATATACTGTACCTCCATCACCCTCTGTGTCCCTCAGTGTCTGATGGACAGACAAGTAGGAATGACGAACTTTAACCCAGTGCTACTTTTTCTAGGTATTTCACAGTTATTTTTGTTCTAAAATACTCAAACGTATTTCTTTATGTTTAATGATAAATAGTTAAGTAGTAAGAGTTCTTGAACACTCAAAATTTAATTAATGGGCAGTGAAGCTCAGCTGCTCAGACAGTGGCAGAGTACCAACCCTGCCACACTTACCCAGGTTAAAATTAATGTAGGGGTTGTAACGACACTTTTTTTGCCGATTGTACATTAAGGTATGGTATTTATGGTACTGTACAGTAAAGTATGTGATATTATGGTATTATGGTACCTGTACAGTAAAGTAGGGTATATTATGGTACAGTAAAGTATGGTATTTATGGTATAGTAAAGTGTTATATCATGGTATTTATGGTATAGTAAAGTATGGTATATTTATTATTATTATTATTATTGTAGTAGTAATGGTAATGGTAATGGTTCTAGTATTGGCATCCCCACCTTTATCTTTTATACAGGGTTGTGGTGTACTAGACTCCCCTACTCCTCCTCCTCCTCCTCCTCACTCCTCCTCTTCTTCCTCTTCCTCCTCCTCTTCCTCCACCTCACCCTCAGGTACTTGTGGCCTCTCCTCCTCCTCCTCCTCCTCCTCTTCCTCCTCCTCCTCCACCTCGGCCTGTACTGTAGCTGAGCGTGGGAGTATGCAGTCGTCTGGTGTATTAAGGTGGGTTATTGTCTGCCTAATTCATTATATATACTGGTACTGTTGTCACTATTACCTCTACTACAGTTTAGTATTGTATATACACTACACTACAGTAATCTCTCCATTATCTGTGGTGGTGGTGTTATCTGTCATGTAATATTATCCGGTACATGAAATCCTTTAGTCACACGTTACATTATTCGTCTTTTCGCCGGATAAATCGGGAGAATATTGGTGTTGGTGTTAGTTGTGGCAACTGCCACTAGAGTGTGTTGTGTCAGGTGGTACATTTACTAAACAGAAGGTCATATCCTTCCATATAAAGAAGGAAGTTATTTCTCAGAAAGAGAAAGAAGGAAACAGCAATCATTTCAGTCACATGAGTCGTCTGCAAAAACCTTAATACAAATTATAATATACATTTAATATACTTAATATGAATTGTTACTAATATACATCCCTGTAGGATTAAGGCAAGAAAAACCTTAAGTATTTTATGTTAATTTCAGGAACAATTTTGGCGATTGATTGACCAATTGTCATACACTGAGGTGTATTATTAATGTTATTAGTCATGTGCCAGCTGGAAGGAGCTACTGGAAGGGCAGGGCAGGGCAGGGGAGGGCAGGGCAGGGGAGTGATGTATTATCCATCTTTAGACATTATCCAACACAGTCTAGGCTGATATACACCGGATAATTAAGAGATTACTGTACTGTACTATAGCATGTATTCCAATAAGTTAATTTTACAAACAATTTTTTTCAATGTTGAGAGGTTTAGAAGACTCGCTTTTTCAGTTACTCTTCAACACTCCTTGTAGTCTGTTCCAACACTATCTACCATCACTGTACACCTCTCTCTTTTGTTCCCCGTAGGGGGGTAGGGGGGATATATATATCCCCCCCCTAAGCCTGTCCCCTACTCCTGCACCCCCCAAAACCCCTTCAAATCTGTCCCCCTATTCCCACAACCCCCCCCCCAAGCCTGTCCCCTACTCCTGCACCTCCCAACCCCCCCCAAGCCTGCCCCCTACTCCTGCACCCCCCCAAAAAAAAAAACCCAAGACTGTCCCCCTATTACCCCCCCCATAAATTCTACATTAATATACTACAGGTTGCAGTAAAATATTGCATGTTATTGTTGACATTTTTTGCATGTTTATATTTTAATTGCATGTGTGTCGGGAGTTTTGTATTAGTTTGTAGTATTTAGTTGGGGGGTTAAGGGGGTGCAGGAGTAGGGGACAGGCTTTCTACCCCCCCCTCTTCCCACCCCTCAACCCCCAAGCCTGTCCCCTATTCCTACACCCCCCCACCCCCTTAACCTAACTCTTTAAACTCTACATAATTAGTTTGTAAATATTTATTGTTTGCATTTGTACCACTATGTATGTATGTATGTGTGTATATATGTATGTATGTGTGTATATATGTATGTATGTGTGTATATATGTGTATGTTAAAGCATGTATTGATGTGTATAGTTTAATGTGTTTCGTATTTATAACAACTTGTAGTATTATTATTATTATTATTGTTGTTATTATTATGGTTATTTTTATTATTATTGTTATTGTTTTATTATTATTTGTTTTATTATTATTATTGGTGTTGTTATTATTATTAGTGTTATTATTATTATTTGTGTTGTTATTATTATTAGTGTTATTATTATTATTAGTGTTATTGTGTTATTATTATTAGTGTTATCGTCTTATTATTATTATTATTGTTTGTATTATTGTCATTATAAATATTTTTGCTATTATTTGTTATTGTTTTTATTATTATTATTATGAGAGTCCTATAAATGTTTCTTTTGTTACCAGGGTTCCTCGTCACGGAGCGGCGAACAAAGCCGTGACAACAGCCGGCGGTGGAGTACAGTGACACACAGCCCCTCACCATCAACACCAACACCATCACCATCACACAGCCAACGCCACCACCAACGACGTACACCATCACCAACACCAACAACACACCGCCACCACCAACGACGTACACCATCACCAACACCAACACACTCTCCCCAACACCAACACCAACGTACACCCTCTCCAACACCAACAACACACCGCCACCACCACCAACGACGTACACCCTCTCCAACACCAACACACTCTCCCCAACACCACCAACGACGTACACCAACACCAACACACTCTCCCCAACACCATCACCACCATACAACACCTTCTCCCCACCACCAACACCGCCACACACCATCTCCCCTGGCCTTGTCTGACTTGTGTAGCTCCTCCCCAGACTCCCCCACCCCCCCATCCCCCCTGCCCCCAAACCCCCCACCCCCTCACCATCACCACCACTACTCCTCCCCGCTCACTTCATCACATCTAGTTTCCCCCACCTCATTCTCCTCCAACTCCTCCTCTTCCGATCGGCCTTCCTCGCCTCTCCCTCTCTCTTCCTCCCAACTTATCTCCTCCGCCTACTCCCACCCCAACACCTACTCCGCCTACTCCCCCCCCAACACCTCCCCCACCTCCCCCCACCCCAACACCATCTACACCAGCGAGACGGCGAACAGAAAACGTCTAATATTCGCCAACAACAACAACAACAACAACAACGACACAGCACCATTGGGATATTGTAGAGAGAGTGTTGGGGGGTCGTCGATGGGGAGTTCCAGGGGGCGGACATTCGGGGGGACGCATTTGGGAAACCCGGGGGCGATCCTTGACAGCCAGGAAGATGATGAAGATGAAGAAGAAGAAGAGGCACAGAATATCGTATATGAGGAAGAAGAGGAAGAAAAGGAAGAACGATACTTGAACAACAACAACAACAACCCCCCCAGAAGTAAACAACAACAACAACAACAATATGAAGAACAATATGACGATGATAATGAAAAACAACAACAACAACAAGATGATGATGATGATAATGAAGAAGAATGTGATGAAATTGATGATGATATGTTGGCACCATTATCATCATCATGTAGCAGTTACTATGACAGCATCAACACACACCAACATGTCAACAACAATAACAATAACAACAACAGACTGATGGAGGTGGAGGTGGCGTTTGAATGGAGCCCCGTCCCCGCCCCGCTGGAGTGGACCCGACCCCCCGTTCACACCCCCGCCCCCGCCCCGATGGAGTGGACCCGGCCCCCCGTTCACACCCCCGCCCCCGCCCCGATGGAGTGGATCCGGGGCCCCTTTCACCCCCCCGCCCCCGCCCCGAGGGAGTGGAGTGGCCCGCCCCTTATACTACCCACCCCCACTGATATAAGATACCTTCCCCCCGCTGCTCACGTCTGGACCCCCACACACCACACCCTCTGTCCCGGCAAGAGGATCCCCCCAGTCACACAGCCCCCAAACTGGTCCACCGCCCCTAAGGTACCCAACGTGGGGCACCGGGGCACCATGATGCCACCGGGCACTGAGGGGTATGGAGGAGGAGGGTATAGCAATAAAGGTGGAGAGAGAAACGGAGAGATGAATAGAGATGGAAGAAGAAGAGGTGGAAGGATAAACGGAGAGATGAATAGAGATACAAGAGAGATACAACCAGCCTGGCCTTTAGACTCACTGGAAAATGAAGAAGTGGAGGAGGAGGAGGAGAAAAGAAGATATCATGAAGGAGTAGGAGGAAGAGGAGGAGGAGTAGGAGTAGCAGGAGGAGTAGGAGTAGCAGAAGGAGTAGGAGCAGTAGGAGGAAGAGGAGGAGTAGGAGGAGGAGGAGTGATGATAGTAGGGAGTGTTTATGATGGTGTTACAGGGTGCCGTAGGAGGGTGCCAAGGATGAGAGGGGTGGGGGGTGCCATGAACGGGGGCGGGGCTGTGAGGGTGAAGAGTGTCGACCGTCCCTCACTACTCTCCATGGTTCACGAAGTCCCAACCGAGAGAGTAACAACAACAACAACAACAGCAGCGGAGGTTAACAGTCCCTACAGCGACGACCACACCACTACCACTGCCACCAGTCCTTCTGTTTACCGTGCCCGTCCCCGGCCCCATGGTTCCCCCACACCCCGTCCACTCCCCCACACACCCCACAGACAAACTTCAGACCCCAATACACCCCAGAGATTAACTTCAGACCCCAATACACCCCAGAGACACACTTCAGACCCCAACACACCCCAGAGACACACTTCAGACCCCAACACACCCCATCGGCTTCAGTTCCGACACAGACGTCCGGCTGGAGGAGTGGTGAGGGAGGCTGGGTTGTCGTCTTCATCCTCAACACTGAGTACTGACGGTGATCTCAACTCACGTGTACATCAGATTCTGGCCAGGATTGCTGCTAGTGGTGGACAGTGAAGTAATGTTTAGTGGTATTATTCTATTTTAGTATACACACACACACACATACACGCTCACGCACACACACATACATGCATACTCACGCGCACGCACATGCTCATACACACGCACCACACGCACACACATGCTCATACACACACACACAGGGTCCCTTAATTAAGCCTTAGTTAGTTCACAGGTTATTATCCTAAAACAGAACCAAAGTTATGGGGTGGAACAGGTGGAATAAAACAGGGTGGAACAGGTTAAACAGGGTGGTGGTGGTGGTGGTGGTGGTGGAGGAGGGAGGGACATTATTATTTCCCAACTTAACCTTAGACAACCCAAGATAAAATTTGAAAAAGTCAATAATATGTATAGATAAAAATAATATTATACCTATGTATAAACTTTAATTGAACTGCTTATAAATAAATCCGCCTACAGTGACTTAACAAACAAGGGAGAGTGTTTATATAGGTAGATAAATAAATAGATAAATAGATAGATAAATAGATGGATAAGTAAATAGATAAATAGATGGATAAGTAAATAGATAGATAGATAAATAAATAGATAGATCGATGTAGTGGCTCATATGCTTTTAATTAATAAACTTAATTCTTCAATTATAAATATTCTCTGATGAAAAATTCTCCCTCCCTCCCAACACCCCCCCCCCCCCAAGCTTGTTCTCCCCCTACTCCCACACACCCCTAAACCCCCACCCCCAAGCTTGTCCCCCTATTCCCGCACCCGCTTAAAATTTCTTCCACGTAAACAAATTTTCCGTGGAAATTTAACGACAAAACTTTTTTTTATCTTTTTTTTTTTTTTTTAATAAGTTTAATATTCTGAGCGTACAGTAATGCTTGTGAACACAGAAGAAAAATTATAAGAGATGTTAGTTGAAATTTATGTATGTATGTATGTACACCTGTGTCTGGTATAGAATGTCCAATAGGTGGATAGATGATGTCCTTCAATGTTAAAGGGGTCTATGTGATATACATAACTTTTGGGGAAATGACAATTGGTCCATCAATCACCAAAATTGTCCCTGAAAAAAAAAAAAACGTTTTAAAGGTTTTTCTTGCCTTCATCCTACAGGGATGTTTATTACAATTTGTATTAAGCATATTAAATGTATATTACAATTTGTATTAAGATTTTGGCAGACGACTCATGTGACTGAGAGATGAACAAGTTTACATTTGACCACAGAATGTAAACTCAAAAAAAAATATTAATTTAGTCTATGTAAAGCTTTATATTATTTTTAGCCAAAGAGAACTAGCCTTTTTTTTTTTTTTTTTTTTTTTTTTTTTTTTTTTTTTTTTTTTTTTTTTTTAGGTGACTTGGAGCGCTGTGAATTTTCCAAACTATGTCTCGAAATAAATCCCCTATTATTCTGTTAGTAACACTGTGGCGATTAATTTTGTTTTCTGGCAAATATCCACCCACACTTTCCTTCCATGGAAGTAAATATTTTGGTAATAAAGAACAACACGTGTATGATTTTGCACCACCTCATAATAATAATAATAATAATAATAATAATAATAATAATAATTGAGGGGGTTGAGTTGAGTTGACGTAAGGTGTTGTTGTTGTATGATTGTATTTTGATATGATACTGATTTATTTGTACCATAGAAGGAAGGAAAGTGTGGGTGGATATTATTATTATTATTATTATTATTATTATTATTATTATTATTATGAGGTGGTGCAAAATTATACACGTGTTGTTCTTTATTACCAAGATATTTACTCCCATGGAAGGAAAGTGTGGGTGCATATACCTTTAGGGGGTGTGGGAATAGGGGGACAGGCTTGGGGGGGGTTTAGGGGGGTGCAGGAATAGGGGGGGTAGTTTGGTGTAATCAGTGTACTTCTTAACCCTCCATTTCCCCCACCACCTCCACATTCCAATCAAATTTCCACCACTACATCCATAATTACCAAAACACATTCACCCTGTATGTATGTATGTATGTATGTTAATGTTTGTATGTATGTATGTATGTTAATGTTTGTATGTATGTTAATAATATCTGCCTACAAATCTATATAATTATACAATACATACTTACAATATGTTATCATAATTACCAAAATACATTCACCCTGTATGTATGTATGTTACTAATATATGCCTACAAATCTATACATACTTATATACACAGTACAGTAATACACATACTGTAGTAGTTATTGTTGAAGGAATATGAAGAATATGAATGTATGTATGTGTATAAAATCACAGCTGTTAAAATTATAGATAATGTAAAAAATAAGAAAAAATTAGAAGTTATATATTTGTGTAAAGTTGTAGGGTTGGTAAATGTAACAACTCAAAACATACAAGTTCCAAAGCTCTGAAATACAACTCTTAAGAAGTTGTATTTTGTATGAAGTTACAGGAATCAAATTGAATAATACACTCTCCTCTCTTTTTATGAGAGTTTAAATTATGCGAATTTGAAATAGTGCGTATCATGAAAAAAATTAAATAAATGCAATTTACATGAACTCTTAAAATAACAGGAACAAGGAGGCTCCATTTTCAAGTTAAAGTACCATTATTTCTTATGGAAATGTACAATTTATTTTATGCGAAATTCACTTTATGCGACCCCTTCAGAAACCTAACCTGTAATAAAAAAAGAGGAGAGTGTATTGTATAAGGTCTAAAATTAAACTTTCAGTAATTTGCTCTGCTGTAAAGTTAATGATGATGATTGAGAATGAATTTTTATAATGGTGTAGGAATGATGTAAAAATTTCATACTGTAATAGATATTTTAAGTTTGCGTGAAGATGTTTGAAGGAGGCACGACAGAAATTATTTTGTTTTTGTGGTTATTAAAGTATTAGTTATGTTCAAGTGAAGGCAACTGTACACACACACACACACACACACACACACACACACACATGGAGTCCAATAGTTATGTTCTGATCTAAGACTTAACATTAATCCTTACCAAATGTAGAGACTATTGGGTTGATTCCACAGGGGTATTGGTTTGTTAGCTTCCCAATCAACCACATTTGTAAGACCATTATAATTCATGTTACAGAATTAATACGAATTGAGTGTGACGGTGAGAATTTTACCTTGACATAGTAGTTTAATTAATAATAACCTGCCTCCTATTATTATTATTATTATTATGGATCAGGATAGAACCATTGACTCCAAATGTACAGTTGCCAAAAAAAGTATTGCAACAAATCTTGATAGAACTTTAACCCTAGTAATATCCACAACTATTTGTATGGACTATAAGCATGTATAACAGAAGGAAATATACATATCCTTCTGTAATACATACTTATAATCCCTACAAACAACTATGGACATTAATATATTTAATGTTGTATCAATAGTTGTCGCAATACCTTTTTTGGCAACTGTACATACATATATTATGAGAATGTGTACATACATACATATATATATATACACTATACAGGCTAATATTATATATATATAAAATATTATGATGCATATTCCCCCCAACATAGTTTAATCCATGACATGTGATATAAGGTGGTAATGTAAAAAAAATAAGAGAAGAGTTGTAACCTTTCCTAATACAACTGTAAGGTGGTCTAGTTTTGTTGGTTTAAGGGGGTGTGGGAGTAGGGGACAGGCTTGGGGGGGTGCGGGAATAGGGGGACAGGCTCGTGGTGGGTAGAAAGTCTGTCCCCCTATTCCCGCACCCCCCAAGCCTGTTCTCCTACTCCGGCATCCACCAATAATAATAATAATCTCTCCAATTTACAATCAAGAGAATAATCTTATAAACTATTGCAGTTGTGATGGAAGGAAGAAATATTGTAACTCACTCACTCACTCTTTCTCTTAAAACACATATTATATACCAATGATTATGTTCTAAGTCTGTTAGTTTGTTTGTCTGTCTGTCTATTGCTGTTGCTGCTGCTCTCTATGCCAGTGCTTTCTTGCTTTCTCTCTCACATGTTCTAAGTCTGTTTGTTTGTCTGTCTATTGCTGCTTTCTCTCTCACATGCTCTCTATCACCTTTGTATATCCTTTTACTTCAGTATTAGTCTGTCTATGAGAACCAAGGGAGGAGATGGAGAGAAATACATTAACTTTGCTATTTTTTTTGTTTACAGTTGCCAGAAAAGGTACTGCTACAACTATTGATACAACATTAAATATATTAATGTCCATAGTTGTTTGTAGGGATTATAAGTATGTATTACAGATGGATATGTATATTTCCTTCTGTTATACATGTTTATAAGTATGTATTACAGAAGGATATGTATATTTCCTTCTGTTATACATGTTTATAAGTATGTATTACAGAAGGATATGTATATTTCCTTCTGTTATACATGTTTATAAGTATGTATTACAGAAGGATATGTATATTTCCTTCTGTTATACATGTTTATAAGTATGTATTACAGAAGGATATGTATATTTCCTTCTGTTATACATGCTTATAGTCCATACAAATTGGTGTGGATATTACTAGGGTTAAAGTTCTATCAAAATTTGTCACAATACCTTTTTTGGCAACTGTACAATCGGCCGTGGTTGTAGTAGCAGTGATACGATGGCTGTGTGTTGGTACCATGCCTTCGTCAACACCATCCACCAATGTTCTTGCATATGACTCATGATATTACTTACATTAATATCAGTGCATTAGTGGTGTGTGTGTGTGAGTGTGTATGTATGTATGTATGTATGTATGTATGTATGTATGTATGTGTAGTTAAGTCATAAGAACCAAAATGATATGATATTTACTTACATTAATATCAGTGCATTAGTGGTGTGTGTGTGTGTGTATGTATGTGTAGTAAAGTCATAAAAACCAAAATGGCCACAGCAATTATGGTAATAATAATAAAAAAAAAAAGTCTTTCTCCTTCCCTCTCTCTCTCTTGTTTTTCTCAATTAGTTTTTCGCTTTCTGTAAAACTGATTTCAAATGTCCGGAGGTGATATTTTTGTTACGGTACCAGGCGCCTGATTGGCCGGTGAGCGACTCCCTTTTGACCAATCACAGCCCTCCTATTATATACATACATTAACGGACATTTGTACATCACACCAAATACCCGAGCCCAACCTTTGTATGTATGTATGTATGTATAGTGTCGGCCTATGTAGTATTATTATTATTATTATTGTGGGCTGACGCGTGTAAATAAATACATTTTTTGGATGAAGGAGGGTTACGTACCTACATATGTATACCAGGCTTATTGTTATTATTATTATTGTTCTTGTATTATTATTATTGATCTAGGATGTACATAATTATTATAATGATGATGATGATACTGTATAGCTAATGCAAACCAATAAAACTGTTGTATTATATTGTATGGTTTGTCGTATTACCTCTCTATGTATGTTGGTTAGTTAGTTAGTTTGTTTGTTAATTTTCTACAGGTACAATTAAAGTGTATGAGAGTTTTGAAGGTATGAAAGGTGGTGTGTACAGTTGGCGACATATGAAGCTGGTACACCTCGCTTCTTGCATGTGAGTTACCTACTGTACAACAGGAAGAAAGAAAAAGTGACCAAAAGTTATAGTTTGTTGACAGGCAGATAATAATAATATTTTACTGTGCCTGTCAACTAATTACAACTCTTTCACTTTCCTTCCCTTTGTAACAACCTCACCAGTTTCAAGTGTGTGCAACTGTACATTCATATTACTAAACTACAGTACACTCTCCTCTCTTTTTATGCGAATTTGAAATAGTGCGTATCATGAAAAAAATTAAATAAATGCAATTTACAAGAACTCTTAAATTAACAGGAACAAGGAGGCTCCATTTTCAAGTTAAAGTACCATTATTTCTTATAGAAATGTACAATTTATTTTGTGAAATTCACTTTATGCAACGACCCCTTCAGGAACCTAACCTGTAATAAAAAAAGAGGAGAGTGTACTTATAAATCACTCAATTTTGATATTGCAGTACATATTGAGCAAATTTGTAAATCTGGAGCAAATAATTCCTCCAAACTATTCCAAGTAACAGACTACTGTACCATTATTTGTGTTAACCTGGTTCTGTTTCCAGGACATACTTTGTTAGTATCAAAATGCTTCAATGTACAGTTGCCAAAAAAGGTATTGCGACAACTATTGATACAACATTAAATAAATTAATGTCCATAGTTGTTTGTAGGCATTATAAGTATGTATTACAGAAGGATATGTATATTTCCTTCTGTTATACATGCTTATAAGTATGTATTACAGAAGGATATGTATATTTCATTCTGTTATACATGCTTATAGTCCCTACAAATAGTTGTGGATATTACTAGGGTTAAAAGTTCTATCAAGATTTGTCGCAATACTTTTTTTGGCAACTGTACCAATCAAAAGTAGTTTCATATCACCACCATTATTATACACACTACTAACTAAATATACAAGAAGAAAAGACATGTAAATAAAACTCAATCATCAATAATAATCCTAGTTATATTAAAAAATCTTAAAGTTACGTTCAAACACTCTCATGATAAAAGTACATGTATTTTTTTCTTTTTTCTCCTTTTCTACTCCACTCTCTCCAACATCTCTCTTTGTCTACAGTATGTCAATATTAATAATAATCATTTTTTTTTCACCTGGCAAAAATATACCTGTTTCCATACCTGTTCAAATTATTTTAACGGGTACTGTATATAAAATTAAATTCTAAATCTTTTGAAAATACTTAGGGTGTGGAAATATTTTGTATAATTTAGTTTTTTTTAAAGTACCGGGTAGACAAAATTTACCCACTCAAGGTTGTAAAAATAAAGTTAAAATTAAAATAATAATAATAATTAATAACAGTCCGCACACAAATAACGTCTGTCTTTTTCGCAAAAACTACATAAATTTAGTCAAAAGGAATGATGAGGAAACCTGTACATATTTGCCATTGGAAAAAATTAACTCGTCAAATTAGACTAACTATTAATTTTCTACCACACTGATGATGATGATGATGATATTGTTGTTATTATTGTTATTGTTGTTGTTGATGTTCTCCCGGGGCAGAATGGCATAAAGTTGTAGACGGTAGAGCAACATTTTTAATAGTGGCAAAAAAAAAAAAAAAAAAAAAAAAAAATGCATTGGCTCCGTTCAAAATAATGTGAAGTTGAATCTTTTGTTTACATTTTTTGGGGTATAAAAATCTACCATATAGTAGTAGTAGTGGTGGTGTTGTGAGAGAGAGGGAAGGTGTTGTTGTTGTTATTATGGTCTGATCTGTGGTGGTCCTGCCATCATGGGCGGTCTCATTCCTCCCGGACCCATCATCATTGGACCCATAGGACCTCCCATTGGTGGTCTCATCCCTGCAACAGTTAGAGACAAACACACATACGATAATATACACACACACACGATAATATACATACATACTGTACTTATATATACCCATTACACACACACACACACGATAATATACACACATTACACACACACGATAATATACACACATTACACACACACGATAATATACATACATACTGTACTTATATATACCCATTACACACACACACTTATATATACCCATTACACACACACACACGATAATATAAACACATTACACACACACTTATATATACACACATTACACACACACACACGATAATATAAACACATTACACACACACTTATATATACACACATTACACACACACACACGATAATATAAACACATTACACACACACTTATATATACACACATTACACACACACACACGATAATATAAACACATTACACACACACTTATATATACACACATTACACACACACACACGATAATATAAAGCCACTACACACACACTTATATATACCCATTACACACACACACGATAATATAAAGCCACTACACATTATCTATATAGTACTAATATTAATACTCTATTAAAAATAATAATATAATGATAATATAATATAATATAATATGTATATTCTGGTTTGACTATAATGGAAATTCAACAACAAATAACACAATATAAATCATGTCTAGGATTGCACTCAATGTAATGTGTTAAGTGGTGTGTGTGTGTGTGTGTGTGTGTGTGTGTGTGTGTGTGTGTGTGTGTACTATGTTGAAAGTTATAATAATGTTTGGTACAGTTGCCAAAAAAGGTATTGTGATAACTATTGATACAACATTAAATATATTAATGTCCATAGTTGTTTGTAGGGATTATAAGTATGTATTACAGAAGGATATGTATATTTCCTTCTGTTATACATGTTTATAAGTATGTATTACAGAAGGATATGTATATTTCCTTCTGTTACACATACTAATAGTCCATATACAAATAGTTGTGGATATTACTAGGGTTAAAATTCTATCAAGATTTGTCACAATACCTTTTTTGTCAACTGTACATTGTATGAGACTAACCTAACCATTATATAATTAGTAAGTAACTCACCTGGCATCATACCCGGTGGCATACCCGGGCCAGGTGGTCCACCCATCATAGGTGGTCCCATCATTGGTCCACGTGGTCCCATATGTGGCATACCCATGTTACCAGGCATGTTAGCACCGGCCATACCTGGTGGTCCCATGTTACCCATACCTGGACCTCTTGGTGGTCCACCCGGGCCACCCATGTTCTGTGGTCCAGGTCCTACAGGTCCTCCTGGTCCACCTGGACCACCGGGTCCACCGCCTACACAATGACAAGGTTACTGTTAGGTTATACACTATTTATAAGGCTAACAATCTATTACAATATTAACATTCTACTACTTTCTATTCTATATTAACATTCTATTACAATATTAACATTAAGGGTAATATTCTATTACAATATTACATGATACTGTATATTAATCATACCTGACTGAATGCAATATTAAACTAAAACTTTAACCCTAACACATGGGGGAAAATGAGATATATAAATGAAAGAATTGTGCAGGAAATGAATAAATGAATACATAATTTGATGAATAAAAAAAAAAAAGATGAATAAGAGGAGAGTTACATTTATCCGAATAAAGAAATAATGAAGGGTATAATATATAACGTTCCTGTTACCTTGCATGGCAGCTGGTGGAGGTATTGTAGCTCCTTTGGGAATCTTACCAGCTTTAAATGCAGCAGCTGAAACATTACAAAGAAACATTTATATAGTACACGCCAAAATATAATGTAATAATGAGTACAACAACCCAAAATGTAATGTAATAATGAGTACAACAACCCAAAATATAATGTAATAATGAGTATAACAACCCAAAATGTAATGTAATAATGAGTACAACAACCCAAAATGTAATGTAATAATGAGTATAACAACCCAAAATGTAATGTAATAATGAGTATAACAACCCAAAATGTAATGTAATAATGAGTACAACAACCCAAAATGTAATGTACCAGCGGAAACATTACAAAAAATATTTATACAGTACAGTACAATACAACCCAAAATATGATGTATGTATGTATGTATGTCATAATGAGTACATATAAAATTCAGTAATTCAATCGTATTTATAAGTTTGTGTTTAGGTTTACTATACATAATATTATATTCATTAATAACAATATTATACACACACATATAATTATCAAGAGTGGACAATAAATAATTACTGTTATTATACAAAGATAAATATAATAATTATGATAAAATAAAATGGTTAATATAATAATAATGATAAAATAAAATGGTTAATATAATAATAATGATAAAATAAAATGGTTAATATAATAATAATGATAAAATAAAATGGCTAATATAATAATAATAATGATAATAATGATACAAACATCTATATACTTACTGGTAGCATCAATCAGTGACTGTGCTTGTTCTTCCATCCACTTTTGGTAATATATTTTGACATTTTCCTTGTGTTTTCGACCCTGACAGTGAGTCTTGCGTACCGACGGCTGTACACACACACACACACACAAGCACACACATACACACATGCAAACAAGTACATGCACACACACAAACAAGTACATGCACACACACAAACAATCAAGCACACGCACACACATGCAAACAAGTACATGTACGCACGCACACAAACAAGCACACACATGCGCGCACACAAGCAAACAAGTACAATCACACACACAGACACACACAAGCACACGCACACATATACACACATGCGCGCACACACGCAAACAAGTACATGCACACACACAGACAGAAACATACGTACACACAAACGCACATGCACGCACACACATAAACCGGGAAGGAAGAGAATTTGTTAGAACTTTATGACATTAGATGACAAACTTATAATTTCCATAATTATATACATTGTTTAATTAACACTATCTATACACACACACACACACACACACACTCTCTCTCCCCCTACTCTGTATCTTTCTCTCTCTCTCTCTACCCCTGCTCTCGCTCTCTCTCTCTCTCTCTACCCCTGCTCTCACTCTCTCTCTACCCCTTTCTCCCTCCCTGCTCTGTCTCTCTCTCTCTCACTCTCTCTACTGCTCTAATACCATAATAATAAAAGAGTACACGTTTGAATACATTACCGAGTCATGTGTGAGGTAGGTGTCACAGTAATCACAATAGTACCTGCAAAGAAACACAAAAAATTAAGTTTTATATGCTTTTTTAAATTACGTTTTACACACACACGCGATACATACATAATACCTATATATACACACACACCGCTTTTTTAATTACGCTTTATACACACACACGCGATACATACATAATACCTATATATACACACACACACCGCGTTTTTAATTACGCTTTATACACACACACGCGATACATACATAATACCTATATATACACACACACCGCTTTTTTAATTACGCTTTATACACACACACGCGATACATACATACATAATACTTATATACACACACACATGCTTTTTAAATTACGCTTTATACACACACATACACACAATACATGCATAAATAATACCTACACACACACATACTTTTTTTTCATCTAATGTGTTATGATTTTACAGAGGAAATATCACTCTTCTGACTAACGTAATTAATACCATACACACATACAGTCGTGGTTAATAATAATCATCCACATATGGGTATCTCAAACAATTTACTGTCTAATATTTTCACGTTCACATATGATATTATTGTTTTAAGTAGTGTGTAGCTGCTTGTAGTAAATTAAAAGATGGTAGTTAACGTGTGTGTGTGTGTGTGTTATTGTTTTAAGTAGTGTGTAGCTGCTTGTAGTAAATTAAAAGATGGTAGTTAACGTGTGTGTGTGTGTGTGTGTATTGTTTTAAGTAGTGTGTAGCTGCTTGTAGTAAATTAAAAGTTGGTAGTTAACTTATTTATTGGAAAGTTTATCATCTAAGGAACAGAGGGAAGCTGTCAAACTCTTACGTGAGTTACCCCTATATGGATGATTATATATGACCACGACTGTACATACATACATCCTCACAAAAACAATAATTATAAAGGAAGGTAATACAGATAAAAAAAATTAGGTAAATATTGAATTAATTGCCGTTATTGCGTATGGTTTTTCTACCTTCATTACCCACTAATTTAAACCATTCTAACACTATTTAATGTTTGTATGTATGTATCTATGTATTCTAAGACTATTTTCTTCTATGACATTTCCTCCACAAATGCCCCGTTTCCATGATATGGGGTATTTTGAAATTAGCCTGACGTAACCTAGACCATATTAGACTACTGGGACCTAACCTGTGCAGACTACTGGGACCTAACCTGTGCAAACTACTGGGACCTAACCTGTGCAAACTACCGGGACCTAACCTGTGCAAACTACCGGGACCTAACCTGTGCAAACTACTGGGAAATAACCTGTGCAAACTACCGGGACCTAACCTGTGCAAACTACTGGGAAATAACCTGTGCAGACTACCGGGACCTAACCTGTGCAGACTACTGGGACCTAACCTGTGCAAACTACCGGGACCTAACCTGTGCAAACTACCGGGACCTAACCTGTGCAGACTACCGGGACCTAACCTGTGCAGACTACTGGGAAATAACCTGTGCAAACTACCGGGACCTAACCTGTGCAAACTACCGGGACCTAACCTGTGCAAACTACTGGGACCTAACCTGTGCAAACTACCGGGACCTAACCTGTGCAAACTACCGGGACCTAACCTGTGCAGACTACTGGGAAATAACCATGGTAAAGTAGAAGGTTAACTTTGGTCAGATCAGGGTAAAAAAAAGTTCTCTACTCATATTATTATGGACAAAAATGAATAGAACAAGTAAATATATGCATGAAAATGTATAAAATGAGTAAACAATCCCGATGGACCTCTAATGGTGAATTACCGAACAGGCTTGGGGAGAGTTTAGTGGGGGTACGGGAATAGGGGACAGGCTTGGGGAGGGTTTAGTGGGGTGCGGGAATAGGGGACAGGCTTGGGGGTTGCGGGAATAGGGGACAGGCTTGGGGGTTGCGGGAATAGGGGACAGGCTTGGGGAGGGTTTAGTAGGGGTACGGGAATAGGGGACAGGCTTGGGGGTTGAGGGAATAGGGGACAGGCTTGGGGAGGGTTTAGTGGGGGTACGGGAATAGGGTACAGGCTTGGGGGTTGAGGGAATAGGGGACAGGCTTGGGGAGGGTTTAGTGGGGTGCGGGAATAGGAGGACAGCAGGCTTTCTGTCCCCCCCCCGCCCCACCAAGGTTGTCCCCCTACTCCCGCACCCCCTTAATTAATCCATCTAAAACATACACACACACAAATAAGTAAATAAACATTAAAATGAGTAATAATCTCACTTTGGCATGATGCAGTACAGCCACACACACACCGCGTCTCTCAAGTAAACAATAACAAGAGGCAATGGCTCCAGTCCTCAGAACCACACAGTGCACACACACAGTGTGTGTGGTTCTGAGGACTGGAGCCATTGTCACACACATACAGATAGATAGATAGATAGATTATTAATTAATGTTCTGAACAAATATATATCAAGTATATGAGATATAATTGCTAGCTTATTATATAGTCCAGTTATTTGTTATTCATCCACGAATTACTAGTTTTATAATTATTATAAAATGTTGCATTACATGCAATTAATATGTTTAAATAATTTCTAAATTAGTCCGGTTATTTGTTATTTATCCATAAATATGTATGTTTGTTTACTGGAACTTAATTAATTAATACTAGTTTTAACAAATATAGTCCTATATGAATAAATGGGATATAGTGTTTAGCTTAAGCCGTCATCTGCTGCAGCTGCTGATATTATCAAACCCACGACCATATATTATTTGGGCTTAAAGTGTTTACCTACTGAGCTTTCTCCCTCAGCTTGTGTTTGTTGATAGTATCGGGTTGAACCATAGAGGATTATATCAACCGTAAAACAGTACATACAGCCTTCCTTCCTTCCTTCCTCTTAAGTTAATGGGTTGGAGAGGGAGGGTTAACCTTCATACCCAATCACTACTGTAGCACAACCAAGGTAAACGTTTCTATTGATGTGAGTTCTGGTTGGCCAATGATGCGTTTTGTAGCTTCCGTACTTTACACTTCTAAACCCCTTCTTTCCTTCCTTTTTCAATATAGGTGTTGTTTCGTGGTAATGTTTCAAGGACTCATTAAACTCCAATTTTCTGACATCACAGGTTCATAATATCTTTACTCTTCTCATTCCTTCGTTTCATATAAATATTTGGTAATGTCATCGTTTAATTTCTAAAACTTGATATAGTATAGTTAAGGTGATAATCCACTTTTGGTACATTCAGTCAGTCAGTCAGTCAATCAGTCAGTCAGTCAGTCAGTCAGCCAGCCATATCGTGAGTGAAAGCGTATAACAAGGGAAGGGTAAATAGGTCATTATCACAGACCCCTCCCCCCCCTCGACCCCCTCCCCCTCCCCCTCCTTCCCTAGACTCACTCCCCCCTCCCCCCCTCTCTCCAACCGCCATTACCATTACTTCCCACACGTCAGGATAACATACATACACACACACACAAGTAACAATAACACACACATATACACACACACACGTCACAATAACACACATACACACACACCAGGATAACACACACACATACACACCACAATAACACACACATATACACACACACACGTCACAATAACACACATACACACACACACCAGGATAACACACACACACACACACACACCAGGATAACACACACACACACACACATCAAGATAACACACACACACACACACACACACACCAGGATAACACACACACACACACACATCAAGATAACACACACACACACACACACACACACCAGGATAACACACACACACACACACATCAAGATAACACACACACACACACACACACACACCAGGATAACACACACACACACACACATCAAGATAACACACACACACACACACACACACACACCAGGATAACACACACACACACACACATCAAGATAACACACACACACACACACACACACACCAGGATAACACACACATACACACACACACATGCCACAATCATACACACACACACACACACTCCACAATAACACACACACACACACACTCCACAATAACACACACACACACACACACACACACACTAATCAGCACAACACATAAACACATACTGAAAGTTGTTTTGGTCATATGAGTTTGTGTGTGTGTGTGTGTGTGTGTGTGTGTGTCGGGGTGCATTTGAGATGAAGGTATTGTGTGTGTGTGTGTGTGTGTATGTGTGTGTGTGTGTTTTATCTGTTTATGTTTGGTGTTTTGGTATTCCTTGTCAGTGTGTGTGTGTGTGTGTGTTGGGGTGGGAGGGGGTGGAGGGAGGGGGTTGACATAGTGGGGGTGGGGTGGGGGGAGGGATGTTGTTGTTGTTGTTGTTGTTGTTGTTGTTCTCCTGACACACACTTTGGTCACAGTGTAAAAAATAGATACATAAAGGAGGGTCTGTTTGTCCCTATATGTCTGTATGTCCCTATATGTCTGTATGTCCCTATATATCTGTATGTCCCTATATGTCTGTATGTCCCTATATAGATTGTATGTCCCTATATAGATAGATAGATAGATAGATAGATAGACCAATAAACAGATAGATAGATAGGCAAATAAACAGACAAATAGCTAGCTAGCTAGATAGATAGATAGACAGACAAATAAATAGACAGATAGCTAGATAGATAGATAGACAAATAAACAGACATATAGCTAGATAGATAGATAGATAGACAAATAAACAGACATATAGCTAGCTAGATAGATAGATAGATAGACAGATAGCAAGATAGATAGATAGATATAATAGAAGGGTAGAAATGGATATAAGTTGAGAGATAGATAAAGGTAAATAAAGTATGAAATAATAGTGGAAGGTCGGTGTGTGTGTGTGTGTGTGTGTGAAGGTTGTTAAGGTAGGCCTATTGTAAGAAAAGTGAATTACCAATGATGATGAAAGAGGAAGAAGGAAGGAGGAAGGAGGAAAGAGGAAAGAGTAGGAGGGTAGGTAGGTATGGCAGTAATGGAGGTCATGATGTAAAGAGAAGGGTACAGTAAACAATGGAAGAGGGAGGGGGAGGGAGGAAGAGAGGAAGAGGGAGGAGAGGGAGGTAGGGAGAGAGGGAGGGAGAGGGAGGGAGGGAGGGAGGGATGAAATGCGTGACTAAGGAAGGGCACCAAGAAAGAAGGAAGGAAGGAAGGAAGGAAGAAAGGAAGGGGCAAGGAAAATGTTAGGTAGGGAAGGGAAGATAATAATAATAATAATAATAATAATAATAATAATAATAATAATAATAATAATAATGTATAACAGATATGATATAATATTATGAATTCAGTAGACAATTATTTGTATCCTATATATATTACAAATGCAATATTAATTCAAAGATAATATTACCATAGATTAGATACAAACACACACACACACATACACACACACACACACACACACACATACACATACACACACACACACACACATATACACCTACATACCTGAGTACACAACATACCTAATTATACAACACATACACAACATATACATATTATTACCTGAATACCTCCACGCTCACCACAACAACAACAACAACAACAACAACAATAACAACAATAAAAATAACAATTAGGTTCGCCATCTCTCTCTGCCTCGTGTTGTGAATGTCAACAAGCCTAAAATAACTTACCATTAATCTCACAACTTTTTATTATCATCAGTATATTGTTATTGTCTTTCCCTGGACGTACATACATACATACATATATACATACATACATACGTAGTGTTTGTGATCTTACATACATACATACATACATACATACATACATATATACGTAGTGTTTGTGATCTTACATACATACATACATACTTACATACATACGTAGTGTTTTTGATCTTACTTACATACATACATACATACGTACAGTTAGCTCCACTCCCGCGTTTCACACCTGAGAGAGCGAGAGAGAGAGAGAGTGTGTGTGTGTGTATGAGCGAAAGAGTGTGTGTGTATGTGTGTGTGTGTGTGTGTGAAGGTATAGTTGTCAATGTTGGGTCAGTCAGAAATTCGAATCCCGATCCACAAGTTAAAATTTTTCGAAACATTCATATCCTTAGAGTGAAAGATATGAATGTTTCCAATATTTTAACTTTTTAATTGGGATTCGAATTTCTGACTGTCTCAACATTGGCAACTATACCTACACACACACACACACACAGTATATCTCTCTCTCTCTCTCTCTCTCTCTCTCTCTCTCTCTCTCTCTCTCTCTCTCTCTCTCTCTCTCTCTCTATCCAACACACACACACACACACACACACAGTCATACTCACTCTTCACACACACACACACACACACACTTTAACTAACATGAAGTGTAATGTGTTATAAGAAGTGTATAATACGTAGGAAATATAGTATTATGGAAGGTTAAACATAATTATTTACATCATTATTAAAAAAAAACAAAAAAAAACAATTATTTACATCATTATTTACATCCGGTAATTTCCTGCCTTGATCTTTGGGAAGTTGAAGGTAAATATTAATACGCAACGAAGGTAGGTAGGTAGGTAGGGAGTGAGGGAGGTAGGTAGGTAGGTAGGTAGGTAGGTAGTGAGATAGGTAGGTAGGTAGGTAGTGAGTGAGTGAGATAGATAGATAGGTAGGTAGTGAGATAGATAGATAGATAGGTAGGTAGGTAGGTAGGTAGACAAGCAAGCAAGTAAACAGGTAGACAGGTAGACAAGCAAACAGGTAGACAGGCAGGTAGACAGGTAGACAGGTAGACAAGTAGACAAGCAAACAGGTAGACAGGTAGACAAGCAAACAGGTAGACAGGCAGGTAGACAGGTAGACAAGCAAACAGGTAGACAGGCAGGTAGACAAGCAAACAGGTAGACAGGTAGACAGGTAGACAAATGTTATATGTCTGTCCTTCAATCAGTTTTTCATAACATAACGGATATTGTCAACCTTGATATCCACATAACTTTGAACATACATACATACATACATACATACATACATACATAACCTGTCTACATACATACATACATACATACATACATACATACATAACCTGTCTACATACATATATACATACATACATACATACATACATACATACATACATACATACATACATACATAACCTGTTTACATACATACATACATACATAACCGGTCGAAAGGATAGTGTGTGTGTGTATGTATGTGTGTATGTATGTGTGTGTGTGTGTGTATGTGTACGTATTAGTGGTCTTGACTATACACTTGAGGCAGTAGGAATGAAAATACACCAAAAAATACACCATACTTACATACTTGGAAATGGTGTATGGGTGTGGTTGTATAATTTCCTGTATACATTTGAGGTAATATATAGGAATGAAAATACACCAAGAAATACACACACTATACTTATTACATACATGGAAAAAATGGTGTATGGGTGTGGTTGTATAATTTCCTGTATACATTTGAGGTAATATATAGGAATGAAAATACACCAAGAAATACACACACTATACTTATTACATACATGGAAAAAATGGTGTATGGGTGTGGTTGTATAATTTCCTGTATACATTTGAGGTAATATATAGGAATGAAAATACACCAAGAAATACACACACTATACTTATTACATACATGGAAAAAATGGTGTATGGGTGTGGTTGTATAATTTCCTGTATACATTTGAGGTAATATATAGGAATGAAAATACACCAAGAAATACACACACTATACTTATTACATACATGGAAAAAATGGTGTATGGGTGTGGTATATAATTTCCTGTATATATTATAAATGAACAAGAAATATACACTGGCTGGTGGGGGGGGGGGATTTTTTTCACGTCTCAAACCCCCATTCCCCCCCCCCCCCCCCCATCTTCGAGGTGTTTCGGCGTCACTGGGTTGATTCCACAGTGGTTTGTTTTGGTTTGTAAGCTCGCAAACGAAAGAATATTAAAATTTTGTCGTGTAAATGCCTTATGGGTGAATTATTTAATGAATTTGGTGAGTAATCTATACAGTGATCTATATGATACATGACAGTTATTTCCTGTATGTGTGTCTGTATTGTACTGTAATACTTAATGGGGTGCGGGAGTAGGGGACAGGCTTGGGGGGGGGTGCGGGAATAGGGGGACAGGCTTGTTCTTTATTCCCACGATTATTACTACGATGGAAGGAAAGTGTCGGTGGATATTATTATTATTATTATTATTATTATTATTATTATTATTATTATTATTATTATTATTTGGTTTGTTGTTTTGTAATGTAAGACTATGTAACTACAATATAACATTATTATTATTATTATGCTTTTTGTGAATACCTGTGTGTGTGTGTTTGTTTGTGAATGATTTGTGTGTGTGTTTGACTGATGTAGAAGGAAAGGAGGCACAGTAAACACCAAGGAAATAATAATAATAATAATAATAATAATAATAATAATAATAATAATAATAATAATAATAATAATAATAATAATAATAATAATAATAATAATAATAATAATAATAATAATAATAATAATAATAATAATAATAATAGTTTGGAGGAATCAAGTTACTCCAGATTTTCTGTGAATTATTTTTTTTGTGTGTGACTGTACATTCTCGGAAGGAGTAAGGAAGGAAGTGTGTGTGTGTGTATGTGTATGTGTGTGTGTGTGTGTGTGTGTGTGTGTGTGCGTGGAGAAAGTGTGTGTGTCTGTCTGTAGGGAGAATGACTTTTGAGAATTATAGGTGTGTGTGTGTGTGTGTGTGTGTGTGTGTGTGTGTGTGTATTCATGAGTATGTTTGTTTATTTACTATTGTACACACACACACACACACACACACAGTATACAGGTGTGTGTAACCTTTTTAAAATCAGATCACCCCGTGTGGACCGTAAGGTGTGTTGTGGTCTGTGATTCTATGTAACTCTATGTCTCTCTCTCTCTCTCTCTCTCTCTCTCTCTCTCTCTCTCTCTCTCTCTTACGTCCTTCCCTCTCCTCTCCTCTCCCCCCTCCCCCCTCTCTCCCTCCCTCACCCCTCCCCCACTATTACTTCCTTCCACCCCCACCCTCACCCCCCCACTTCTCCTTCCACCCTCACCCTCACCCCACCCCCCACTACTCCTTCCACCCCCACCCCCCCACCCCCCCACTTCTTCTACCTCCTGACTCACCTTCCTTCACACACACACACACACACACACACGGATAAATACAATAGCCGAGTCGCTTTGCCCATCAGTCGCGTTTTAAGATCTAGCAGCACCTCTCGATCGTGTGTTGCGTGCGTTGCGTGTGTGTGTGTGTGTTTTGTTTGTGTTTTGATGTGGTGGTGTTTAATTCCTGTGCTGTGTTTTGCTGCCCCTTGCTCGCACACTCACTCACACTCACTCGCACATTCCTCTCTCTTTTACACAACCACCAATTAAGTTCTTGCCTCGACCGTACATACATCCTCGTCAACCATCCATCTATCCACAACAACAACAACAACAACAACAACAATAACAACAAGCATCTATCCACCCAACCTTACCATCCATACATCCACACAAACCACTCAAACATCCACACCAACCACCCGTACATCCACACAAACCACTCATACATCCACACCATCTAACCATCCACTTATACATCCACACATCCACACCAACCACCCACACATCCACAAAACAAACGTAAAATGATAGAAAGGACTTGTTGTTGTTGTTTTTGTTTGTGAGTGTCGAAAAAATAAATTAAACCTTCAGAGATATAAACACAAACTTTAAAAACATGCTAATTAAAAGCTACTTCTTATAGTCAAAGGATTATACTATATTTACCTTGTCTCTGTTAGCTGCATCTCAAGGAACACAATCACAGACGGTTCATAAAGGTTGTTTGTTAAGTTACAGTTGACTTGACTGTTGTGTGTTATCTCGTCCTGTCCATGTGAGTGAGTGAGTGAGTGACCTTCATACTCACCTCCTGTTAATTCATCGTTGATTAACAAGTTCTCGTTGTGATAAACTAGTGACAGGATTGATCTTCATCCAACGACAACAACAACAACAACAACAACAATAATAATAATCACTACTACCACTACTACTACTACTACTACTACTGCTACTACTACTACTACTGCTACTACTGCTACTACTTCTATATTGAGAAGATCGAAGTAGAGGAAGCAATAATTATACCCACAAGCACAACAAACAAGCAAGCAAGCAAAGTAGACGAAGGAACAGAAGGAGAGGAAACGAAGGAAAGAAGGAATAGAAGAAACGAGGCAGAGAAGACAGAAAGAACATTAAAATAAGAAAAGAAAGAGAGAGTGAGAGAGTGAGAAGATAGAGATTAAGGGTGAGCAAAGAAGCAAGGGAAAATAGAGACACACAGACAGAGAAACAGACAGAGAGAGAGAGGGAGAGAGAGAGGGAGAGAGAGGGAGCTACTGTAGAATTCGGAAGAGAGAGAGAAGGTGAAGAGAGAGAGAGAGAAAGAAGAGAGAGAAGAGAGAGAGAAGAGAAGGAAAGAAGGAAGGAAGCAAGCAACCTATCAAAAAAACCCAGCTATCATGTTATCTCTCCAAGAAATACGCGAGTCGCTCCAAGTGGCTGAACAACTGGCTCGTCTGTCCCTCACTTCAGCTGGGGACCGTGAG
>JAWZYT010002358.1:2500-42500 GCA_034508575.1 Petrolisthes manimaculis | reverse complement strand
GAGAGAGTATACTTTTGATAGATTGGAGTGCCTTGATTCCTCCAAAGTATGCCAGGAAACAGACCCAGATGAAGAAAAATAATGGTGTCCTGTTGCTTGGAATAGTTTGGAGGAAGTATTTGCTCCTGATTTACCAACACTATATACTACCCTCTTAATATATTTATGGTCATATAGGTGCTAATATATACTTTATTTTACTCACCTGCTGTTATTTTAAGATACAGTAGTGTTCAAATGGTCTAATAAAATACATAGGCCTACACAGTTATTACACACATTTTTTGCTGTAGGCTACTGTAACTTCAATACGATTATAATATTTTTTTCTGTTGATGTTCACTCTTGTAGTTCAATATCCTGAACAATTAGTACATTTATTATGATCATGATAATTATGATGGTAGATAATTGTTGTTCCCGTGCCTCATAATTATAAGGGTTTTTATATTTTATGGTGAGTTTATAGTGCCTCTTATATAATCATTTACACGTGGCATTTATTTATTAGCCTACAGCAGATCTTACCTACTTCTTGGTAACGTGAGAAATCGATATATAATAATATTTTTGGTAATTTTTCTCATGGCTGGTAAGATTATCAGTTCCCCTTACCTACCTACCTAGTTATATAAAATAGTAGTGTAAGGAGAAATAAAGAATAGAGAAATAGCAAAGGCTTGGAAATAATAAGAAAAATAATAAGAAAGGGGTAAGTTATAAATTAGTAGTAGCTATCAGTTCTCCTTACCTACCTACTAGTTATATAAAAAATAGTAGTGTAAAGAATTGTGAAATAGCAAAGGCTTGGAAATAAGAAGAAAAATAAGAAAGGGGTAGAAGTAAGTAGTAGCTAGCGAGAATCAATAAGGAGGATTCAGGAAGTACAATAAATTACAGTTACAGAGTACAGACATATCTAATAATAAAATAGTACAGCAGAGTACAGTAATAAGGAAGGACGTGTGTGCAAATACTCTTCAGTTTTTGTATCATTATTCCCCGTTACAGCTGTACTAGATGAATACAGGCAACCACACACCCAGGTATGACATCTTAGGCAACCAGTAAACTTAATTAATTACACTAAATTAATTCCACTAAAGGTTAAAATAGCATTAAAAGAAAATTATTAAAAACGAGTTGGTAGCCTTCGTGGTGTTAAATTATCACGACCCCGTATTAATAACACATTTACTCTATTAAATCAATTACTCTGCTTAATTACACTATTTGTTATTCATACCTGCTGATGTCATGGTAATTATACGCTAAATAAAATATATATATGACCTTTTGTTTATTCACAGTGTTTTGTTTATTCACATGTAAACAAACACACCTGCCATCTAACGACAACAACATCAACTTCAATAATAACAACATATATTTAACGGCACACTTATTATTATTCATTAATTTTTATATCCATTAATGTTAACAGTCACTATTTTTGGTAAATATTGAAAGAATTACCGGTAAACCAATATTGAAAAATTACTGTTATGGCATATGTTTTTTCTACCTTCATTACCCATTTATTTAGACCATTCTAAGACTATTATTAATGTTTGTATGTATGTATCTATGTTTTCTAAGACTATTTTCTTCTATGGTATTTCCTCCACAAATGCCCCGTTTCCAAGATATGGGGCATTTTGAAATTAGCCTAACCTAACCTAACCTAACCTAACCTAACCTAACCTAACCTAGCCCGCATCAGACTACCGGGACCTAACCGTGGTAAAGTACAGGAAATGATCGGGGGCAAAATACTGGGACTTAGCCGGATCTGGCAACACTGCTACAAAACGGCAATTCTTTCAATAGATACCATAAGATCTCCATTGTACAGTTACCAAAATGTATTCATAGACAGTAAATAAATAAATACACAATAACACCCGTAGTTTTAAAAAAATTGAGGGCCCTTACTGGAGCTCTATGAATTCTCCAAACTACTCCAGGCAACAGAACCCTCTCTCTCTCTCTCTCTCTCTCTCTCTCTCTCTCTCTCTCTCTCTCTCTCTCTCTCTCTCTCTCTCTCTCACACACACACACACACACACACACAGGCCCTTACTGGAGCTCTATGAATTCTCCAAACTACTCCAGGCAACAGATTCCCTATTAGTAATACTGAAGGGTTCTGTGGCCTGGATTATTTTGGAGGGTTCATAGAGCTCCAGTAAGGGACCTCGATTTTTTTAAAACTACGGACCTCAGAGTTAGACTAGACACTCCAGTTCACCAATAAATAAACACCTTCCCTTATTAATTATATACACGAAGGAGTGAACAATGTAGCTATCGGTATGTTTATATTTTATTTGTTTGTGTTACAGAATGAATACAGTTTGTATTTTATTTCTTTGTTTAACAGAATGGGGAGTTTCACGTTTATATTCTATTTATTTGTTTATATTTTATTTATTTGTGTTACAGAATGAATCAAGTTTATATTTTATTTATTTGTTTAACAGAATGGGGAGTTTCACGTTTATATTCTATTTATTTGTTTATATTTAATTTGTTTGTGTTACAGAATGGGAAGACTCAAGTTTATATTTTATTCATTTGTTTATAAATAATTTGTTTGTGTTACAGAATGAATTAAGTTTATATTTTATGTATTTGTGTTACAGAATGAATTAAGTTTACATTTGATTTGATTTTCCTGAATAAGAATCTATTTATATTTTATTTCTTTGTTTAACAGAATGGGGAGTTTCACGTCCAAACCACTGCAGGGAAGTGAAGAGTGCGAAGACGATCTCGTAGTGTTTCCCGACGGTATGGTGGGAAGGGACGACCTGTTACATTGGGTACAGGAGCCGTTAGTTGACCTGCCTCCGCTACTACCTCACACCTATCGCTACCCACCATCAACACCATCAACACCGTCATCATCATCATCATCATCGTCGCCCAACACCACTCGCCCAACACCAACGTCAACACACCACCAACCGCCGGATAATTCTTTTCGCGTCATGCAGTGGAATATTTTGGCACAAGGTTAGTGTGTGTGTGTGTGTGTGTGTGTGTCTGTGTGTGTCTGTGTCTGTGTCTGTGTCTGTGTGTGTGTGTGTGTGTGTGTGTGTGTGTGTGTGTGTGTGTGTGTGTGTGTGTGTCTGTGTGTGTGTGTGTGTGTGTTACTGTGTTTCTATAACAATTTGGTGTTACTGTACATGTTTGTGTTTGTTACAGTGTTCTATCTAGGGGATGGCCACGGCAGAAAAGTTACAGTGTTACAATGACAATATGGTGTGGTGTAACAATACATGTGTTTGATTATTTGTTTGTTACAGCATTGGGTACAAACACGGACAACTTTGTAAGATGTCCGCCCGAGGCCCTTGACTGGAACACACGCAAGTTCCGCATCGTTGAGGAGATGCTGACTTATCTACCTCAGTTCATCTGTTGTCAGGTCAGTTCACTCTTTATGGAGAAAATTCGATGTTGGTAAATTTGGAGCAACTGAATCCTCCAAACTATTTCAAGCAACAGGGTAGACTACATTGAAAGTGGACTGTAAATACAATGAGTTTGTTATATTTTACAGAATGTGGACCGTAAATACAATGAGTTTGTTATATTTTACAGGAAGTGGACCGTAAATATAATGACTGTATGTTATATTTTACAGGAAGTGGACTCTAAATACGAGTTTATGTTATATTTTACAGGAGATGGACCGTAAATTTAACGAGTTTATGTTATATTTTACAGGAAGTGGACCGTAAATTTAACGAGTTTATGTTATATTTTACAGGAGATGGACCGTAAATTTAACGAGTTTCTGTTATATTTTACAGGAAGTGGACCGTAAATACAACGAGTTTCTGTTACCGTAAATATAACGACTGTATTTTATATTTTCCAGGAAGTAGACCACTATAAGTTTCTGGAAAGTGTGATGGAGAGACTTGGTTATTGTGGAGTATTTATGCCCAAACCAGACTCTCCTTGCCTCTACCTTCCCAACAACAACGGTCCAGACGGATGTGCCATCTTCTGGGACGACACCAGGTTCAAACTCCTTAACACACACACGAGGGTTGTCGAGGTCTGGCATGTACAGAGTAATCAGGTGTGTAGTGGTGTGTGTGTGTAGTGGTGGAGATGTGTGTGTAATGGTGGTGGTGTGTAGTGGAGGTGTGTGGAGTTGTGGTCAATAATAATCATACACATATAAGTATCTCAAACAATTTACTGTCTAATGTTTTCACGTTCACATATGATGTTATTGTTTTAAGTAGTGTGTAGCTGCTTGTATTAAATTAAAAGATGGTAGTTAACGTGTGTGTGTGTGTGTGTGTTATTGTTTTAAGTAGTGTGTAGCTACTTGTATTAAATTAAAAGATGGTAGTTAACGTGTGTGTGTGTGTGTTATTGTTTTAAGTAGTGTGTAGCTGCTTGTATTAAATTAAAAGATGGTAGTTAACCTATTTATTGGATACTTCATCATCTAAGGAACAGAGGGAAACTGTCAAACTCTTACGTGAGTTACCCCTATATGGATAATTATATTTCACTGTGACTGTACAGAGTATACAGGTGTATCATGTGTCAAGTATACAAGTGTGTAAATGAAGGAATACACAGTGTGGTTATAACCTACTTAGCAATGTTGTTGTTGTTATTGTTGTTGTTACAGGTTGTGATTTTATTGTTGTTGTTACAGGTTGTGATTTTATTGGTATTGGAGGAGCGATCAACAGGCCAACAACTTGTACTACTCACAACACACCTGAAGGCCCGACAAGGTGCTCTACTCGCCAGTCTACGTAATGAACAAGGCAAAGACTTGTTGACCTTCATGGACCAACACTGCAAGGGTCGTCCCATTATCATATGTGGGGACTTCAATGCAGAACCCAGCGAACCTGTATATACCACCATGACGGACACCTCCACGGGATTACACTCGGCCTACAGCTTCCTTCACGACCACACAGAACCATCTTACTCCACGTGGAAGGTGAGAGGGGAAGTGGACTGCTGCCAAAACCTGGACTACATCTTCTACACACCGGATAAACTGACCGTAGAAGGCGGTTATGACGTTCCCACCGAGGAAGACATGGGTCCCAACCGTGCCCCTAGTCTGTCCTATCCGTCAGATCATTTTGCACTCATCTGTGATTTTACATTTAAAAAAACTCAGCTTGAAGATGAGGAAGGCAGTGCAAGTACCTCACACCTATAACTTTGTGTGTGTGATTCTGTGTGTGTGTATGTATATGTATGTATATGTATGTATCTGTATGTATATGTATGTATATGTATGTATATGTATGTATATGTATGTATATGTATGTATATGTATGTATATGTATGTATATGTATGTATCTGTATGTATATGTATGTATCTGTATGTATCTGTATGTATATGTATGTATATGTTCTAACTAATGCAATAACTAGATGTGGTGGTGTCCATTTTCTGTGATCTCGTGTGATGAATAAACAACAGCATAGAAAACGTATATATATTTTCAGTTCTACCATCTCTTAATTAATACATTTTTAGGTCAAGGTTGTCCAAATATTTACGTAAGGAGCCAAAACATACTCCAGACTTCATGTGATTTTTATGTAGCATTTTCTAAGCAAGACTAATTATATTAATGTTGATGTGATATGTACAGCCACAATCAAATATTTATCCACCAACACTTTCCTACCATCTTAGTAAATATCTTGGTAATAAAGAACAACACGTGTATGATTTTGTAGCACCTCATAATAATAAAAATTGAGGGGGTCGAGTTAACGTAAGATGTTCTTTTGATATGATAATTAGGGCCCTCAATTTTTTTTAAAACTACGGATGTTAGGCGTACTGTATATTGTCATTTTTAATTTATTTTGGACTTAAGTTTTGCCTCCTCTGATACTTTAGTTATTATAAATTTACTTACATACTTTTTGAATATTGACATAGTGCCGTCACCAGGGAACTTATCACCAGTTGTATACATTTAGCAATTTATATTCACCACACATTATGTACGGTAATATTGTCCTTGTTGAAATGGTAGCTGATGTACAAAATGATAGCTGATGTACTGTAATGGTAGCTGATGTACTGAATGGTAGCTGATGTACAAAATGATAGCTGATGTACTGTAATGGTAGCTGATGTACTGTAATGGTAGCTGATGTACTGTAATGGTAGCTGATGTACTGTAATGGTAGCTGATGTACTGAATGGCAGCTTGTGTACATTATGACAACTTGTGTACATAATGACAGCTGATGTACAAAATGGTGTACAGAATCATAAAACAATTTAATCTACAGATAACGAGGCTTCGGTTGTTATTATTAAACAAGGAAAAGTCTCTTTGTCGCTCAGTTCCTATTACAGTATTTTGCAATGTGAATTTAGCGACCAAAACTTCCTTTCCTCATTTAATAATACTGTACCACCCTCTGTGATTCCTTCTGTAGTTGACGTGGGTACAGTTGGATACAGGAATGGGAGGTACAGCCCTGGTGAAAGATACGTACTTGTCCCATTTATTTTCGAGTAACCATTGTGTGTCTATTATGAGGTACTGTACTTGCTTTTTATTACCATCCTCCATACTGACTTCTGCCCCTCCTAATTATCAACCTAACCTAACACAACCTAACCTAACCTAATGTAATGTAACCTAACCTAACCTAACCTAACACAACCTAACCTAACCTAACCTAATGTAATGTAACCTAACCAACCTAACCTAACCTAACCTAACCTAACCTAACCAACCTAACCTAACCTAACCTAACCTAACCTAACCTAACCTAACCTAACCTAACCTAACCTAACCTAACCAACCTAACCTAACCTAACCTAACCTAACCTAATGTAACCTAACCTAACCTAACCTAACCTAACCTAACCTAACACAACCTAACCTAACCTAACCAACCTAACCTAACCAGTGTCTATTATCAGGTAGTTGCTTTTTATTACCATCCTCAATACTGACTTCTGTCCCTGATGTCTCCTATTTGGCACTAAGGAACACACACACACACACACACCCATCCTCAATACTGACTTCTGCCCCTGATGTCTCCTATTTGGCACTAATAAGGAACTTGATATTGGCAAAAATTGACCATCTTTCACTTGGGCTGTATCACCCATTCATGTATCCAACTGTACAAGATCAAATTTCATTATACTGTAAAAATAAGTCACCTTTCATGTACAGTTGCCAAAAAAAGTATTGCGACAAATCTTGATAGAACTTTAACCCTAGTAATATCCACAACTATCTGTATAGACTATAAGTATGTATAACAGAAGGAAATATACATATCCTTCTGTAATACATACTCAAGCCTGTCCCCTAATTAAATTGACATTGCAAAAAATAATAATAATAGGATCTGAGCATTGAAGAAAATAATAATAATAATAGAATCTGAGCATTGAAGAAAATAATAATAATAATAATAATAATAATATCTGAGCATTGAAGAAAATAATAATAATAATAATAATATCTGAGCATTGAAGAAAATAATAATAATAATAATAATAATAATAGGATCTGAGCATTGAAGAAAACTTTTAACTCGTTCTCTGAGAAGTAATTTAATAATCCCAACAACCTATGATTTTGAAAACTACATAATTATTATATACACTCTCCTCTCTTTTTATGCGAATTTGAAATAGTGCGTATCATGAAAAAAAATAAATGAATGCAATTTACACAAACTCTTAAAATAACAGGAACAAGGAGGCTCCATTTTCAAGTTAAAGTACCATTATTTCTTATGGAAATGTACAATTTATTTTATGCAAAATTCACTTTATGCGACCCCTTCAGGAACCTAACCTGTAATAAAAAAAGAGGAGAGTGTACTGTATAATTATCATCATCATCATCATAAACATTAATCATATCAAATATTTCACAGTTTGTAGTAAATTGTTCATTATTCACCTTACACTAATTTTTTATTTGTATTGAATTGTATAAGACATTCCACTATTATCATCATCAATCAATCATTATCATTATTATGTTTAGTATAGCTTTAGTTTATAGTGCAATCATTAATTTAGTGTACAGTACAATAATAAAGCTTATAAGTTAGTGTAAAGTTAAGTAGATTCAATTTATAGTGAAGTAGAATATCACAATCATATTAAATTGTATAGTTTTGTATAGAAGTCCAAGCAAGGGGTTTGTATGCAAGAACGTTCATTCATGGTGTGGTACTGTACGATGGCTGGCTGTGTTGTGTGTCCATCGTACCAGTGCCACACCGTCGTAAACACCATGCATCAACGTTCTTGCATATCACTCCATGGTTACAGTTGCCAAAAAAGGTATTGCAACAACTATTGATACAACATTAAATATATTAATGTCCATAGTTGTTTGTAGGGATTATAAGTATGTATTACAGAAGGATATGTATATTTCCTTCTGTTATACATGTTTATAAGTATGTATTACAGAAGGATATGTATATTTCCTTCTGTTATACATGTTTATAAGTATGTATTACAGAAGGATATGTATATTTCCTTCTGTTATACATGCTTATAAGTATGTATTACAGAAGGATATGTATATTTCCTTCTGTTATACATGTTTATAAGTATGTATTACAGAAGGATATGTATATTTCCTTCTGTTATACATGTTTATAAGTATGTATTACAGAAGGATCTGTATATTTCCTTCTGTTATACATGATTATAAGTATGTATTACAGAAGGATATGTATATTTCCTTCTGTTATACATGCTTATAGTCCATACAAATAGTTGTGGATATTACTAGGGTTAAAGTTCTATCAAGATTTGTCGCAATACCTTTTTTGGCAACTGTACATACATACATACATACATACATACATACATAAATACATACATGCTTCAAATGTTGACTGACTGAGGTTAGTTAGGTACAGTACTGTATTATGTAATCAGATGAGATATTGTATAGAATGTTACAAGTTACAAAAGTTTAATTAATTCACTTTTGTACTGTAATTTGAAGTTACAAGAGGGTAATTAATTCACTTTTGTACTGTAATTTGAAGTTACAAGAAGGTAATTAATTCACTTTTGTACTGTAATTTGAAGTTACAAGAGGGTAATTAATTCACTTTTGTACTGTAATTTGAAGTTACAAGAAGGTAATTAATTCACTTTTGTACTGTAATTCACTTTTATTATTCATTTTTGTTACATTAATTGGAGAACTTTGATTCCTCCAAAGTATATTATTATTATTATTTTTTTTTTTTACATAGTGCGATGTATTTTTTTATTATTACTATTTTTATTTTTATTACATAGTGTGGTGTATTTTTTTAATTATTATTATTATTATTATTACTTTTTTATTTTTATTATTATTTTTTTTTTTACATACATAGTGTGGTGGAAGCAGCATAATAATATATATATATATCTGAAAATATTATTATTATTATTATTATTATTATTATTATTATTATTATTATTATTTTATTATTATCATTATTATAATTATTATTATTATTATTATTATTATTATTATTATAATTATTATTATTATTATTATTATTATTATCATTATCATTATCATTATCATTATCATTATCATTATTATTATTATTATTATTATTATTATTATTATTATTATTATTTAGTGAAGATTGTGACAAGATGAACAACTGTAATTATTTTAATGTGAGGCTTTTGAGAAATAAGGAATGTATATTTTTTACCATATGTATTGTACAAAATATTATATTAAGTTAAATATTGGTGTCTTAATTATTTTTCCTCCAATTCTGTAAATGAAAATATAAGATTATTTAATTTACCATTGTACTTTTTAATTAATACAGGGTTAGTAAATAAATATATACACACACACATACACACACACACACACAAATTATGACTTATTATTCCGTTAATAATACTCAAAGTTCTAATCCAATGAGATTAATTGATTAAATCCAGGTGCACAAGTATATAATTATAATCCTGTATATCTTTGGTTATCCTAACATACTATAAAACTATTCCATATAACACCCATATTATACGTACAATAATTATTGATATACAGTCTGTGTGGATTGAGAATGAAATTAATCTGTAAATAATAAATAATCACAGAAACTTACTTTTCATACCAACAGTCCGGGGAGCAGGTTGGGCTATTTTTTTTTTTTTTTTTTTTTTTTTTTTTTGCGTTTACACCAACAATCCATTCGAGTCAAGTCAAGGATTCATATGCCTCGAATCAAGGAGTTATATGCTTCGAATCAAGGAGTCATATGCTTCGAATCAAGGAGTCATATGCTTCAAATCATTTTGAACCAGCGACTGACAGAGTAAACAAATCGAAATCCAGCCCAACAGGGGACTAGGGACAAGGTAGCTTAGGATAGTAGTGTTATAACAACCTTGGAAGAGGAAGGACGCTATAACACTCTCGCTGAAATATTGGTGTTGTTGTTGTTGTTGTTGTTGTGGCTGAGGCAGTGAAGGAATAGTAGATACATTAATAAATTAGTGTATATAGGCGTCTAACATTATGTATTAACAGTCTTTGGACAAGGATGAACACAAACACACAAACACACTCTGAAATATTGGTGTTTTTGTGGCTGAGGCGGTGAAGGAATAATAGTGAATAATTATATACGCCTATAGGGATACAAACACACAAACACACTCTCTGAAATATTGGTGTTTTTGTGGCTGAGGCGGTGAAGGAATAATAAGTGAATAATAAATAGGCGTCCAACATTATGGAGTCATGATATTAATTAATGCTATAATAAAAAGCCAAAGTTTGGAAGCCTTGTTGCACATTTATTCCCAGACTTGATAAACAATCCAGATAAGTTTAATTATACCAGTGTTAAGTGTCACCTCGTATTAATTAAAGGAGTGTTAATTTAGTGTCACCAAGGAAACATTAGGCTACAGTCGCTTGTCCAGCAAAAGTCTAGCCTACTCGCCGTTAATTAAGGTAAGGAATCATACCACGTTGTTATGTATATTATATTAATTAAGGGATTAGCATTTTGGGGTTTAGGCTAAAGGTTTATTTTTAATGCTGGTCTCTGATTGGTCAATATCTCCAGGTAACCTTCGTTCAAGTTTATCTTTGCTTTACCAAAACATTGCATTTCTCCGAGGTACATTTTTTTTTTTTTTTTTCTTGGTGCCTCACTTATTTCGCTTAATATCTACTTGGTACTTTGGTAACCTGACAGAATAATGATAGAGGATTACTTTTATCGTGAAAAAAATATCCATATCATTAAAAAATATACGATTAAATACGAGTTGAAGTGAAACCAGTAGCTAAAAATGTTTATACAACTATTTTTATATGCCGATATTTATTTATAAATATTACACTACCATGATTAAAAATGGGTGGATGATGTAGATAAAATTCTCCTGCATGTCATGGTGGTATAAGATTGTAGATAAGACAGAAATTATTGCTGCAAACCTAATTTTAATGTCAAGATTTTTTTTTTTTTTTTTTTTTTTTTTCAGAATAGTTAGTAGTAGTTTTTGTGACGAATTTTTTGTAAGGGTGAAATTTATTTTTATTATCATTTTTTTTTTTATATATATGGTTATAAAAGACGACCATTATGATATCCAACTTTATTATTATTGCACATCAAATTTTATCAATGCAGGTTAATTCTTAGGTATATAATTTAATATGGTTACACATACATACATATTGTGAAACTAAAAATATGTATCTGTTTGTATGTCTGTCTGTTTGTCTCATACATTTTTAATACATCTGTCTGTTTATCAATCTCAATATTCCATTTCTCAAACAGACACACAGACAGACACACAGAGAAAAAATGCCCATTAATATTTTAGATAAATAATGTTGCATAGTGAATGAAAAAAATTGAATCCTTAAAAAAAAATAAAAGCTAAAACAATAATATAATATATGCAACAAAAATAATGATTAGTTAGTTAGGGACTTGTAAACTCTAATAAAACTAAAATTAAATTAAAAACTAAAAAATCCGTATCATACTCGCTTTTCATAATTGCAGTGTTGCCAGATCCAGGGAAATTTATCTGTTTTAGGGAATTTTAGAAGTCCACACAGGGAAATTTCTACAAGATGAAAAAAATACCTAAAATTTTGACCATCAATTTCTGTTTTAGGGAATTTTACAAGTCCACACAGGGAAATTATATACTTCTGTTCGTTTAAGAGTAAACAAACAGGGAAATTTCTACAAGATGAAAAAAAAAAACTAAAAGACCATCAATATTCAAGAGTAAACAGGGAATAATTGAGGTAAACAGGGAAATTCTGATGTTAATTTAAGATAGGGAAATTTCGTCAAGCAGACATGGCAACAGTGCAAAGTTATTAGTTGAATGGGAATTGTCTTAACTAACTAACTAACTAGCAGCCTTTTCCATTACAAACTAACTAACTAACAGCCTTTTCCATTACTAACTAACTAACTAACAGCCTTTTCCATTACTAACTAACTAACTAACAGCCTTTTCCATTACTAACTAACTAACTAACTAACAGCCTTTTCCATAACAAACTAACTAACTAACAGCCTTTTCCATTACAAACTAACTAACTAACAGCCTTTTCCATTACAAACTAACTAACTAACTAACTAACAGCCTTTTCCATTACAAACTAACTAACTAACTAACAGCCTTTTCCATTACAAACTAACTAACTAACTAACTAGCAGCCGTTTCCATTACAAACTAACTAACAGCCTTTTTGCCTTTTCCATTACAAACTAACTAACTAACTAACAGCCTTTTCCATTAGTGTTCCTACTGATCCAATCTATAAAGAAAGGCACATTAGCGTAAACTCCAGGGTTGTCCGGCCGAGCGCAACCCAAACCGTAGCTCGTGATGCCGACTTGGGCCCAACGCTGATCACACAGTTGTATCACGAGAGGACCTCCACTATCACCCTGTGTCGAATATAATAGTAGATAGATAGTAAGTAGTGTTAAACTGTATGGAATATAACAGTAGATAGATAGTAAGTAGTGTTAAACTGTATGGAATATATATAGTACAAGTGTAAACCTTTATTTATTATAAAATATAGTAGTAATATCACCCTTTATATATATCGTAGTAATGTCACCCTGAATAGAATGTAGTAAGAGTATTTAGGGGTTAGGGGTGTGTGGAAATAGGGGACAGGCTTTCTACCCCCTCCCCCAAGCCTGTCCCCTACTCCCCCTCCCCCAAGCCTGTCCCGTACTCCCACCCCACCAAGCCTGTCCCCATACTCCCACCCCACCCCACACAAGCCTGTCCCGTACTCCCACCCCACCCAAGCCTGTCCCCTACTCCCCTACTCCCTTTAAACCACCATACATACCTGACACGTATCCTTGGAGGGAGTAAGGGCACATATAGCCTGGTTTGTATCATCAGGTAAAGTTGCTAGATCGGCACAGGAAGAGGTCGTGATGAGATTCAAAGCCACTTCCTGTAAAACGTTGCTTGTGCTGCCTGTTGTCGCGGTGGTGAAAAATGCAAGGTAGAATTAGTGATGTGGGGAGATTAATTATTGTTGTTGTTGGTGGTGGATTAATGATATGGGGAGATTAATTATTGTTGTTGTTGGTGGTGGTGGTGGTGAGAAATGCAAGGTATAATTAGTGATGTGGGGAGATTAATTATTGTTGTTGTTGTTGTTGTTGTTGGTGGTGGTGGTGGTGAATTAGTGATATGGGGAGATTATTTATTTTTGTTGTTGTTGTTGGTGGTGGTGGTGAGAAATGCAAGGTATAATTAGTGATATGGGGAGATTAATTATTTTTATTATTTAATTTTGTTGTTGTTGGTGGTGAATTGAAGAGCTACCCATTCTTTATTAAACAATCCTGCCAAACTGATACCCTGTAATTAATACCCGTAATTTTAAAACAAAATTGAGGGCCCTTACTGGAGCTCTTATGAATTCTCCAAATAATCCAGGCCACAAAACCCTTCAGTGTTTCGAATGGTTTAGGTTGGTAGGAGTGGGTTAGATATGGGTTGGTATAAAATGTGTTGCCAGGCGTATGATAATAAAAGTGAAGTATGTGTAATTAAGTAATTAGTGGGGTGTTTTTTTTTTTTTGTGACGAAAATGTGCTCTGTCCCCCCTCGTGTATGTGCACTTTCCGTGTGAGATGATATATAGGTTGTTTGACTGCTTTATATTGTCCATTATATACAGAGGGAGTATATAAGGGGACAGGCTTATGGGGGGGGGGAATAGGGGGATGACAGGCTTGGGATGGGTAAAAAGCCTGTTCCCCTATTCCCACACCCTCCTAAGCAGTAAATACTAATACAAAACTATTTAATTAAACTTGTATGTATGTATGGATGTAACTTGTTGTATGTTTGTATGTAACTTGTATGTATGTAACTTGTATGTATGTATGTATGTAACTTGTTGTATGTATGGATGGATGTAACTTGTTGTATGTTTGCATGTATGTAACTTGTATGTATGTATGTATGTATGTATGTAACTTATTGTATGTATGGATGTAACTTGTTGTATGGATGTAACTTGTATGGATGTAACTTGTATGTATGTATGTAACTTGTATGTATGTATGGATGTAACTTGTTGTATGTATGGATGTAACTTGTTGTATGGATGTAACTTGTATGTATGTAACTTGTATGTATGTATGTAACTTGTATGTATGTATGTAACTTGTATGTATGTATGGATGTAACTTGTTGTATGTATGGATGTATGTAACTTGTATGTATGTATGGATGTAACTTGTTGTATGTATGGATGTAACTTGTTGTATGGATGTAACTTGTATGTATGTAACTTGTATGTATGTATGTAACTTGTATGTATGTATGTAACTTGTATGTATGTATGGATGTAACTTGTTGTATGTATGGATGTATGTAACTTGTATGTATGTATGGATGTAACTTGTTGTATGTTTGCATGTATGTAACTTGTATGTATGTATGTATGGATGTAATTTGTATGTATGTATGTATGTATGTAACTTGTATGTATGGATGTATGTATGTATGTATGTATGTATGTAACTTGTATGTATGGATGTATGTATGTTTGCATGTATGTAACTTGTTGTATGTTTGCATGTATGTAACTTGTATGTATGGATGTATGTATGTATGTAACTTGTATGGATGGATGGATGTAACTTGTATGTATGGATGTATGTATGGATGTAACTTATTGTATGTATGGATGTAACTTATTATATGTATGTATGGATGTAATTTGTATGTATGTAACTTGTATGTATGTATGTATGTATGTAACTTACCGCCTTCTGAAGTAGCTCCCCAACCAGTTGCTACAGCCAGGCCTAAGAAGTCTATATCAGATTCTATGGCCAAACAAATGGGTTGTAGTCTATCAGAAAACGTAATAGGAGTTGTCAATTGAATCACAGCCACGTCATTTATCTATTGGGAGAGAGAGAGAGAGAGAGAGAGAGAGAGAGAGAGAGAGAGAGAGAGAGAGAGACTATTATACAATCCTTTGACTAGTAATAAAATGTATATGAACAATGAATTTATAAGCAGTTGGTTAGCTAGTATTTTATTTCACAGCTAGTCCGAATACTGTACAATAAAAACAATAGATAAAAAAATGAACATCATACGGCTAAACCTGTGGACGCTAGACTGTTAACAAACACACGAACAGATAAATAAATAAATAAATAATTAATTAAATATCCGACACCGAAAACAATACAGCAATAATAATATAAATACTGGCAGTCGATAGGTTAAAGGAAATTTATGTTCAATAATACAATATCGTTCGAGTTTTTGCGAGAAAAAGTAAATATATAAAGGAAATTTATGTTCAATAATACAATATCATTCGAGATTTTGCAAGAAAATGTAAATATATAAAGGAAATTTATGTTTAATAATACAATATCGTTCGAGATTTTGCGAGAAAAAGTAAATATATAAAGGAAATGTATGTTCAATAATACAATATCATTCGAGATTTTGCAAGAAAAAGTAAATATATAAAGGAAATGTATGTTCAATAATACAATATCGTTCGAGATTTTGCGAGAAAAAAGTAAATATATAAAGGAAATTTATGTTTAATAATACAATATCGTTTGAGATTTTGCGAGAAAAAAAAAAAAAAGAAAGAAAAAAAAAAAAAAAAAAGACCTCTCTGCTTACCAATCTCGTGGGCTCCTCAATAAAATCTTCGTGTGTAATGAAGTTAAAGACTGGTAAATCAGTCAATCCACCTTCATTGATGTCCCCTGCTTGTACCGAGACAGAGCTGGCCCTGACTCTGTGGGGTAGAGATAGATAGAGAATGTAGTGTTTGTTTGATGGTTATTAGGCGCTGCAACATCGAGGTCCTATAGCGCCAGAAAAACGTGTATGAGAGAGGTGTAGAGTTGTGAGTAAATACACCCATTCTACTTACTTACTTACCCATTAAAAAAGAAGCAATGAGCAGCAGACAAAATTCAATACCATTCTACTTAACTTACTTACCCATCCAAAGAAAAGAAGAAGTTAACAGCAGACAAAATTCAATACCATTCTACTTACTTACTTACCCATCAAAAAAGAAAAGAAGCAGTTAACAGCAGACAAAATTCAATACCATTCTACTTAAAAGAAGCAGTGAGAAGCAGACAAAATTCAATACCATTCTACCTACTTACTTACCCATCAAAAAAGAAGCAGTGAGCAGCAGTCAAAATCCAATTCGTCTTGATAATAGAACCTCCACATTGGAACGTGGTATCATCAATTACTGGCAACACTAACACGTGGTATGGGTACTCGCCCTGGGTAGCTGGGGCACCATTCACGATCTTGTCCAAACCTTCCACGCTTACAAGAGGTGCCGTTCCACAATTCGCTGTTGTCAGAAAGATCATTGAAATAAGTTAAATTTATTCATTCGCTGTTGTCAGAAAGATCATTGAAATAAGTTAAATTTGTACCGTAGCCACTTTTCACAATTCATTCGCTGTTGTCAGAAAGATCATTGAAATAAGTTAAATTTATTCATTCGCTGTTGTCAGAAAGATAATTGAAATAAGTTAAATTTGTGCCGTAGCCACTTTCTACAATTCGCTGTTGTCAGAAAGATCAAGGGACCCTGTGTGTGTGTGTGTGTGTGATGTAGTTAGAAAATTGGAAGTAAATGAGTCTTTCAAATATTGCCACGAAACACACACACACACACTTATATGGTTTGTGGATATAGGCTAGTTGTAGTTGTAGTGGTAGTGGTAGATGTGGATGTAGTTGTAGTTGTAGTTGTGGTTTGTGGATATAGGCTAGTTGTAGTTGTAGTTGTGGGTGTGGGTGTAGATGTAGTTGTAGTTGTAGTTGTGGTTTGTGCATATAGGCTAGTTGTAGTTGTAGTTGTGGGTGTGGGTGTAGTGGTAGTTGTAGTTGTGGTTTGTGGATATAGGCTAGTTGTAGTGGTAGTAGCTGTGAACTTACGACAATATTCATTTGTAGGTGAACAGGAAGATGGTGGAGATGTAGAATCTGAAACGGAATAAAATATCAGTGCAAAATACTTACAAAATATAGGTTGATAAAAGAGCAATAATGTCCCGCGGAATAGCAAGAAAAATAAGAGTGATACAATTTTGCTACATAGAGAGAGTAATAAGAGAGTGATATAATTTGCTACATAGCTAGAAAAATAAGAAAGTAATACTATTTTGCTACATAGCTAGAAAAATAAAAAAGTAATACAATTTTGCTACATAGAGAGAAAAATAAGAAAGTAATACAATTTTGCTAGATAGCTAGAAAAATAAGAGAGTAGCCTAATACAATTTTGCTACATAGAGAGAAAAATAAGAAAGTAATACAATTTTGCTAGATAGCTAGAAAAATAAGAGAGTAGCCTAATACAATTTTGCTACATAGAGAGATTATATTGGATCATTAAGATTAGGAATGAATGAATGAATGAAATGAAATGAATGAATGTCCTTTGATTCCACATTTTCTAGGAGAGTGTGTGTGTGTGTGTAGTGAGGTTTGAGCCAGCCATACCCATCATGAGAGCTTTACTCCATACAGGGGTGGATGAGACTCCTGTATATAAGATAGCAACTACATGGGGGTGAAAATACTCGAATTCAACACCACACACTTATTTTCTTTGAAGCAGTTTTTTAGCGAGAGAAGTAATACATATTTCTCTAGGACATATTGTGAGAGAAGTGATAAGGTTGTGAGAGAAGTATTAAATATTTCTCTAAGACATATTGTGAGAGAAGTATTAAGTATTTCTCTTAATACATACACGCACACACCTAGCAACCACAGACAAAAATATACATAAGCAAAATCTGTATTGAAGAAAAGAGCAACATACATAATTATACAACTAATAAGCTAAAAGTGATTTAAATATACTTACAGTTTGATTAAGAACGGAGGAAATTTTTGTTTGCTGAAAAAAACAATGAATTCCCAAAAAATAATAGTAATAGTAAATAGTAATAGGCCTAATAGTAATAGTAAATAGTAGTAGGCCTAATAGTAAATGAATTTGTGACTATTTTATCCTTGTGTATATGTAGCAAATCATGTAGTGAAAATATGTATTAGTTGCCTGGAATAGTTTGGAGGGATCACAATTGTATCTCCATAAATCTCTTGGACACAACACCCAACCTGATTCATGGGTATAGTCTTTCTATATACCAGCTTTTTATATACCAGCTTTCTGTTTCTGTATTACCACCTTTCTGTATACCAGCTTTCTGTTTCTATATACCAGCTTTCTATATACCAGCTTTCTGTTTCTATATACCAGCTTTCTATATACCAGCTTTCTGTTTCTATATACCAGCTTTCTGTTTCTATATACCAGCTTTCTGTTTCTATATACCAGCTTTCTATATACCAGCTTTCTATATACCAGCTTTCTGTTTCTATATACCAGCTTTCTGTTTCTATATACCAGCTTTCTTTTCTGTATACCACCAAGACCTGAGAGTGACGTGTTGAACAAGGCCTCCACCGTCCATCACAGCTGAAGGAAAAAAGTACGAAGATATTAATTAGGACTTTTTTTTCTTTATCCCTATAATTATCATTGATTGTGTGAAGGGTGGAGGGGTAGAGTTAATAATAGTTCTGACATTTTTGGACATTATTATTCCTCCAAATTATATACCTAAGTTACGAATTATTAGTAATACTTTAATTAAGAAACTTTGGGTTATAAAAGAATTACGAGAATTTTTGATATTAGAAGCACAAATTGGTTAGGGAATTGTGGTGTTTTTTTTTGTTGTTACCTTTCAGAGTGTGTGTGTGTGTGTGTGTGTGTTGTTACCTTTCAGCGAGTGTGTGTGTGTGTGTGTGTGTGTTTTGTTACCTTTCAGAGAGTGTGTGTGTGTGTGTGTGTGTGTGTGTTTTGTTTGTTACCTTTCAGAGAGAGTGTGTGTGTGTGTGTGTGTTTTGTTACCTTTCAGAGAGTGTGTGTGTGTGTGTGTGTTTTGTTTGTTACCTTTCAGAGAGTGTGTGTGAGTGTGTGTGTGTGTGTGTGTTGTTACCTTTCAGAGAGAGAGTGTGTGTGTGTGTGTGTTCTCTTCCCAATGGTGACTTGTATTGTGAGTGAGCCCAAATGTGTGTGTCCAGTATATATGATGTTGAATGGTGTAGGTAGGTAGGTGGTGCCATCTGGTGGGGATAACCGGTACTTTACAATGTTGACACGTGGCTGGGGATGGATGGATGTACAGTAGTCACGGGATATAGCCTTATGCAAACTATTTTTTACCCTATAGCATTGAAAGATATATGAATTTTTGTTATATATAATTATCAATCAACTGTTACTTATTTTAAATCCGTTGAGCACATATAATAACATTAATAAATAGTTGGGAACTACTTTACTACTTTACTACTTTAATACTTTAATGTGTATTATATATATTTTAAGTTTTATATGCATAGTAAAATCGTCGTGATAATAGACAGAATTATAATTAATGAATTTATAACAATGATAATATATAAATATATTAGAATAGATATTTGATAGATACATAATAATGATAATAAGAGTGATAGAAATAAAGTAATGATTAATCAATATATGATGATAATAATGATAATAATTAATCCATGTATAATAATAATAATAATAATAATAATAATGATAAACATAATAAGAATAATGATTAATCAATATATAATAATAATAATAATAATAATAATAATAATAATAATAATAATAATAATGATAATAACAATAATAATTAATCAATGTATAATAATAATAATAATAAATAAATAAATATATTACAATTGATAATAACAATAAGAATAATTTTTCCTTTTCTTTTTCAATTTAATCAGAAATTTGGAGATAAACGAGTGTGTGTGTGTGTGTGTGTGTGTGTGTGTGTGTGTGTTAGTGAATATGTTTTTCTTGTTTATTGTTGTAAAATATGAATGATCTGGTATGATATTACAAAATATTAATTATTACTGTTTTGAAAATTGGGGGGTGCAGGAGGACAGGCTTGGGGGGGGGTTAAGGGGTGCGGGAATAGGGGACAGGCTTTCTACTCACCCCAAGCCTGTCCCCCTATATAAGTGTGTATATAATATATGTATATATAATATGTGTTTGTATATAATATATGTGTGTATATAATATATATATATAATATATGTGTATATAATATATATATATATAATATGTGTATATAATATGTGAGTAAATAATATATGTATATATAATATTATTTTGTGTATGTATGAACACTTGTGACCAAAACTAAACATAAAATAATATACATATACTGTATAATATAATAAGGAAAGACTGTTTATCATATAGCCCAGGGCACCTGTTGTCAAGATGTGACATATAGGATTAATATTCCATTGTTTATACTCTATAGGGAAGGGAGATATACACACATGTTTTCTGACTACGGTTATTATGTCTATACACCTGTACAAAAACACACACACACACACACACACACACACACACACACACACCACACACACACGTTCTCTCTCTCCCCCCCCTCTCTCTCGCTCACACACACACATGTTCTCTCTCTCTCCCCCTCTCTCTCTCTCTCTCTCTCTCTCTCTCTCTCTCTCTCTCTCTCTCACACACACACACACACACACACACACACACACATCACCGCTGTCGACTCATCGTAAGCCACGTGAAACTTACGGGAGAACCGAATTAAAATATGTCCACGTTGTCATGTGAGAGAGAGAGAGAGAGAGAGAGAGAGAATGTGTGTGTGTGAGAGAGAGGAAGAGAGAGAATAATAATAGAGAAAGAATACTAATAAGAGAGAGAGAGAGAATGTGTGTGTGTGAGAGAGAGGGAGAGAGAGAATGTGTGTGAGAGAGAGAGGAAGAGAGAGAATAATAATAATAATAATAATAATAATAATAATAATGAGTTTATTAAATAGTAGCAGGTTGGAGGGTGAAAATGTACATGTTACACTAAAACACTAATGATAAAAATGGAAATGAACACAAGTGAAAACAGAAAAAAAAAAAAAGACAATTAAAAAAAAATAATATGGAAAAAAAATTCATACATATACGTAGAGGGAATTTACAGAGGTTTTAAAATATATAAATATACATATACATAACCACATATACATACATGTACACATACACACATACATACATACATATATACATATACATATACACATACATATGTGTGTGCGTGTGTAGATTTATAGGTTAGGAAGTCTGTCTATCACCTATATATCCATCTATCTATCTGTGTGTGTGTGTGTCGTGGCCTCAGTATAGGTTAGGAAGTCTGTCTATCACCTATATATCCATCTATCTATCTATCTGTGTGTGTGTGTGTGTCGTGGCCTCAGTATAGGTTAGGAAGTCTGTCTATCACCTATATATCCATCTATCTATCTGTGTGTGTGTGTGTATCTATCATGGCCTCAGTATAGGTTAGGAAGTCTGTCTATCACCTATATATCCATCTATCTATGTGTGTGTTTCTGCATATCACCTATCTATCTCTGTGTGTGTGTCTGTCGTGGCCTCAGTATAGGTTAGGAAGTCTGTCTATCACCTATATATCCATCTATCTATCTGTGTGTGTGTGTGTGTGTGTGTCGTGGCCTCAGCATAGGATCGAGGCTGAAGAAAAGGCAATTTCTGGGCTGGCTAGTCTGAAAGGGTGAGGGGGAAGGCCGTGACAATGGCGTCTTTCAGAGCAGCTCGTGCCTGCAATTTTCTTCATCACTTGCCCTGCGCTTTCATTCTTTCACCGTCGAGAAAATTTCGTTCCAAATGCCAGTCACCCGTTTTGGGTTGAGCGGCGCTAAACAATTGGCAAGGGAAGGGTTGTGTGTGTGTGTGTGTGTGTGGTGTGGTGGTGTGAGGTGCTGTGTGTGTGTGTGTGGTGGGTGTGTGTGTGGGGGGGGAGCGGGTTGGAAGGTGTGTGTGTGTGTGGAGGGGGTTGGAAGGTGTGTGTGTGTGTGGAGGGAAGGGAAGGGTGGTGGTGTGTGTGTGTGTGTGTGGAGGGCAAGGGAAGGGTGGTGTGGTGAGGTGCTGTGTCTGTGTGTGTGTGTGTTTACGTATAGGTATAGCTGATGCACCGAAAAAAAAAAAACAATTATTTTTTATTGAATTATTTTAATACCATATATACTCGGTACAATATCTTTTTAAAATTATTATATTCTTTAACATATCTTTACTTAATCATTCTTATTAATTAAATCATGAACAAAAATAACAAACAATAACCAAAAAATGTTATAGTTATTGTTATATAGTTATTGTTATTGTTATTGTTATTGTTATAGTTATCAAAGCAGTTACAATTTTATATTTTTAAGTTATTCTTGTTACAGTCTAATGAATGCTATTATTATGTGAAGTCAAAATGTCTTATAAATAATAATAATAATAATAATAATAATAATCTGTCACTTATACTTAAAAAGAAAAAAATAAGTATGTACCACAACAACAACAACAACAATAACAACAATAATAATAATAACAGAACAATATACACCAAAATAGTTACTTTCTCTCTCTCTCTCTCTCTCTCTCTCTCTCTCTCTCTCTCTCTCTCTCTCTCTCTCTCTCTCTCTCTCTCATATACACACACACACACGAAAATATCAAAGGTCAGCCAAATATCACACACACACACACACACACACACATGCACACACACACACACAGAGAGAGAGAGAGAGAGAGAGAGAGAGAGAGAGAGAGAGAGAGAGAGAGAGAGACACACACACACACAGAGAAATATCAAAAGTCACACACACACAAACACACACACACACACACACAGACGAATATATCAAAAGTCACACACACACACACACACACACACACACACACACACACACAACAAAAACAGACAGACATACAGACAAACAGGATACTAAGTTGCAAGTTGGTGTCAAATTTATGTGACAAATACAAGGGTGGTGATATTTGTTGTGGAAAGGAGAAAGATATTGTACTGAGAAAGGAAAGAAGGAAGGAAGGAGGGAATGAGGAAGGGAAGGGAGGAAGGGGAGGGGAAGAGGGGAAGGGAAGAGGGAGGAAAGAGAGATGTGAGAAGTGTGAGGGAAGGAGAGAGAAAAGGGAGGAGAGAGGGAGGAAAGAGAGATGTGAGGAATATGGGGAGGAAGGAGGGAAGAGAGAGGGAGGAATGAGAGATGTGAGGAATGTGAGGGAGGGAAGGAAGGAGAGAAAGAGACTAAGAGAGACATTTTCCTGACGAAGGGACGTAAATACTGAAGGTGATGAGACTACCCTTCCTGCCAGAGAGAGAGAGAGAGAGAGAGAGAGAGAGAGAGAGAGAGAGAGAGAGTGTGAGGAGAGAGGAGGGAAGGAGGAAAAATGGATAGATTAATTATTATTATTATTATTATTATTGTTATTGTTATTGTTATTGTTATTGTTATTTTTGTTATTGTTATTGTTATTGTTGTTATTATTATTATTGTTATTGTTATTATTATTATTATTATTGTTATTTTCATTTTTATTGTTATTGTTATTATTATTGTTATTATTATTTACTGTATATTTACCATGTATTATTACCAAGAATATAACATGTATGAAAAATAACCTCCATTGGTGAAAATAAACTATTTATTATTTATTTATTTATTATTTAATTAAGGGGGAAGTATAGTGTTGGCAAATATGGAGCAACTAATTCCTCCAAACTATTCCAAGCAACAGGACGCCTTTATTTGTGTCCATCTGGGTCTGTTTCCTGGCATACCTTGGAGGAATCAAAAAAGTATACTCTCTCTCTCGTTAATTAAAATAAAGTCTACGGGGTTTCAACATATGGTTTCACAAGTTTACTGTTTTTGGGTTTAATTAAGAAGGAGAGAATGTATGTGTGAGTGAGTGAGTGAGAGATAAAGGAAGTAAGGAAGGAAGGATAAGGATGGAAAAGGAAGGAAGGAAGGAAAATGAATGAAAGAAGGAAGGAAAATAAGGAAGGAAGGAAGGAAGGAAAAGGAAGGAAGGAAAAGAAGGAACGAAGGAAGGAAGGAAGGAAAAGAAGGAAGGAAAATGAAGGAAAAGAAGGAAGGAAAAGTAGAGTAAGCAACTTGTTTAGCATGGTCTACTGTGTGTGTGTGTGTGTGTGTGTGTGTGTGTATATAGAGGAGTGAGGGAGAGAATGGGAGGAAAAAAAGGAGAGAATGGGGCACCTTCACTCTTTCCTTACTCTCTCTCTCTCTCTCTCTCTCTCTCTCTCTCTCTCTCTCTCTCTCTCCACAACAGACAATGAATCCCCCCCACTCCATTTCCACCCCCACCACACCCCTCAGCAGATAGTGAAACCCCCTCCCCCCCACACACACACTCACCCCACTCCCTCCTCACCCACTCCTACCCCCACACCCCACTCCCTCTCCTTCCCTTCCTCTCCCCCCCACACCCCCTCTCTCCTCCCCCATCCCTCTCCTCCCCTCCTTCTTACCCCCACATCCCACTCCCTCTCTCCTCCCCACTCCCTCTCTCCTCCACTCCCACTCCCACTCCTCCCCCTAACCTGTCCTGTCCTCTAAAGACTGTGATGGGGGGTTGGGGGGTGCGGGTAGAGGGGGTGCGGGGTGTGTGGGGGGGTTAGTCTTTGAGGGGTAACTAGGCGTGGTGAGGGAAAGAATGGACTCAATGGTAGCAGCAGGAAACATGTCCCCCCGCACCCCCCACCCCCCACACCCCCCACCTTTACTCCCCCCTCACTCCTGTCTCCCCTCACCTCCCTCACCCTCTCTTACTCCCTCTTACTCCCACATCTCTCATCCCTTATCTCTGACTCCCCCTCTCCCCTCTTATTCCCCTCCTTACTCCCCTCCTTACTCCTCCCTCTCTCCTCTCATTCCTCACTCTTTACCCTTCTACTTTGCTATCCTTATCTACGACTATCACTGGGGAGTAATTCATTCTCCACCAGTAACCTTCTAATCAGATCACCCCGTGTGGACCGTAAGGTGTGTTGTGGTCTGTGTACCTATGTAACTCTCTCACTCACTCACTCATTCACTTTCTTTCCTTACTCTCCCTTCCTTTCCTTTCCCTCCCTTTCCTTCCCTTCCTTTCCTTCCCTTCCTTTCCTTTCCCTCCCTCCCCTCCCCTCCTCTCCATTCCCTTTCCTTTCCCTCCCTTCCCTCCTTCCTCCTTCTCCTTCCTTTCTTTCTCTTTCCTTCTTTTTCTGTCTGTTTGTGTGTGTGTATCTGTGTCTCCCTTTCATTTCCATTCTTCCTTTCTTTCCTTTCTTCGTGAATTTTTCTGTGTGTGTGTGTGTGTCATTCTCTCTCTCTCTTTCTCTCTCTCTCTCTCTCACACACACACACACACACACACACACACACACACACACACACACACACACACACTCTCTACACATACACACATACACACACACACTTTCTCTCTCTACACACACACATACTCTCTTTCACATACTCTCTCTATATATACACACACACCTTCTCTCTCTACACATACACACACTCTCTCTCTCTCTCTCTCTCTCTCTCTCTCTCTCTCTCTCTCTCTCTCTCTCTCTCTTCTCCCTTCAGCAACCTTCAATGGAGAATCTTAGACGCCACCCACAAAAAGATCCCCCCTCTCCCCCCCACTACCCCCTCCCCCCCCCCCACTACCTCCTCCCCCCCCCACCCTCCTATTTCCTTTTCCTTTCTCCTCCATCTCTTCACCCTTACCTCCCTCCCCTTCTTCCCTCCTCCTCCTCTCCTCTCTTCCCCTTGTACCAGTCCTGATTCTAGTCTCTTCAAAGAATCTGGTACAGTACATTGTTGTTGTAGTGAGTTGTTGGTTGTTGGTTGTTAGTTGTTGGTAGCGAGTTCGGCGGAGTGGTGTTCTTAGGTAATTGATTTCACAAGTTTCTTATTCAAGGCTTAATACATTTATTTATATACACTTATATCTACACAGGGAATGATACTGATGTGCCTGGTCTTATATGTATATAGTCTCTCTCTGTGGAGACAAGCCTATAGCCCTGGGAGACAGTTTAAGTTATCCTACCTATTAGGTAAGTGTCACTGTTTATATACAATTTCACTTGAGTTGTCAGTTGTCTTTGGATACAATTATTACTGTGTGTTGTCATGCTTACGTGGCCGGATGCCACGTGGATCATGTGGTAGGAAAGTTACTTGTCTTGTTGTCATGTGGTCATGAGGTATAGTCCTCGTGTTCTTAGTCATACCTAGTCTGCTACATTAATCAGTTTATATTATCTGTGGATTAGGCATATCTCCTTGTGACCATTCCTTGGTTATGTCGGAGTCTTACTCTCTTTCCCTACTCTCCTTTCTACTCTCTTTCTCTATTCTCTCCCTACTCTCTATCGTAGGTAGAGAACAACAATGATAAGAACAACCCCTGTGTATTCAGGTGTTAGCCAATATTAATAAGGTTGGTGGTTATCTAGTTATTTGCTATACACTGGCTTCTATATCACATGGGTACCACTGTGACTCACACTGTTTATTACCAATATCTGCCCTCTGCTTATCTTGTGTACAGGGTCTTAGGCAGGCAGTCTGTTTACCTGTGTATTATCTTATAATTGTGGCATACAGCACTTGCCTTATTGTGTACAAATGCTCGGCCGCTACCCTTATCTATCTGTCCTCAGATAACCTTGATTGTGGAAACAAACTTACAATGTAGGTAGGGTACACAATAACTAAGATATTATCAGTGAATACCTCAATAATAATATAAAATTGACATCAAAGACATAGGCACATCATATACTTAAAATGAACATCAATACATGAATAAAATACACTGGTACATACATAAAGAAATAATCTTAAAATTAATGTGTTGAGCTAGGTGCTTGTAGTTATGTGTATAAGCTAACCTATGCTAAAAATATCACACATTAATGAGGAGGCCTTGTTGCTATGTTGTGGCTGTGCAATAACAGCTAAATGTTAATTTTCCATAACAAGATAATTCAGTCTACATTGATAGAGTTCTCTTATACAATGCAAAATATGACAGTAGACTTTTTCTATATAAAAATGTTATAGTACCTGCCAGAAAGATAAGACATGGGATATTAAATATTTGTACCAAGTTTTATTTTCATCAATATATGGAGTAACCAACTGATACTAGCAGGATGTTTGATTCCCAGTTTCCTTGAATAACTTCCAAGCTTCACTTTTTTCTGAAACAACTGATAATAGGGAGATATTAAACAAGTCGATATTAAATGAAATATATTGAAAGGTGGAAGAGAGTGGGATATATTGTCTAGCAATTATATATTTTATTTTCCAATGTAACGATTCCCTTGAATCGATTTTATCTGAGTCTGCCTCTCTACAGTAGCCGTAATCCATGCCATGTGTAGGGTGAGTAGGGTAATATATTGTTAATAGTTTATCAGTAGGTAAGTATAGATAGTAGGAATAGAATTTTGATGATATAAGAGAGGTTTGATTAGTAATAGATATGAATTACATGCATATAGTGCCTGAATTGCTTCAAAGCACGTGGAGATTTCGCATCCTTTGGAGGAATACTTGCCAATATTTATGCAGGACCAACATATAAATAAGGACATGCAACCTGGTACTTGAGGAGTGTGTGTCATTGATGACATCATCACTAAGTATAATACTTCTTGGAGGAAATTTGAACATTAAAAGATTATTTCTATTTTCATTGGGAATTCTTGAAGTGCGTAGCTTATGAATAATACTTTACCTTCTATGGGAATAATAATGAGTATATACTCTTGTATTAAAATACTACGCACTATTTTAAATAATATTTCAAATAGGTGGAAGAAAGATATTTTGGTAAGATAGTACTTCACACTGATTTTTCCTTTGCATGTTAGTTATTATGTATGAGTTAATCTTATCTTACCCGCAGTAAATATTCTCCTAATAAATGGTTGTACTTTCTTTCTAAGTTTCTGTACTCGTAATACAGCTTTCTGCTTCTCGCAGAAGTAAATAGAAGCCTACTAAGTATATGTGAATATTTTCTTTTATTGGTAAAGTAAAGCTCTATAATTCGTATTTAATTTCTGTGCAATGCTTTCTACCTGTTACACTTACCACGATATGCAACAGTTTGTCTCATAATCCTTTATTTTATAGGATATATGTGTATACCACTATGTAAGCAGTACCAAATAATGTTCACGAAAATACACGTAAAAATTTTCCCAACCACGCTCTGGGCTGTGGTGATGGCTCAAGCCATTATATATTTTGTATAATAAGCGAACAATATTACCTTAGTCGCTGGATTCCATTTGTGTGATACCTGTCAAATAAACTAGTGTATCAGTAAATACTTGTAGCTGTAACCACTGCTCACTGGGATAAAATCTGTAAAGAGTAAGAAATAGTGATTATATCATTTGTCACCATTAGTTTATTTATTTTTCTTTTCTTTTCATCTGCTTGTTAATAAAATTGTATACGAGAGCTCTCGGATTGAAGACGTCATCTGTCTTGCGTTGTGTTCCTCGTCTGGTTCTGCCAGGAGCTGTTGAGAGTAGAGACAAGAATTATTATCCATATAGGTTGATTTGGGCCACATCTGTAAAAAGAAATATTATTTTATTTCATAGTAAACCGATCGGATTTATGTTTGTAATTGATTATTTCATTATATAGTATATAGTAGGGATAAATTTACTAAGAAGAGGAAATTGTTATGTTTCAGTGATATGGATTGGTTTTATTTTGGATGGTTTTGCGCGCTTTACCAATCTCTTTATCCTGTTTACATATACAATATCATCCGCCTGGTAAAAATATTCTTTATTATAAGTTTATTACCTACTAAAGATATGACTGTGTGAAGTTTTTAAACTTCGATCGGGTACCCGTATTATTTTATGTATCACCTGGAGTGAACATTTGAATTATTTGCTTTATTAGACCGGCGATTACGCATTTTATTCCTGCAAGCCAGTAAATTGCTTGTGTAGGCGATTACGCATTTTGTTCCTGCAAGCCCGTAAATTGCTTGTGTAGGCGATTACGCATTTTTTTTTCTTGCAAGCCCGAAAATTGCTTGTGTAGGCGATTACGCATTATTTCCTTGCAAGCCCGAAAATTGCTTGTGTAGGCGATTACGCATTATTTCCTTGCAAGCCCGAAAATTGCTTGTGTAGATTTCTTGTGTAGGCGATTACGCATTATTTCCTTGCAAGCCCGTAAATTGCTTGTGTAGATTTCTTGTGTAGGCGATTACGCATTATTTCCTTGCAAGCCCGTAAATTGCTTGTGTAGGCGATTACGCATTTTGTTCCTGCAAGCCCGTAAATTGCTTGTACATCATGATGAAATTGTTGAACTGCAACTCACTGTTGTTCAGCGAAGTTGTCCTTGTTGTAGCCTGGCTTCTGTGTGGCAATTGTTATCTCATATAATTATATGAAAGACGTTTCTTGTACGCCATATAGTATTTGATTAGGAGTTTTTCCTTTTATTTCCATGTTTTGTAGTATTCATAGACTGTCATTTTTTTGATGCAGTCTTTCCATGTGGAGGGATTTCCATTGTTTCTGTGCCACCAAGTACTTGTAGTATTTTACGGTTTTGCCGTATTGTTACCCATTAGCTGCTGGGAGATATGGGGAGATATGGTTATACAAACGTTTGCTTCAAATTAGTAGAAATTAGATATCTTTATAATATTGGGACATGTATATAGGCATAAAATAATTTGGGATTAGATATATGTGCACGTATTATTTGCGGTTTTTATCATGTAGTGGTGCCGCCACTAAATATTTAGAAAAATGGTTAACCATAGGTAATAGTTTATTTATGCCCTGATTTGTAATTGGTAAGGAAAGTAGAATTATTCCTATTATGTCTCCTGATTCGTCCAGGATTATATTCCTGTCATGGAGCATTGCATGTTTCGCACTGAGCGATATATGTTTTATCATCTACCCATAGTTTATGTTGATAATATATTATATGGAGATTGTTTTGATATTCTCTCCCAGGATGTCCTGTTGCATTTTGATAAAAGGGTAATTAACACTGAGGGAAGCATTATTTAATGTATCACTTTCATTGGTTTGTAAGTCACTTTTACTAAGTTTTTTTTTTTTTTTTTTTTTTTTGTAAAAATCTTATCATTAAGGGAAAAGTTATTTAAGTGACTGTAATTCTCGTCCATTATTTTCATCCTCAGAGTTAAATAATGTCTTAGTATATTTTAGCATAGGAATTGCTAATGTTTATGCATGTTTACCACGTCCATGAGTGACTTCGGAAGTAAATGACAAGATGATTGTTTAAGGGATTTGTTATTTTTTTTATCTATAATCATCCTGGAAGGTAGTTAATAACAATATGTGGGAGAAATTCCTTAATGGTTCGATAATATCTGGCTAATTTTCACGCTAAGGTTTGAGATTATAGTAAGCCAATAATATATTAGTGATTCACGAGTATTTGTAAAGGATAGCCTAATACGATTTTCTAAAAGTACGAATTGCCCCTAACATTATTTGTTAATTGTTCCTGGTCTGTTACAGAGTAACGAGTTTGCTGTGCATTTAATATTCGTTATGCATAAGTATATACCTGACATAGAACTTAGCTATATCTTACCTAAGTACAGTGCCTAAGTCTACTGAAGAAGCATCTGTACACGTGATATTATTATTATTAAGGTAATGAATAAGATGGACATGCATGAATTGGAGCTGACATTAATTAACCTTTATTAACTTTTCTGACTTCCATACACATCTGTCACTCTCCTGAGAAGATTATTTAGTGCGTTTGTTAAATGGGAAAAATGTCTTTATTATGATTCTCTATATACGAACATAAAGTCAATAGTGATTTTACGTTAGTTGACTGTCATTGTTCGTATTTTATGCTATTGTGTATGGAGCTCAGTGGTGGTTAATGTATAGCCTATAATTATAGTATGCTGGTAATATAATGAAACATATATATTTAAAGTTTGAGGCCTACCTAATGCAATGTCTATTTAACCTTCCTTATTGTTAAATATTGTGATTGTACCTTATTAGAAAAATAATCAAATTGTCTAGCTAAGCGATGATTACGTTATTAATAACACTGACACGAAAATTTAGCATATGCTTAAATGTTGATTAAACATTACGTAACCCAAATGATCTACGAATGGATTCATAATAACCATGGGACGTATTAAATGTATTATTATATAATGCTACTTGCCAGTGTCCACTGACCAATTTTAATATGTTTTGTTTGAGCAATGTTAGCGAAAACATCCTTAAAGGAGGGAGGGGATATTTATATTTATTTGTAGCATTATATCTCTATAAGAAGTACTGGCTTAAATTCACCATCATTTTTGAAACCAAAAACATTTGACTGTTAAAAGGGGGAGTTAAAATCTTAATAATACTTTCATCCAACATTTCATTTATCATTTATAATTTTCTGTCTAGTATAAGGTATGGTCGCCTATATGCTTATTTATAAATAGGTTATTCCTAAAAATGTTACCAGGTAGGGCAATCGCATTTTGATATGTGGCTAGTATATTAATAAAATTATCACGATAAATTAGAAAATATCGTTTCCTGACCAATTTTCTAAGTTTCTCCCTTATATGATTATCTTTTAACTCTTCGGTTATAATTGATATATTTCTTGTGGTTTTTAGTCTAACTTCCATCTTGTACAGATCATATAAATATGTCATTTTCTTTACCTGATTAATGGTAGTTGATTTCTTAAAGATATAGATAGTAGCAATATTATTATCCTTTACATTAGTGAAAGTAGATACATTCCCAGGTTATTTTCCCAGACTCTACTAAGGATAGAACACTAATATGTGGTTGTAACATGAGATGGAAGCTCTACCTTCGATTCATGGACGAAATTTAGTGGTAATATAGTATTATCTGCAGTAGGCCTTTATGATAATGGAATAGTTCCCGTTTTTTGTTTTGTTTTTTCAATACATATATATGGACTTATATTTTGGCCTGGACAATCCTGTATTAAAATACATTAATACCTAAAATGTATTATTTTATGTTTAGTGCATATTATTATGTGTATTTGGTTAGTTTTTGTCTAACCGTACAGGAAGGGTTTAGTGTCCCTAATACCTGTTCATTTATTATTTGTCATATGTGACAATTTTATATCACCTGTTCAATCTTAGTTTATAAAACCCGCTGGGGATCTAAGTTGCACAATTTGTTAAAGGAATTATCCGATAACAAGGAAACTGCTGTTCCTGTGTCTATCATTAATGAAATATTACTATGTGATACTTAGACAGGGATTATTATTATATTATAGGTATTTACGACGACAGGGCAGTATTTATTTACTTATGTGATTATTGATGCCACTTTAATATTGTGGTGGTCTCGTTTCATACATCATGTTTCGATTGTGCAAGCTTTGTTTCCTTTTGTTAAGGATCATGTGTTCATTTAAGGAATACGAATTTGACTCATGTGAATGACAGTATTTATGCTTTGATTTCCCTTGATAATTTCCTGTATATTTATTACTATCAGATTCACTGGTCTTATGCTTATCTTCGTTACAATGTTTGCAACGTTGTCTGTGTGATTCCCTTTGAGTTATGGTATCAAAATTATAATTCTTCTTACCCCTGGAGTGAGTTGTATGTAATACATGATGTATGATGCGAGATTTCTTTGAATATAATTCTAGCGATCCTGCTGATGCAAGTGCTTTTGCTAGTTCCCTTGTATTTATTTTGTTTGCCTTTCTTTTAATCATTCTTTGAACCCTTGAGAACGATTTTTGTACTTTACCATCCCCCAAAACATCAATAAGTAACTGTCTAAATGTGGCATATGACGTTAAATTCTTTGGATTAGAAAAAGCACTTGTGTTTAACCTATAACTGGCTGGACTATCCGGTGCAATATACTCTCTTACCAATGCTATTTTATGTTCGTCCTGCTCTATATTCGCTTTGCAAAATATCTTCTCCAAATGACGCAAGAAGAGATGAATCCCATATCTTGGATTATCTCCCTTAAAATGCTTTACATGAGAAATGGTGGTAGGTAAGAGTTTCATTGTTAGCTTAGAAGAGACAGTGGAATCAGTATTTGTTAGATGATGAGCAGAGACGATAGGAGATTGTAGAGGAGTAGTCATTGTTAGTGATAATACAGGATGATATAATAGACAGATTGAGTTTTTAATGGGGTTATGGTTGGAGAAGAAGAAAATGTACTCGTATGTGTTGGCACCACAACGAGACTTAAGGGAGGCAGGGGAATCTAGCTCAGAGGGTACTGAATCATTATCAGGGATATTCGAAGTTATTGCGATACCTTTAGATTAATGGGGAAGAATTCTTTACTTTGTTTTAATTTGGCACTTCTTTTCTTTCTTTCTGGGCTTTAATGAGGAAACCTAATTTTATCCTAACATGTTCGTAGACAAGTGAAAAATAATGTAATGTACATGTAATGTGTACCTACTTTTAGTACTTTAGTTGCAACGATGATGATGACGAGTTGACGTCTAGGTGTGGTGTCTGGCCAGTCGTGGTGATGAGTAGCTCGCACAATAACACACTAGTAGTCGGTCTTGGAGTGAAGATGATGAATGTTGACTTGCCTTTTACGAGAGAATTTACGTAACAAGGTGTCAGCTTGGAGAATGGAGATGATGAAGTGATGACGTTGTCCTACGTTCCAGGGACGCTCATGGGTAGTGATGAAGTGATGACGTCCTTACGTTCCAGGGACGCTCATGGGTAGTGATGAAGGGATGGCGTTGTCCTTACGAGAGAATTTACGTACAGGGACGCCTGGGGTAGTGATGCTTGATTGTTGTGAAGTAGATGAGGTCCCCTTGTAGGTCTAGTTGCAGTTATGTTGAAGTAGGTGTCTTGTAGGTGATGAATTTGTGGTTTATCTCCCTCGTTTATAGAGGTCGTGAGAAGAAATTACCTGAGAGAAATTTACAAGTAAAATCTTCAACTTGTCTTGAACTATGTTATTCACTGTCTCCCGTGAAGTCTACCTTTTTGCAATCTTGTATGTTGCACAAAAACACCGCTGTCACCAAAATGTACCAGTCCTGATTCTAGTCTCTTCAAAGAATCTGGTACAGTACATTGTTGTTGTAGTGAGTTGTTGGTTGTTGGTTGTTAGTTGTTGGTAGCGAGTTCGGCGGAGTGGTGTTCTTAGGTAATTGATTTCACAAGTTTCTTATTCAAGGCTTAATACATTTATTTATATACACTTATATCTACACAGGGAATGATACTGATGTGCCTGGTCTTATATGTATATAGTCTCTCTCTGTGGAGACAAGCCTATAGCCCTGGGAGACAGTTTAAGTTATCCTACCTATTAGGTAAGTGTCACTGTTTATATACAATTTCACTTGAGTTGTCAGTTGTCTTTGGATACAATTATTACTGTGTGTTGTCATGCTTACGTGGCCGGATGCCACGTGGATCATGTGGTAGGAAAGTTACTTGTCTTGTTGTCATGTGGTCATGAGGTATAGTCCTCGTGTTCTTAGTCATACCTAGTCTGCTACATTAATCAGTTTATATTATCTGTGGATTAGGCATATCTCCTTGTGACCATTCCTTGGTTATGTCGGAGTCTTACTCTCTTTCCCTACTCTCCTTTCTACTCTCTTTCTCTATTCTCTCCCTACTCTCTATCGTAGGTAGAGAACAACAATGATAAGAACAACCCCTGTGTATTCAGGTGTTAGCCAATATTAATAAGGTTGGTGGTTATCTAGTTATTTGCTATACACTGGCTTCTATATCACATGGGTACCACTGTGACTCACACTGTTTATTACCAATATCTGCCCTCTGCTTATCTTGTGTACAGGGTCTTAGGCAGGCAGTCTGTTTACCTGTGTATTATCTTATAATTGTGGCATACAGCACTTGCCTTATTGTGTACACCCTCTTTCCCTCCTCCTCCTTCTCTCCCTCCTCCCCTCCTCTTCCTTCTCCTTCTTTTCCCCTCTTTCCCTCCTCCTTCTCCCTCCTTTACCTCTCCTCCTCCTCCTCCCTTTCCTTCCTCCCTCCTTCCTCCCTCTTTCTCCTCCTATTCTTTGACAGAGGTTAGATAACTTTAGGAATTAAATTATCAATTTAAAAAGACAACTAAAGATAAAAGATAAAAAATAAAAATAAAGATAATAAATAAAGATAAAGATACAAGATAAAAGATTGACAATATAAACGAGATTAACTTCAATTAGTGATAGCTTAGATGATAGGTCAGGTCAGAAGATAGTGGTAGAGGTCAGAAGATAGTGGTAGAGGTCAGAAGATAGTGGTAGAGGTCAGAAGATAGTGGTAGAGGTCAGAAGATAGTGGTAGAGGTCAGAAGATAGTGGTAGAGGTCAGAAGATAGTGGTAGAGGTCAGAAGATAGTGGTAGAGGTCAGATGATAGTGGTAGAGGTCAGAAGATAGTGGTAGAGGTCAGAAGATAGTGGTAGAGGTCAGAAGATAGTGGTAGAGGTCAGAAGATAGTGGTAGAGGTCAGAAGATAGTGGTAGAGGTCAGATGATAGTGGTAGTTCAGGTGATAATGGTAGGTCAGGCCAAAAAATTATAGAGAAAGTTGACTATCTAGTAAAAAAAAATCACCAGAGGATACAACGTTTGTGTGTGTGTTTCTTTCTCTCTCTCTCTCTCTCTCTCTCTCTCTCTCTTCTCTCTCTCTCTCTCTCTCTCTCTATCTCTCTCTCTCTCTCTCTCTCTCTCTCTCTCTCTCTCTCTCTCTCTCATTTATTATCCTTTTCTATTCCCTCCTATTCTCTTTGCCCTCCTTTTCTCCCTCCTCCATCTCCCCTCTTCTCTCCCTCCTCCATCTCCCCTCTTCTCTCCCTCCTCCATCTCCCCTCTTCCCTCCTCCCTCTCCCTCCTCCCTCTCCCCTCTTCCCTCCTCCCTCTCTCTCCTTCTCTCCCTCCTCTCCTCCCTCCCCTCACAAAGTCATTCTTTTATTTTCTTTCCTTTATCTCGTATCTCCCTCCAGCCCACTCTGGCTTTGTCTTCCCTCCCTTCAACTCTGTCTCTCTCTCTCTCTCTCTCTCTCTCTCTCTCTCTCTCTCTCTCTCTCTCTCTCTCTCTGACACATACATTCCTCTCTCTCTCTCTGACACAAACACACCTCTCTCTCTCTCTCTCTAACACAAACACTCCTCTCTCTCTCTCTCTCTCTCTCTCTCTGACACATACATTCCTCTATCTCTCTCTCTGACACATACATTCCTCTCTCTCTCTCCCCCTCTCTCTCTCTCTCTCTCTCTCTCTCTCTCTCTCTCTCTCTCTCTCTCTCTCTCTCTCTCTCTCTCAGACACAAACACGAGTCATAAATTAAAGTTAAATATCAACAAAACTTCAAACATCAAAATAAACCACCTGCCTATAAATAAATAAATAAATAAAGACTCAGATTTTGTTATATCAATGAGTAAATAATTATAGACAAAACGGTAAAATGAAAAGAACAAACACATCGTAACAGTAGACTTGTAGTATTTGGCAGCAAGTTAAAAAGCTAGCCTAGTTTTTTTAGGCTTCATTGCTCGGAATTTTAAATATATAAGTCAACCAGAAATAATAACACCCTTATAATTATACATCTCTTGTTAGATCACATTTAGAATACTCAGTTCAACTAATGTGTGAGGGAGGGGGAGTTGGGTGAGGGAGGGGGAGTTTGGTGAGGGGGAGGGGGTAGGATTGGGGAAGGAATAAGGGAGGGAGGGGGGAGAGGAGGAAAAGGAGAGGAAGGGGAGAAGGAGGATTGGGGACGAAATAAGGGAAGGGGGAGTTAGGTAAGGAAGGGGAGAAGGAGGTAGGTGATGGGGAGGGGGGAGGGGGGAGCGTGTTAGTAATGCTCTGATGCTTCTCTGTGCCAAGGGGGGGGGGGAGGGGGGAAGGGGGGGGATTTAAGAAGGGGTGGAGGTAGAGGGGGGGGGAGAGGGGGAGTGGTGTGGGGCTTAAGAATGGAGGTGGTGTGTAGGGGAGGAGGAGTAGAGATGGTGGGGAGGGGTGAAAGGAAGGGGTTTAAGAAGGGGGAAGGAGGGGGGACAGGGTATAAGAAAGGGGGAGGGGGAGGAGTATAAGAAAGGGGAGGGGGAGGGGTATAAGAAAGGGGAAGGGGGAGGGGGAGGAGTATAAGGAAGGGGAGGGATAAGGGGGAGGGGGAGGGGTATAAGAAATATTTGACCTTGGCTGTGATGTTAAAGGAAGGTGTATAGGGAAGAGTGGAAGAAGACTACAAATGAATACAAATAAACTCTATAGCAACAGGAGAGGTTCATAGAGGTCTTTTAAGAAGTGACCTGCTGTTTAACCTGTACACAACAACTCTCCCCCCAAGTCATGTGCTTTTAATATCAATAATAGCAGTGTTGCCAACCGTATTTCAACTTTATCAAATCCTTGTCTGTAGGGCGTATAGGGTAATTTTACAGAATCATAGCGAAACGTATATAGGGCGTTACAACATTTTAGTATAAGTGATAATATATTTTGCAACAACAAAATATAATATAAATAGAATAGATAAGCACTGGGCTTCGCCCACCACGGCTACGCCGTGGGTGCTTTTGCCTGCGGCACTGCTCGCTCCGCTCGCACCTTGCTGCGCTCGGCCCCCTCTCGCCGCTCTCTTCGCTCGCCGCATCCCCCGTCGTTTTTTAATAATTAGTTTTTTTGATAGTTTTTTTAATAATATATATATTTTTTTTTTTTTTTTTTTTTTCTAATAATTAACTTTTTTTATTATTATTATTTTTTTTTTTTTTTCGTCGTCGTCGTCGTCGCCGCCGCCGCCGTACCGCCGCCCCGCCGCCGCCACCCCGCCGCCGCCACCCCACCGCCGCCGCCGCCCCGCCGCCCCGCCGCGGCGGGAGGGGGGAGGGGAGGGATTATGGGAGGGGAAGATGACTGAATGGGGGAGGAGGGAGGAGGGATTATGGGAGAGGGAAGAGGAATGAAGGGAAGGGAGAGGGGAATGAAGGAAGGGGAGAGGGGAATGAAGGGAGGGGGTTGGTGGGGGGGATTGGGGGTAATAGGTGTAGATAAGGGTGTCTTTTGTCTTGGAATATAATAGCAAATGGCCTCTTCTGAACCATTCTTTGTTGTTGCTATCGGTACCACCCCCCCTTACTCCCTCACTCCCCCTTACCCCCCCTTACCCCAGCACCCCCTAACTCCCTTACTCCCTCACTCCCTCACTCCCCTACTCCCTCACTCCCTTACTCCCCTTACTCCCTCACTCCCTTACACACACACACACACATACAGTCAACCTTTCCCTCTCTCTCCTCACACACACACACACACACACACACACACACACACACCTATATGTATGGAAGGAGGAATCAGAAGACTCCAAAAATTCTCATACACTATCACAGGCTCCTAAAATAATAACTAAAAAAAATAAATAATAATAATAATATTAAAAATAACAGTAATAGTAAATAGTAATAATAATAATAATAATGATAATGATAATAATAATAAAAATAATAATAATAATAATAATAATAATAATAATAATAATAATAATAATAATAATAATAATAAAAAAAAAAAAAAATAATAATAATAATAATGATAATAATAATAATAATAATAATAATAATAATAAGATTTGAGCTGTAGCAATAAAACTAACCATAGATATCTTTATTTAGAAATGGTCATATTGTCTCTCCTAGATAAATTTACTGTACGATTGATTTAACCTAACCTAATCTAGCCTAGTCTATCCCAATCTATCCTAACCTAATCTGACCTATCCTGATCTGACCTATCCTGACCTAACCTAACCTATCCCTAACCTAATATATCCCTTCCCAACCTAACCTAACCTATCCTACTCCTCTTTTTCTTACTCCTACTACTCCTTTTCTTCCTACTCCTACTACTACTCCTTTTCTTCCTACTCCTACTACTACTCCTTTTCTTCCTACTCCTACTACTACTCCTTTTCTTCCTACTCCTACTACTACTCCTTTTCTTAATCCTCCTTCTCCTCCGTTTCTTACTCCTCCTTCTCCTCCGTTTCTTACTCCTCCTTTTCTTACTCCTACTACTCCTTCTACTCCTACTACTCCTTCTACTCCTACTCCTTCTACTCCTCCTCATGCTACTCCTCCTCCTTCTCCTCCTCCTCCGTTTCTTACTCCTCCTCCTCCTTCTACTCCTCCTTCTACTCCTCCTCCTTCTACTCCTACTCCTTCTCCTCCTACTCCTCCTTCTACTCCTCCTCCTTCTCCTACTCCTCGCCTTGACCAGCAGGAGTCGCCCTAACCCTTGCTCCCCCCTCTTGCTCCCCCCCAGCCCCCACCCCCCAGCCCCCAAAAGGTTACAAAGACTG
>JAWZYT010002357.1:0-50000 GCA_034508575.1 Petrolisthes manimaculis | reverse complement strand
ACGGTACAGTACTTCATGTAGGCTCTGTTTATTATCCCGTCATCCCCTCAATCCTTCTTAATTAACCTGGGCTTATCTATACTATAATATACAGTACGGTATGTTATAATAATCAGGACTAATTTCGTTATCATTAATCTTTCTTATCTTGGTAATCGGTCTGATAAAAACACAATTAATAGACTATCCTACCTATAAGCCTATCGTACACCAGCTGATCACCACTCTTATCTTTATCATTGTGTGGTTATCTTTCTTATCTGGACACTTGCAAGGCATCTCAATCAACACACACACTGCATTATTTAATTATTGGGATAGTATACAGTACATTCATTTGGTACATAGCAGTGCCTTGATTCCATACTACACAGAAAGAGGCAATTGGGCCTACAATCTACTCTATTCTATTCGAGTGTTTCCCTTTCATCTGCTAGAAACTGGACACACACACACACGATCGACTAGCCTATCAGTCTTCATTGAATATTCCTTAAAGTTTTAAACAACCGAGGCCATCTCCCTCTCTCTCTCCTGCAGTTCTCTTTCTCACTCACTCTTACACACATACAGTAGACTGCACCATCGATCTTCTTTGCTACCGGTACTTCTTTCTCGTCACCTTTGGGCTAGTTTACTGTCTCTCTCTCTCTCTCTCTCTCTCTCTCTCTCTCACACACACACACACACGCATAGAAGTAGGGGTAAAAATATCAGTAGCGAAGGTTAACATTAGCTAAACATATGGACATACATTATAAAGCGAGGCTGCATAAACCTGCATTTGTCAAAGAACACACACACACAGGCACGAGCACAGCAGGACGTCACGCCAGGGAGACGAAACACACACACACACACAAAGGATATGGATGGTATTCACACTGACACATACATACATACATAGGCCTATAGAGAAAGGTAGATATTCACACACATGCATAAAAAGGGACAGACCATGGAGGTAGAATAGACTAACAATTAATGACACACACACACACACACACACACACACACACACACACACACAGTGACTCATAGCAATGCCGTATACAAAGTACACGTGTCACATCTTACCGTACCCACGTCACAATGATGATAACTAACTGAGTTGCAGGGAGGGTGTAGGAATTGCGAGCGGATATTGTAAACACTTATCTTGCCAACACACACACACACACAAGAATGCACTTATTATTTTTATCATTATTATCACACACACACACACAAGAATGCACTTATTATTTTTATCATTATTATCACACACACACACAAGAATAACTGAGTTGCATGATGGATGAAACCGGGGTGTATATTGTAAACACTCTTCCTAACAACAAACAACACCCACGTCATTCTCCCTCTCTCTCACCACTGACTACGTACCGGAATGCGCTTAAAATTATTATTACACACACAGAACAAACAAGTTAATAACACTGACTTATCGTTTACACACACATAAACACGCATACCAATCTACTTCTCCATCCACTTTCACGCACACTACAGTACCGTAGGCTATTATACGAACACTCATTCACCGCCCCAAATTCTACTGAGTCTTTCGTAAATAAACACTGGCTGAGAACATTGGGAAAATCCTCTCTCTAGCGCGCGCGTGCGTTAGTAGTGGGGGGGGGGGGAAGGCATAGTGAGGTATGTGTGTGTGTAGCAGGGGGGGGGGGGGAAGGCATAGAAAGTGTTGTGTGTGTGTAGCATAAAGAGAGAGAATGAGTGTGTGTGTGTGTGTTGGGGGAAGGCAGAGGGATTTAGAGAGGGTACATTTAAGGGTGTGTGTGTGTGTGTTGGGGGAAGGCAGAGAGTGTGAGTGAGTGAGTGAGAGGAGGCATTTGGTGGGATGATGATAATGTTAATTAGGTGTGTCAACTGTTGGTACACGAGCTCCTTTCCTCAATTAAGCTACGGTACATGTTTCATCACTGACATCCTCCTCCGTACCCCTGCAGTTACGTGACACCAAATTATACAACTTAACATTTAATGAAGAGGGTTAATACACTTTGGTACAGCCGAGAACCAAAGTGAAGACAGTGTTAAATTATGTTGAACGATCGGACAAACTGGTCTATCAGGTTGGTAATGAGACAGGGTGACTTCCGGTTTGTGGTTTGTAAAAATGAACCTCAACACCGTTTCGTTACCAATTCGATACACCAGTTGGTTCGATCGTTCAGCATATCATTAACACTGTCTTCGCCTTCCTGCCAGCCAAGGGAATAACAAAACTTTGGTTCGCGACTGTAGGACATCAGAGTAACTATATTCCTCCAAAGTATGACAGGAAACAGGACTATAATCTTAGGCAATAGAATAATATGAGAGTTGAATTGAAATACTGGTAGTGATGAGATATAACCTATAACGTTACTGCAATCCGTTTTTATTTTTATCATTGCGCAAATGAACTATTACGTCATTTCACCTCAAAACAGGTAATATAGCAGTTGATTATAGCTTGATACACGTTTTCCGTACATTTCTGTGGTCACAAGTTGCAGTAAATTAAGTACCTACAATATTTGTGTATAGTTTGGTTTAACCTAACGTGTTTTGGATAGCATGCCATTTACCGGAATACCACAGATGTACAGTAGCGTAGAACCCTATATTAACAAACAATGACTATGAATGTATATATAATTATCTTCTATGTACGAGTATAAATAGGTCATAGAGGCCTTTACAGTACACGGTCTTACATCAGTATTACATTAACTCTCAAGTGACTGAAGTATACTAAGCCTACATGGTACAATTGTTTACTTATCATTAATTAATAGGCCTGATCGAGGTGACATTCACCACCCAATTTTGCTTTCCTTGGTTAGGGTAACACACACACACACACACACACACTTATCGGCTATAGGCAAGGCAAAGTTTCCCTGCACTTCTTCCTTTCTGCCTTAATTAATAGCCTAGTTACATTCCCTCCCCACTCTCTCTCTTCCACCACTAAGCTACTCACACAGTTATTAGCTTGTGATTCATACACACTCCCACACTAAGTCAATATCTACCCACTGATTCACTAACACGTGATATCTCTTTCTTTCTCTCTCTCTCACGACCTTTCAACCTCACACAATTAGGCCTTGATTTGTATTCTCTCTCTTTCACACGCACGCACAAACAGAAACTAAAACGACCCCCTGGCGGAAGTAATAAACAAAGATTACTATGTGTTGTGCTCGCAGCCCTGTTCACAACACACGTGGCACCAGTGTTCTGTTTTGATAAACAATAGAGATTTGCCAACTCGAACGTTTGTCAGTGAATGGTTTCGTTTAATACAATGTTAAACAAGAATATATAAAAGGATATACCCTACCATGATTGTTATTTAAACATCAGAAACGTATGCCTGTTGTATATACTATAGGCTAATTTATCGAATTATATAAATGGTCACCACACACTATTATGGTTTCCATCTTAAGATTCTTCGTTAATTCGCATATTTCTTTTTAAGGAAAAAAAATGGAATTAAATAGACTAATATGGCCACACGAACAGTTGCAGGAGACATGACAACACAAGCATTTTAGAACCAGAGAATATCCAAGTTGTCAACCACCTCAATAAGTAGGACATTAGCCTACATAGACTCATCGTAAACATTGGCTCGATAGGGTACACGTACACCACATTATCTCTAACCTTGGCCTATTACCCTAACTATAACCACTGGTCCTCGTTTAGCCCACCCTAGTCCTACTTAGGAGTAATCAAGGCACTCCAATGTAAAGTCATGGTCTAATGTCCTGCAACACCTTCCAATGAGATGGCTTCGAAAAATGATCCGAAACTATAGCTGTTGGTGTGTGCAATTTTGGTTCATAAAATTAACTCAAATAGCTCGCTTTTATTCACCAGGTTGCAGTACATTAGACCATGACTTTACCAAAAGTATATTAGGCTACCGGTATCCCCTTAGCGTCATGAGAAGGAATAAATATAGGCCTAATTTACACAGGAACAAATAAACTGTTGTGACGGACCTGACGCCTCGTGTGACCCTATACCTGCAACAACAGCCTTCAGTGACGCATTTATTGTGATGTGTATGTGTGTTGACGCGGACTATGGAGTGTGAGCATTCTGACGACGACTGTGGACTGTGTGTGTGTTCTGACGTGGGCTGGGTGCGTGTAAGTGATTACATATTCACAGATGTTTAGGTTAGGTGTGTAAGGGATCACAGATGTTTAAATGGGCAGTGGAAAAGAGTGTGTGTGTCCTCAGGAATTATAGATGTTTAGGCTAAATGGGCAAGAGAAAAAGTGTGTGACCACGCCACCATCACATAATCTGCCCACCCCTAAATAAGCCTATGAGTACCGTACATACTAACCCTAACAACATATTGACAACTAGCCTACAATTTTTTTCACAACTGTCTGGGCTAGCCTATTCGAAATAATGTTTCTTTCCTTGTATTTTCAATTTCGTTTCTCTCACTCATTAATCGGGTCATATCTTCTGGCAGAATGACATTCGGGACTGCAATTCCATTAAGGTACTAATTATAGCAAATACTTCATAATTATCCTATGTGACTATGTCTTTTTAACTATACACTATCACAAAAACTCGTAATTACATCGCCTATTAGGCTATATATTTATTGGTTCGCCAGTACCGTACGTTATTATATCAATTATTTTGCTGAGCAAATTATTTTCTTCAGTCAACTATTTATCATTCTTCATCTGCATCGCTCTTAACTTTATTTTCTATTTTTTCAGTGCCATTTATATGGGGAATGTACATAAATTGTTGGTAATTCTCTTTCGCCCCAAATTCAGAACTAAATTTTGTCCTATCATTTCCCTGGGTAGATAGCCTAGTAGGCCTACGATAAAAATAATAGTGTGGTTATGGCAACAGCAGCATACAGTACATTTCTTTTTACAACTTATACATTTTTTTTTCACTGGGTCACTACGTCCCTCCCCACCACTATAAATAATCCCGTACTTCGCCACTCCATCAGCTTTCAACACGTTTGCCGTACAAAGAGCAAGGGTTTAGTGGTGGGCTGGCGGTGTTAGCAGCGTGCGTGGTGTTTTAAAGAGGTGTGTAATGTTGTTAAGGTGCCATTAGTGCCTTTGTGGGTCGAGTCTCCCGCCGGGGGCCTGTTTACTCTTTAAAGTCAATTCTCTAGCTCTCGGTTTCTTGGGTTTTCGTGTGGTAAGAAGTGAGACACGCCGTTTGAGAAGATTTTATTGAAGCGTTTCGCTTTGTAGGTACGGTACGGTACATAGCCTATAGTATAATCAACATTTTTTTATATTATGTTGTCCATTTCCTGGCTTGAGAGAGAGAGGGTGTGTGTGTATGCAAGTGGAGCCACCCACCTAACCTTACGCTGCATCTGGTATTCATGATCCTCCCTGGAATGTGCTGACTCTGTTAACCGTGATTATACCCCACCCACCATGCCGACTTACTTCACTTGACTAGACCTGGGCGCACACTCAAGCCTAATTTACATGCTTCGAGGGTTAATTGTGTCAGCGTATTTACCGTGCTTGTTTTCAGGGGTTTGCGAGGCTTGTTTAATTGGAGTTGTTTACTATTTTACTTTTTGTAGCCTACGTGGTGAGTTGGTGAAACCAGCTGACTCGTTGCTAGTATATTACTGTGATTTAAGTGGGCAATTTATTTTTGGTAGCCTACAGTGGAGTGCTTTGATTCCTCCAAGGTAGGCCTATGCCAGGAAACGGAACCAGATGAACAAAAATAATTGTGGCCTGTTGCCTGAAATTGTTTGGAGGAATCAGTAGCTCCAAACTTACCAACACTGTATTACCCACTAAATCTAAAAATTCCCAGGGTTCAGAGTTTACTTAATTTTCATAGACTGCCTTGCTTCAAGTAGCCTATAATATGCACTGTACCCTGGCACAGTAACTACAAGTATCTACCGTACCTAATTTAATTAATCAACGAATGAAAACAGCTGCAGTATTTGGGAATCGCCCTCACTTCCCTCTCTCTGTGGCTGGGTACCAGTTCGGAAGTCGTGACGTGTGTGTGTGAGCATCAGTTGACCTGGGCCACGATAACGGGCTTGATTAAGCCTATGTCCAGTGTCGGATCATATATATAAAAAATAAAAAAAAATTACTTCTATATGCTGCAAATCCTTGTGCTTAAATGAGCACTATGCAAAGCTTAAGGTGACTAGAATAAAAAAAACAAAAAAACTTATGCTATTTGAAACTTTAAATAGTAGTGATCTATTGGCTAAAAGTTTACAGGTTTAGTGGTCAGTCATAGGCTAGTTGTTATTGTTTTACTAGTGTGTTATCTTATATAACTTGCTTACTGAAGACTGTTTACCCACTGTGTGTTGTGTCATCAGCGAGGCTAAGGTCATTCAATATGACAAAAACAGCAAGGCGTGTTCCTTACTTATATAAGCCAGCTGCACTGCCAGAATATCATTACCAATAGTTGGTTTGGTTGGCAAGGAAACAGTCACACCCCATGAAGGAAGGAATATCATAATGTGCTTTGTTTATACAATACCGATATACGGGACTATAAAAGGGTACCTAATCATACATGGAACACATCAATGATCCAGTAGAATATAAATAAATATACTGTACTGTCTTTTCTCTGGGCAACATCTCAATCCAACATACTAAATGCCCCGCCACACACCAAAACCTCCAAGCCTATTACTATAACACCCAACAAACCTATAAACACTTAATAAATACCAGTACGGTACACTATCCTATACTGTAGTTTAAAATTTGGTCTGTTAATTATTGTGTTCACCTAGCCTAAGTGTCTTCCTATTGTTACATCCACAATTATACCAGTCAGTAAAATATTAACTATCTACTATACCCACTACTTTATGAGGAGGAAGTGTGCTCAAGAATTCTAAGTAGAGTTATTGAGTTCAAAAATATTGTATAGTTCTCTGATGGCACAAACAGTACTTAATGTTCTCAAATGGTAGAGTGTCATATCACATAGTACGGTAGTACCGTATACAGTAATTACAGTATAATAATCATGTATATACTTGTATCTGTATGTAGAGTGAAACTTGTATGGAATTTTGTGAGTCACTGATACACAGTAAAGTAACTTGACCTAGACATGTTATTATATTGAATGGTACTGCATAATGTAATTACAATGTACAGTACAGTACTGTATTTTGAATCAGAAATATAAAGTTTTCTTACCTTAATTTTTTTATATTTCCTCTTGGATGCAGTGTTGAGGTCTTCATGTACTTTGTCCAAAACAAACATGAGGAACTCTGCCGCATCGTGCTGTTGTGATCCCCGGTATATGGATTCGTACTTGTCCACTGTGTTCTTAAAGTTCATAGAGAGGTCTGGGACATAGCGACGGGTCCAGAGAGCTTTCAGGAGTACAGCCAGCTGTTCCGTTATCTCGCCCCGGGTGCCGTACTTCTTGGAGTTGATTTTGTTACAGCGAGCCAGATCCAACTTATACTGATCCAGGACAAAGTACTCGGCCATTAGATCCGTGTGGCTGAGGCACTGGATCACCGCGTTGATGAAACATGTGTTGCCATGGTTACGTATCCCAGTGGCTCCTGGAACCAGTCCGTCTTCAAACTCCACATAGTCCTCTGGGGGCTTGGCACTGCCCCCGAGGTCTGACACAGAGATGGTCTTACTGCGCTCCAGCCTACCCTTTTGGGTCCCTCCTACTCCTCCAGGAACCCCATTACCACCACCACTAATACCACTACTACCTTGCACTTTAGAGGCCACACGGCTCACAAATGAACTGACACGCGTGAGGTACTTTTTCTTTGGTTTCACAGAGGCACTGCTGGAATCACTACCGCCGTCCAAACTCTCGGCACCGTTTTCCGTAATCAGGTTGTTCTGGGACTCTACCGCACTATTATTGCCGCTGCCACCGTTAGGATTTTGGTTCACATCCCCGTCTTTCGGTTTGCCCATTGCCTTCTTACTGAGCCGGAAGGACATGAAGGGACGCTTCCGGCGAGGCTCTGCGTGTCCATTCATGGCTGAAGGATTGCAGAACCTGCAACAGATAACACAAACATATAAGAAGCAACCTTGTGCAGAATATAAATTATTGGTTCACTACCATACTTTCTACTATAACCTGTTTCTACTAAATATACTAACAAAAAGAAATAAAATGGAATGTCTTCATGTCAGATTTGTACTGGTCAATGAATAATTCCAACAAAAAGGATTAGGAATTTAAAATGTCTGCAATGACAGCAATCAAATACACACACCACTTCAATTAATATTAATTAGATGACCAATACTATAAATGTATAATCACAATGTGGTGTAAAGGGAATATAAATCAGTGGATGGGTGTGGAACTTGCTTAACTATAGAGGGTGTGTGCCTTCTACGTCAGGTGATTGGTGGAGTCTACCCTAACTTTCTAGTATTAATTTCCCCAACCATAATTAATACTAAAGGATCTAATGGATATAATAACAGTAAATATGTGTATAGGGATAAAGTTTACCTGTAGAGGGTGTGTGGCTTCTGCTTCAGGTGATGGGAGGTGTCAACCCTAACGTGGTTTTTAGCATTCATTTCCCCAACTATAATGAATGATACAGAACCTAACGGGTATATATAACAATGTATATGTGTATGAGGATAAAGTTTACCTGTCTAAGGTGTGTGCCTTCTGCGTCAGGAGGTGGGTGTCGGCCTCAGGTGTTCCGGGACTAATGATGGAGCCCTCCCCTCCTCTGGCCAGCTGAGACGCCGACACTGAACGTGCCACAGGCATTTCTCAGTCACCTGCCACAATACCTTCACCACTGATTCACCAATGATACACATCCACACATATCACCATGGAAGAGAGGGAAAAAAATGAACCCGAGCACACCACACACTACACAACACAACAATATCACCACCTTCACTCCGTCCTGCCTCAACTACTACTGTCCAGTGTTGCCACTTTGTCAGCTCAGATTAAAGAAATTTCTCCAACTTCAACATCAGATTTCCCTTTTTACCTCAACTCCAACATCAGAATTTCTCTTTTTACCTCAACTTCAACATCAAAATTTCCCTTTAACCTCAATTTCAACATCATAATTTCCTTTTTTACCTCACAACTTACCTGTTTATTTTTTAATATAATAGCACATATACCATCTTCTTGATAGAGTATTTTGTCTAGTAGAAATTTCCCTATTTACTCCTGAACTATCTTTATACTAGATTCCCATTGGTACCTTTAATTCCCCATGTCTAGTGAAAATTCCCCATATTTAGCAACACTGATTACTACTGTTGTTGTGACAGGAGCATTGTGGGTAAACAAAGCCAGACCCTCGCTGCTATGATGGTTCTTATATATTTTATCTTATATTCAGCTAACTTTACTACTTATATATTATTAAATTCTTGTCGATTAATTTATTTTAATGATTCTGTGTTATAAATATGTAATAATCAGCTGGGAAAAAATGGTTTCTATGTTAAATGCAATATATCGCCCTTCTGCCATATCTTCAACTTAAAATTTTAGTAACATAGAGGGTTGCAATAATGATAAACTTATATTTATATTATTAATAGTTTTTTCATATGGTATAAATTTTATAATAGTGTCTGACAGTGATCACAACCATAAAAAATCACCGAGAAGGAAGCAGTGAAGTACAGTTGAAGGAAGCCATTGGAAGAAGTATCAATATTTGAAGACATGTATTCCAATGGTTTATCAAGTAATTATATCAATGTATTGTATTTTATCTGTAAATACGGTTACATATAATGTATACACTTTACTCTTTACATTAATATATCTATAAGTATCTGGAAAAGAGGAAATATGCCACTCATTAGCTTCAGCATAAAGACCACCACTTTAATATGTTTAACAATCTATAGCGTCTAAAGAAGGGTTGCCAAGAGTACGATAATTACCTTACATTTACGGTACATATATAGATGCTTGTCCTCTACAGTACAACCACAACCCTCACCTATACCTTGCTACTGGGTCCAGGAATTACTAACTTAGTATGAGAATCAACCTTTGTAGCTATACCAATAAATTGTTACTGTGTACAATCGAGACTGTTTACCCCAATAGTAACACAACAGTACCCTGTTGTTACAGTCTGTACATCGTACTTTACATTACATGATTACATGTATGCAAGAGATTGTGAGAATCACTTTTATGGTTGTACTGTATTATTGTGTACAAAGCATTTTACATAGAGCCATCTACATTTGGAAACAAGAACATGAAGGAAAACCCTTCAAAAGCTCCGGCTCTTAATGATTCATGTGAAATGAGTGAGTTGAACCCCTTTTAAGAAATGGTCGACCCAAGAAGAATGAGTGAGTGAGTGAGTGAGTCAGTTGAAGCATTTTAGAAGTTGTCGCCCCAAGAAGAACAAGAACAAGAACAATAATTACGATAAGACCTTGAGCTCTCGGCTGAGGCCGGAGCTAAAAACCTTTATTTCTTTTTAGGAACGGAGCACATACTCTTCATATATATCGCTATAGCTAAATTAATTGAATATTTATAATTACGATAATCTATTGAAAAAATACGATAATCATTATAATAACCTGGAAGTGTGGTAACATTGATAAAAAAAAACTGGCAACACTTACAAGTGTAAACAACAACTTATAAACATTAATAAGGGGACTGTTATACGTTGACAAGGACGCCTCTCTTGTAATGTAAGTATTACACCATTAATTATCTTCATTATTCTCTTAACTATACCAGAAAACAAACAGTCCTTCTTAATGATATTAATAATAGATTTGTTTCAAGACATAAATAGTTTGGAGGAATTACACCTTCCAATGCACCAACATATGAACCTTCCATTATAGTCATTGCTAAAGTACAATCACTCAAAACCAGATAAATGCCGTAACTTTTCTTGTTACAGATACTACACACACAATGAAGCTTCATCAATATAACAAGATAATTGGTGTTATCATCACTACTCAAGAAGGAAATCCAATGTCATCACTTGTTGAACAGTTTCCAGAGTAAGGTTTCTTTTATATCACCAGTATAGTACTGTACTATCAAAGGATATTTACAGATATGAATAATGTACAGTACCTTATTGCAATACTATTTCATTACCATAATTAATCTATTTATGAAAATATTTTGTGAAAATTGTAATAAATAAAATACTGAAAAGAAAATACAGGTAGATGAATTGTATATAGTACCATATAATGTATAAAGCTGTAGCTCTTATTGGAACAATGCATGTAATAAGAATGATGACTATTATTTCATCATAAGTAACCTAACGTTAGTGTTAATTTTCAATGCACTGTAGTATACTGTCTGTAAGAGAGGAGATGCTTATATTTTAGTTTACTGAATGGCTGTGATAATTGTATACTCACCAATTCATCAATTTACAGAGTTGATCGGAAGACTCTGGGAAGCATTTGGAGTCAGGAAATGCAAAAAAAAGTGAAGAGGAATTTCCATCAGATAAATGCTGCAGAAAAAGCAACAGAAATATATAACAGGTAACTCTCCAGTTATTATATTAGAATTATAATACATATTTTCATATTGTTTCCAATTAACTACTAAGGAGGAATCGGTAATGATATGAATTCTCTCTAACTATCTCAGTCTACCTCTGTATATGAGTAAGAAATTTGTTTCGTTACATAGGCCTAGTTGGGAGGAAACAGCAACCCTCCATTTTGGTTAGGATCCTCATACAGTAACTACTTTTCATTTTGCTGACCCTATTGGGGGTGTGATTGCCTGTGAAAGCATCTAAGGTCATAATACTATGTACAAGGGAAGTGAATGCATATTATAGTTATTGTACAGTGCTCCCTCGTTATCGACGGATTTACTCTACCTCTTGTGACTAAAAAATAATTCTAAACTTGAGCCAAAAGTATGGAAAATGCATGGTTGTTAATTCTAAAAGGGTAGGCCTAAAAGTGTGAGTGAAGAGTGATGGTTGACAAGTTCAGATATCACCAATAATCAATGAGTTTCTACTCATACAGATACATTTCATTAGTTTATATTCATTATTCTTTGTCACTTTCTCTTACAATCACTTGCACTTTTCACCATATCAAATGTCTGTACTGGGATATGTGTTAAAAGTATGAAAAATGACCGTTTTGAGAAGTTGTTCACTATAAAGGGGTTAGGCTTATTGGGAGTGTAACGAGGGAGAAAGTTGTTCATTTTAAAGAGGTTGGCTTATCACGAGTGCAGCGAGGGTTCGGGAGGGTGAATAGTTGTTCACTATAAAGGGGTTAGACTTATTATGAGTGTATCAATCGAGAGAGGGGGTGATAGTGGGGTGGTAAGATTAGTTATCACCAAAACTCATTGAATTTTTATTCGTGCACACACATTCCTCTGTTTGTATGCATTAATATTGGTAATTTTCTCTTAAAATCACTTCCACTCTTCTTGGAAATCGTCTAGTTAATTAAGGACCGCCTACTTAGGGGGAGCACTGTACATTTATTTAAAATACCGTAATGCGGTATCGACAGCCATCTTAAGAACGTAACTCCCGTCGATAACGAGGGAGTACTGTACAGCTTACAGTATCTATAAATATATACAGTATACAGTAATTAGGACTAATGTGTGTTGGTTACAGATACCTGAGCAGTGTGGGTAGTGGTGCTCCTCCTGGGATATTGCTGGAAATGGCTCGTTGTTTGGACTATTCCCCCGCCATGCTGGCCAAATTGATCCTCGAGCACTACCTCATCCAACGCTCCTCCTCCACTCAAGGTGTGATTCAGTTGAATGGTGTTCAGGGCATTACCGGTATTGCACACATATCCACACACATAAACACCAACACACACACATACTCTTACAGCGCGTGTCCCGCACGTAATCAAGACCAGGTGCAACATACACAATACACACACATATTATACACTGAAACATGCATTGCTTTAAAAAAGTAAGGCATATTACAGAGTACGTATAGAAATGTGAAATCTTGAAAAATTATCATTACAGTACCAGTATTAAATATAATGCTATTGTTGTTACAAGCTGTTATATTTGTGTTGTATTGATAATGTATTTCTTTACAGTTAGCAAATCCCAAGTGAATTCCTTTCTACGAGATACCACACTCATAGAAGACCGAGATCTCAGCTTTGAAGTATATTTGGTAGGTGTTCATTGTTCAGTTTACAGTATAATTTCATAAAAAAATATAATGAAAATGTACAGATTCCTTTTGAGGAGTAAAATTATATTAGATACATGTTTTGCATATGTGTAACTGTTTATAAGTTTCAGGTAAATATCTTATGATTTTTTACAGTATGACTTGGGTTTTATCACTGCTGTGGCTGCTAATATTTACTCTGTTTCTGTATATACCAACCAACTTGAGTACTGTACATTCTTGTGTATGGTAAGACTACTAATAATGTTGCTCTTTACTTCTCTGACAGTGTGTTCTACAAGATGATGTTTATGGACCATTTGCTGACTGTATAAAACAGTGAGTATCAAATTGCACTATAGAAGGCCATTAATAATGATGTTACTGATACATTTTACACTTGATACTTGGTAATATATAATCATCATCATTAATATTATCTTGGCTTTGTGTCCTTCCTTTCTCATTATATTTGGATTGAACTTACTTGCTTTCACTGCTCTCTGTTCATTACCAATCTTCTTTATCCAACTATATTCCAAGTGACAAATTGAGAAATAATATATGAAAAAAGGTACAGTTGGCTCCACTTCCACTTTTACCACTCAGCACTACCAGAAATTTGAATACCGAATTACGTGTGATCATGATGTGAACCACTCACTGCCGAGTGAGATGGCAGCGAGTGGTTCGCATCAGGATCACACGTGGTTCGGGATTCAAATTTCAGTGGTTCAACATTGGCAACGCTAAGTGGTGCAAACTGTACTGTACTGAATTTAGAAATAATAATTGAAGAAATTTTAAGAATTTGTCATATTAAGGGGGTGTAATTCACTTTTGGTATATTGGAGTGCCTTGATTCCTCCAACTATGCCCGTAAACAGGACAAGATGAATAAAAATAATGGCATCCTGTTGCATGGAATAGTTTAGAGGAATCAGTTGTTCCAGATTTACCAACACTGATGTACTTCCCCCGTAAGGTACTAAATTAAGAGAAACGAAAAGTGGAAAAAAACTTTAAATCTTGTCATATTAAGGTATTGAATATTATAAATGTTTTCAGCGCTGTGGGCCACGAGTACGAGTTTCACTTGTGCCGAGAGCTGGACAAACTCAACATCGGCTACTACAGTGAGGATGAACTGCGCTCCCGAGGATACGACAAGACACCAGACATCAAGCTACACGTTCCTATCGGTATGTTATTTTATGCTGAAATGTTGTGGTTTACGAAGGTCATAAGGTGTGTGTTCTTATTTGTTTTCTTGTTCAAACTATTTCACTTCTACTTCTCACTTGCTTGTTGTAAACTTGTACGGTATTCAGTTTGTGCAAGTTAACATTGGTTTGATTCTTACCATATCTAGAAATACTCCACTGGTATACTGTATATTATACATTCAGTATCAAAAGCTTTGTAGTACACATACCAATACAATATTATAATACTGCACTGTCAACCAAACACTGGTGATCATATTCCATTTGTAGCATATAAGATTAATACTAGAATCTACATTATCAAGGAGATAAAATACTATAATATGCGAGTAACGTTCAGTTGGCCACAATAATTCGTATACACCACAGTGACATCAAGGATTTGTAACCACTAGTAGATTTAATACATTAATTTCTTATCACCAAACCTTTCTAGGAATGTTATTTGGCTAATACTTGAATCAGTCAGCAGAACAATGCATACAGAATGTGCTGAATAGATCTCTTGTAACTAATGCTCTGGTTATGAATTCCTGAGGTCGACTGTACATAGCAGTAAATAAGGATTCACATCTCCAATCTGTTCCTCAGCTGTGGAAGGTCATGTTATCAACTGGATTGAAAGCAAAGCATCTTTTGGTGATGAGGAGAGTCACCGAGGATATCTCAGGGATCAGTTCTGGAGCTACTGGAACAGGTTAGTTTTATAGTAATCATTATTATATATACTGTAGGATGTCAACACAATAATAATTATATGGAGCAGGAGTGGTGTGATGGTTCTGTAAATGATCAGCATGGCTCATGGTGCCCCAGGAATAAGCAAGCTATTTTACAGTACAGTTATTCATTATCTAAAGTGTCACAATCTTTCACACGAGAATTGCAGATAGTTTTTATATTGTGCGTACAGCACTGTACTGTATATAAAACAATCAGTTGATAGAAATACTGTACAGTATAACTACAGATTATTTTGTCATAGTTATGGACACCTTTCTTAAAGATTTCTTAGCCTCCCTCCAATATTATGATGGATTGATATAGATAAGTTGAACAACTACAAAATCACACATCAAAAGTTGATTCATATCTTAAAACAAATATTTAGTTGTAGATGTGTTTTAAAACAATGCAGATATCTGTCACCTGTATGTGGATAAACTTTTGCCAGTAACCACCCTGACACACATTCTTCCTGTTGCAAAGTCAGTAGAGCATCGTGCCTCTAGCCTTAGGAATTCCAGGCCCACATAATTCTTTCATTAATTCTGTATCCCTGTTGACAGGTTTGGAAGTGGGTTAGTGATTTACTGGCTTGGGTTTGTTGATGAAATAGACCAACATAGTGACAAAGGCATCCTCATACGTAGTTCCCTTCCCACCGACATCACCTTCATGGATCCACTTCTCCTCACACCTCGTCAGTAACTGGAATGGGTTTATTTTTTAAAATTTATTTATAGAATTGTATTATATACACGACTATCATATATATTTTTTATGTGGGGAAAAATGCAATGAATCTCCTCCAGATGATACCAGATATCTCAAGGGGAATTACGAGGGCTATTGATTACTCCACACTGTGCTACAAAAGCAACTCCTACTCACTTACTGATGCAATAATGATTATACTGACATAGTTGGAAGAATCAGTAACCCTCCAATTAACAAAAAAAAAACATTTAAAGAAAATAATAGAGAAAAGGAAAGATAAAAAATACTGATTCCCCCTGTACAGTTTTCCAAACATTTCCAAGGGTGGAATCTGGAATGTTAATAAGTTCAAAAACAGGCATATGTTTATTTTGGACTTCAAAGGGTGTATAGTACAGGACATTGTAAATTGTTTCGAGTTTATATATAATTTTTATAGTTTATTCAGTACAGTGTTTAGATATTTTAATAGTACAGTAAATCCATATTGATTCCATAGTTATTAGGCATTGTCTGTACATAATTTTGCATAATAGTAATTTGTTGCAAGTATAAACAGTGCTGTTACGTTTATAAAACCAAATATAGAAAACAAATTCTATCTGTTACAGTTTGCTATTGAACTGTCAAAACTTGTAGAGGCATACCAAAATGAAATTGAAGCAACTTTCAACTTTGCTCTCCAATTTACCAAAATTCAGTGAACATGTGAAAGGATTCGTGGTTATAACCCTACCGAGTAAATTGACAGTACTCCGGTCAGTCATTCTTGAAGAGAGTAGGACAGTGCTGGTAAAGCTGGAGCAAATGATTCCTTCAAACTATTTCAAGCAACAGGCCACAATTATTTTTCTTTATCTAGCCCTGTTTCCTGGTATACTTTGGAGGAATCCAAGTGCTCTAATGTACCAAAAGTATACAGTACTATCTCCTAACAAACAGTAATACACACTCCATGTCATACAAGTAACATCCAAATAACTAAAACAGCAGTGATAAAAGAAAATCCCAGATACAATTTATAAGCATTCACTATCTGCTCGAGGGAAAGGAAATACTATCTTTATATTTTCCTTGTGTATGATAAAGAGATGTGCACTAAGAATAAACCAACTATGATAAGAAAATACACTGTCCTTTCATTCCCAACTTGACAATACATTTCAATACAGTAGATCCTCATCATAACACAAATCCACACATGTATCCACCATTTATTTACAGGCTTTAGGGATCCACTATGTCCAAGACATTAATTTAAGGGGAGATTCTCTTGTTGGCATATTGGAGGGCTACTGACTACTCCTAACTATGCCAGAAAACAGATACCTTCAATGGTATTAATAGGGGATCTGTTTCCTGGCATAGTTTTGATGAATCAGAGACCTTCCACTTCACCAACAAAAGAATCTCTCTTCAATTGTTGTGGTGTGAAACACGTTAAATCTACCAATGGATTTGAAATTTACCATATCATGAATGTAGAAAGACAAAGAAAAACCTACAACTTCAAAACAAGTGCATTTTTCTTTTATTGCTTTATATACAGTACTTGGGCCCTCTTCAGGTTCAGATAGAGCCTAAACATTGTACATTTCTAAAACAATACACCTGCTTGGAAGTTGTGTGTGTTTTCTTACTGCCAAATAGAGTATACTTGTAATAACTTGACCTACAATAGACAGAAGACAAAATTTAATACCCTACAATGGTGGTTTGTAATAAAATAACAATAACAACAGGAATATTTGGTCTGTTGCATTTGTCAGGATGATAAAGTGTTTGTATACATATCAGTAGTTGGGGTTTTCTCAAGCTTATGGTAAAATGTCCAGTTGATCCTCGACATAACACACATACTTGTACCTACCACAACAATTTATCCTCCCTGAAGACCACCAAACATTTTCCCTGGTTTCTGTAATTCATTACCAGACAATTGAAGTGCTCTACTAGGCCTGAGTTATATGGGAACTGTTAAATATGTTTGTGCTACATTGAGGGCCTACTGTGTTACAGAATTTAAGAGGGTAATATACTTTTGACACTTTGCAGGTCACAGTTTTCTTGGAATAGTTTATAGAAATTTGTTATTCTAAATTTGCCAATACTGCACTACTATACACTATATTGTCCCCTTAACTGTGATTGGCCAAATCGTACAATCCAAGGGTTAGGGAGTTGTGCATCAAGGCAATCACATGCAACCTATTAATATAAGTTTGGGAATTTCCCATTAACTACAGGGTAATGCAATAGCTTGAATAGCACACTTTCTATGTATGCGCCTTTCATTATTATATATTACAAATGACGTATGAACACAAGATATTATATTATATAATTCACAATTTAATGTTAATTTAGAGTGATGTATAATGAGTAAAAAAAATTTTTTAATTAACAAATTATAAAAAGAAAGTGTAAACAGAACTACTTTTCCACTACCCAGCATAATTATAACTGAATATAATTACTAAAGGGTACAAAATGAACAGGAACATGCTAAAAGAACTGTCTTGAACACAAAGTATTCTGTGATGATTATAGTACAGAAAAATGTTAGTGAGGAATATTTTTTTGCAATCATATCTGTATTATTGTCTGTGATCAATAACAGAAAGGTGAGATCACACTTTGTCATTTTTTCCTGTAACTAATTTCACCAGCATCATGCAATTGGGTGTACAGTAACTCCCAAAACTCTCTTTATTATGTTGTAGAAACTACTGTACAGACTGGCACAATGGATAAAGTTATTTGGAACGGTTGCCATTTATATATTGAAAGATGTTTGCATTCAAATGATGGTATTGATTTGCCTCATACTATTACTCCCAACACCAATTAATGTCTAACCACGCACACCAACCTTACTGAGGAGACACCTGTATCTACCGAGGGTCATATGTAATATGCCCATTAATAAATAATGAATAAATCATTCATTAATACATCATACACAAGAGTCAATAGTCAGCAAGTCGGTAGTCAAGACAGGATGACCCACTGAAACACATCTGGTAATGCAACCTGTTTCATACAGTTCCTTGTGCCATCTTCCATTCCATACAATATGTTAATAACAGTTTGGGCAGCTACTATACTGAAAATGACATGATTCATATTACATAAACTGGTATATAATTTTAATGCTGTCTCCACACAGAAAACAGACTAACATGCTTTGCCACAGATAATCTAAGAAATAATTTGTCACATTAAACCACATAGTAAATTTACACAGTGACACACAAGGTCTGATTTGAGCCAAACAGTGTAGGACTCTACTGTACTTGGGACTGTATATACAGTACAGTACTGTATATAAAAAGTTATATGTTTGGAGCAGTTATGTTTGTTCAGTATTTTGACTCCATTGATGATACAGGAAGCCATTATACACTATTAAGACTAGGGTTGTGTCTGTTACCACCAGAGATCACATGGCTTATTTATGTTTTTTTTTAGAGTACTTAAAGAAAAAAATAATGCGTCCTGTGGGAACTGTACATAAGGAGTTATGCTCCACAATCATGTATGGATGATGGACAACTCTATGCACACTGCACCACAGACCAAGTTATTACACTGATCTAATTTGCAACAGACATGAATTTAGTCAAAAAAAGTTCCCATCATTGTTAGCCCATGACTTAATCTGTGTCTATTTCAGCAAACATGAACACATTCAACAAAGTATACAGTTGACCGAGATTTGCTTCAAATTTTGCTCTCCTGAATATTTTAAGAGAATGGCTTACAAGAATACAAAATGCCGGCCACATTTGGTTTTGAAGTGCAAGTGTAAATAGTAAACATTTGGTACACTCACGGTATAAAGTCCTGCATCGAGTGAATGAACGTGAGCCGTGAGAGTGAATCTTATGAACCAATATCACAGAGATCAACAGTTATAGTTTCGCATAATCTTTTGAGGCCGTTTCATTTGAAGGTACTGTACAATATTGTAGTACTAGTGACCGTGACTGTACATTTCCCCTACAGTTCCACTCTTGAACTATATACACATATTGCACATGTTTTTGGTATAAATAGTTAATGTCCACAGCCAATATCAAAAGGTTGCTAACTGTGTAATACTCAGTAGGGCCAGCATTATCAAGAAAAGGCCTAATGTATCTCATGCATGTCATAGAAGGTAACTACTGTATATTGGATTAACAACAGGAAAGGCATCAAGCTATAAAACATGTTGCTTCAACTACAGTATAATATTGGGGCAAATTTTTCACTCATTGTCTCAAATGGGAACAGGAAGAGACTTGTCAAACAGGTTAATTCTGAAATTGGAGCCACATATATGAAATTTATATTGATTATGATGACTGCGAGATGTTTAATTTGTAGCTTCAATGATAAATACAGTATTCATAGTTAGACCTTATGATACAGGTTGAGGATATTTACTTCAAGCTATAGAAAAGCTGAGTATAACATTTTGAAGAGTGTATACCATATGCTGTATAGAACCGGAGCATTTCAATACTCATTATTTATGTTCACGTCTTTATTATATACTGTACAGTAATTGTGCCTCAAGTAGAAGAACTGTAGGGATCTGTACACACAACTGCAGACCAATCAACAACAACAGTAATAAGTTAACAACAATCTGGACAGTGTCTAGTTGACCTAATATGAAACTAATAGACTTTGATACTAGTGTTTGGAAATGGCAGCAAAATTCCCTTCCCTTACACTCTCAGTGCAAGACTGCCAGTTTACTAGATAGGTAAGAAATCTAATATGGTTCACAGCACAACATGCCTCTTCATCAAGGCAAGTGATGTAAGCTTTAAAAATTATAAATGATAGGTGAGAGGGAAACCTTTGCTCTGGTGGGTGAACTACATGGAAGAGCACACTAGGGAGATGAATATATAAGGGAATCTGGGAAAGGATGATTTGATTGTGTAATGAGGAAATGTCACAACATGAAGATTTGGAGGCTCATCTATTGTGGTTGCACCTTAATGAGGAGTTATCAGAAGGGAAACATCAGAGCTAAACTGTAGATGGATATTATAAGTTTTCCTTACAAAAGTATCAAGGTGTACCAGTTTCATGCCTAGTCAAGTGTACAGTCACTTTCACACTAATAAACCATATTATACTGTAATAATACAGTACTGTAGTTATAAGGCCATGGAGACAAAATCTGGGAAGGTATTTTCATTTTTGTGTGTATCCACTGGCTACTACTATTGAATGGGCTTTGAGTATGAAACACATACACAACTGTAAAGATAATTAATTTCCTTTGGTTGGACATTAATTTCAAGGTGTTGAACTTTGATATGTAAGTGACTGTACATACCAGGATGTATAATAGGCAAGGTGACCTGCACTGGTAAAGTTGAGGGGAGCAGTATTACACACACACACACTCACCCTCAGGTAGGCAGAACTAGGCAGTGTTGATAAAGACTAACCTACCTAGACTTGGTATACCAACCAACAAAAGTGCTGTTGCTTTATCTGCCAAATTATCAACCAAATATACATGGTGAAGTACACTTTACAGCATCATTAACTGAACCACTACAGAAGGGTATTTATTGTATTTACTGTATATGCCCACTGGATGTTGTAGTTTTCTTTGGTGAATGTTTTTATTGAATGATTATCTTTTAAAATGCACTGAGTGAAGCAACAGTACTCTTGTTGATGGGTGTAGTTGTTGTCATTCACATTCATGGTACAGTATCAGGGAACTACTGTTCATCTTTTCACATCGTTTTTTGGCTGCTCCCTGAAGGAGTTGCCAATTAATGTGCAATTAAAAAAGTACTAGGCAGGATGGATGCCAAAATTTTCAAAATAAAGTGAATAGTAGAGGAAGAAAGAAGAATGCCCTAGGCCTGGAAGACCGAGTGGGATGAGGGAGGTGATACAGAGGGACATTTACAAAATTTACATAAAACAATTCTACTGAAGTTAAGGGTGGTGTGAGTTTTGAGTTCTTTATTCAATCCATGCATTGCTTGTGGTATTAAAATATTTTAACACTTCCTGTGATTGCACTTGTAGTAGCAATCCAAAATTTGTATCCCTTCCAGTTCACAACATCAATCAACTCATTCAACTATTTCTTACAATTCTATGCATTTGTTGTTTATTCACTGCAGTGTTAGATGATTTAATACTGACCAGGATACAAATATTGGTTTCTGAATATACACAACAGATTTGAATGTTGTATATCAGTCCTGTGACTACATACTGTGTACAGGACAGTATGTATGTCCTTAAACTCCATGACATGATGTCTTAGTCTTAAACACATGTGCTTTATTAGAACCATAGCATATTGGTTAACAATTGCAGTCGATATATTTCATTGAAAATGTACAGCGGCAGACAATAGTTCCTTTCCACTCCTGGGATGAGCCGTTGACAGGGAAACTCCTGTATTATACAGTAGTGTATAATTACCATCAACTTGAACAATACCTCTACAGTTATGTGGAAAAGGTGTACAGATTGTGGTGTAACAAATGAGTTCTCTTGCATACTATAATCCTATTTAAATGAATACAATACAATAACAACATACAAGTGCCAGGTAACTGAGGCCACATCTAACTAAAAATCAATTAAAGAACTTTTTCTTTTTACATCATTCTCCACTACTGTGCGAGGTCAATAGGGCCGATATGGTGCGGGGAAAAAATACAATGAAGAACAAACAAAGAAATTTACTGGAAAAGGCAATATTTGAAAAAAATATATATTTCAATAAGCAAATCATCTATCTATAGCTCCGACGCTTCGTTCCCTCTGGGAACTCCCCCAAAGGATGTGGCCACGGCAGAAGTGCCTCCAGTTCTCCCTGTTCCAACACTCCCTCCTTACTTGGTCAAACCCTCCTCTGCCCCTCACATTTCTCTCCTTTACATACTCTTCCACTCTGTTCTGCCAGCTAACCGGAGGTATTGTTTGTGTTCTTATCCTATGCAGGTTTGGTAAAGTATAACAGTGTAGTAAAGAACTATTGTCTGTGGCTACTGGCTGTACTTGCACTACTGTAACAAACACTAAGCAGAAATGTATATCATAATGTAATGCACTAATAAAAAAGTTACGAAATACTAAGCATTACATTTCTCTATAGAGATAGAGAACTGTAATAATCATCAAGATATTTATAGCACTGATATTCAAGTCAGTTTTCCAACTTCATAAACTTACAAGTAATAGTAGTAGTAGTAATATTGTACTGGGTAATCTTCATTTAATTAATATTCATTCTGACTAGCTAATTCTAATGTTATAATACGATCTTTGGTATAAGTTTATTTTTCATTACAGTATTATACAAGAATCCTTACCTAGAAAGCTTTCCTATGGAGACTAATGAAGCTTTTGGCAACAAGGAGAGTTTACCCGTGAACTAACTAACTTTATTCACAGACACTGCTTGTGACTGAGCTCGTCCCGGGAAGTTATTCTTAAACTAATGATATTCAGTTTTATTTAGTGTGTCATTGTTTCTTGGAGGGGTGGAGGGATAGTCATTTCTTCAAACTATACCATGAAACAGATACCCTATTTCATTACTGTATTGATGTTCTAATCTGTTTCCTGGGACAGTTTGGAGGAATTATTAGCACTCTTTTTAGCACTCTTCTAGGGGAATTAGAAGAATACCGATTTCTCCAAACTACACCATGAAACAGATCTCCTATTTTACTATTGAGGTTCTACAGTAGTTTGTTTCCTGGCATGCATAGTTTGGAGGAATCATTAGTGTTCTTTTGGGAGGAAATGGAGGGCTACCAAGTCCTCCAAACTACACCAAAAAACAGACATCCTCTACTCCATTACTAGTAAAGTTCTACAACAGTCTGTTTCCTGACATATGTAGTTTGGAGGAATCATTGGTTCTCAACTCTGACTACAATAGCCGATCCCCACAATGAAAAAAAATGTGCACATGTCTAACACTTGTCCGGTACATGTGAGGAGTTATGCATCAAGTCCAAAGTCACGTATAAAGAGGGTTCAGAAAACACCAGCCACGTAGAAAGAGGGTTCAGAAAATACCAATCACATATAAAGGGTTCAGAAAATACCAATTACATATAAAGAGGGTTTGGAAAACATCAGTCACGTATAAAGAGGAGTCGGAAAACAATGGCAAGATGTTGTGTTGGAGGCAACTGAAATTACCAATATGTCTTCTACATGTATCTGCAAATAAGGGAAGCAAGGGATCTGTTTTATATATTAATAGTTTAAATGGAACCAGAAGGCCTGCAATTTTGATCACATAAGGGGAGAATAGTGTTGGTAAATCTGGCATGGCTGATTCCTCCTAATTATTTCAAGCAACAATAGGACACCATTATTTTTGTTGCTGGAATCATAGCAACAGTATGAAATGTTCACGAGCTACAACAGGAACAGTAAAGCAATGAACATAGAAGGAAGCCTTTTGAAACAAAACGAAGTACTGAAATTAAATAAATGATAAAGATGGAAGAAAATACTACCATGTAGCAAAAGACACAAACATCACACAAAAGGTTGAACGACGAAGATAAATTAAATGCGAGGAGGAATAAACCAGAATTCACCATCACTTGGTCATAATATTTCTAACAAATTATATGCTACAAGACATTATAATATCTCATACTTTTCATCATTACCTGTTCCATAACTTTACTTACAGACAGGCCAAAGTATTATATTTTACGACACTGTATTTTATACTTTTCATCATCACTGAGTACTAACAATTCTTACACACAGGTCTATAAATTATATATTCAACATAGTATAATATTTTATAGTTTTCATAATTGTCGGGGCCATAATAATTCTTACAGACAGGCCTACAAATGATAATATTACGACAGTGGCGTCGCGAGGGGCGGGCTGGGGGGGACATGTCCCTGGGCGCAGCATTTAGGGGGGTGCCAATTGCCAATTTGAAGTTGGGGAAAATTAAATTGCTTTGTTTACACCAAAGTGAATCTGAAATAATGAAGTTAAACATTTCCTGAAAAGATTAGTGCACTCAAGCCATATTTTAATTTATGTTTTCTTTATATTAATTATGAAACTTTACTTTGGGTTTAGAAATGGGTAGGCATCTTCATTAGTATTCACATAAATAAATTAGATGAACAATTCATTTTTAAGGACTAAAGATTTTAAAAATTCGTTTCCAAGTGGCTTTAAATTGCTTTTATGAGTACTCACAGAACCCCCCAGCTGATTAGGCTCGCTTCGCTCGCCAACCACCCACCATCACGCTACTGGGGCGCCATAACAATCTTGTCCCCGGGCGCCAACAACTCTCGCGACGCCACTGTATTACGACAAGGTATAATATTTCACACTTACACAGTATGAAAGACCAGATTGTGTGTCTTTTATATATTACATGATGCCACTGCATACTGTTTAGCACTTTTATATAGGGGGTCATCAGTTACTGGAAAAAAAAAAAAAAATGGAGAGCAAGTTATTTTTCTAAACTACAGTATAGCACAAATCAGGTTCCCTTGTTTGAGCATAATGAGGTACAGTACTAGCTAGTTTATTTCCTATCATAGTTTGATGGAATGAGCACCCCTTCACTTCTCTCACAACAGATAACCCCCGAAATATGACTGATAGTTAATTCCCTATGTTTCCTTGACAACATTACAGGAGGAAAGTTGAAGGTATAATGATGATTGATGTCCAGAGAATTAACTAACACTTGAGAGGTATTAGTTCTGATGCTCAACAAGAATCCTTACAAACAGTGCAAATTAAAACTATCATCCACCACAGAATAATGACCAAATAAGACAACAGTGTGCAGTGTAACCGTCATAGGTAATGCAGCAGTAGATTATACATAACTGTAGACCCTCAATATTATCATAATCAATATAACATATAATTTCTTTCAAGGGGTGGAGAGGCTCTAGTGCCAGTGCAGAAACCCCAACAGACAAGGGGTCCAGCTCTGAGGCTATTTGAGCCTTTGGTGGGATCATTGTTAGAGAGAGGGTCCCCAACCCTCACTCCTCCCCCTATATTGTAGGGGAAATGAGGCTGACTGTATCATCACAAGAATGGTGGGCGATATATACAATGACTATACAATGAATAAATACTTGTTTCCACTACTTCATTTTACACTCAGTCCCTCATTGAAGACTACCAAATGTTTTCCCAGGCTTCTGTTATTCATTACCATACAGACTAGGGGATGTACTGAGCCTGAGTTAAAAGGATAGTGCTAAATTTAATCAACTTATAGGGAAAACTGGCATAATGGGTAACTTTCTTTGTACGTAACTCTCAAAGAACACACTGTACAGCTATTGACTATGAACTCACTCCTGCTGGTAAAATTACACACATTAACAATGGTATAAAACATCTAACATAATAATCTGAGATTAGTACTAGTAGTACTGGTATAGAATACAAAGTGCAAAAAAACCACTTATGTATATCAGTAATGTGTGTGTCTGATCATTCACAGGGGCATAGATAGGCAAGAACATTTGTGGTACTAACGATGACTTGGTACTGGTACAATGGTTCTGTAGCATGTGTATGAAGTCATTGTACCAGTAGTAAGCCATTGTTAACATCACAGATACTCTTGTCTATGGCCCACAATACCGTACACAACCCTACCTACCCACCTATTGCAATGTTGCAATACTCAGGGCAACACTCAAATTCTAAGGAGGTTAAAATTAGGGAGATTACCAAAGATAGATGTACACAGGTAAACAAAAAGTATCTGTATTGTATTGTGAAAGTTAGCCAGCATTGTCACTGATTTTTTTTATATACACAATTGTTTAACTCTGGAACACTGCCATCACCTGTCTTTCTTCTTCATCACAACTTATGCTCCTTTGAATGCAATGCATCTCTGATAAAAGTGAACTTGGATTTGGACCACCGTTGCTCTCTGTTCATTTTACAGGTTAGTATGTTGAGTGGGCTTCTTGCCTTTAGTCTATACCTTCCTTAGTAAACTAAATGTAATAGTCCTCATACTCACATGGAACTTAGACTTGGACAGGTGTTCAGAGTGGGATGTAAAGGGAATGTTCTCAATCTTCTGTTACACCAGTTGGCAGCAAAACACCAAGATATGTTACAGCTCTAAGACATAGGACTGTAGGCATGATCATAAGTGGTTTTGATGATGGTGTGTTACCAGTACAATGACTTCATAGACACACTACAGAGTCAGCGTACCGGTACCACACTATCGTATATACCATGAATGTTCTTGCCTACGGCCCTTAATGTCACTTCACACTGGAACCTGAATTTAGTTTGGGAGTGAATGCTGCATCTCTTGTCACCATCAAGTACTGTTTACACTATTGTATGTACAGATACTTTCTCTACCCCATGTACCTACAAAACAAGTGACTAAATTGGTCGGTCAACAAATACAGTCTATTGCTGTATGATGAAAACACAAAATATAACCTAAAACAACAGTTAATACAGGTTTGTTGTCATGAGTTAGAATCATAATCCATAATCAATAGTGAGCATGTTGTGATTCTCGCTTCAGACACCTATAAAGTATATAAATAAAATGATTAATGTCAAATAATAAAAATGAACTAACTACCTAACTACTTGCCAGGCCAGTCAGGCCAATAGTTTATGTGATAGCGAAGTGTTGTGCCTTCAAAGAGTCGGTCAAGCCAGTTGCCGAGTCCCTCCAACAGTTGGTCCTCAAACAGGATGTTGCTGTAGTAGTTCAATAGTGGTTTCTGTGGACCAATGTCAATATGGTTATTTACATGTACAAATGGTAAAACATATTCATTTCAGTCAAGTGCATAGTGCAAGTTTAATGCTGCTGTAACACTATTTGATGAGAAGTTCACATAGAAAAAGCAATTATGATGGATGTCTGAAGGGAAACCAACACTGTATACAGGAGACAATACCAGTTATGTGATCATTTATCATAGAAAGAAAATACAAACTAATGTGATTATAACTGTCACCCTCTTCCATCAACACAGTAAAAACACTGTATTTCAATTAAAAGAGAACTTCTTCATAGTTCAGAATATAACATTAAGTGTTTGTACCATCCTATATTATGGATATGTGACTTAAATCCTTTTATGCTGGCAATTGTATTTAATGTATATTCTTGAATTTATGTTAATGAAAGTTGTTGTTGTTGTTGTTGTTGAAGTTCCTCAAGCTGTCTGGCCGAGCAGCCCCATGTTAAGAAAAGTTTTACAGTTCAGTATGTATAGATTACTGCAGAAGTGCAGTAGTTTACTCAAAATGTAAAACCAATAAAAAAAACCATGAACATCTTATACTGACAAAAGATAACAATAATTACAACAACTTACATCCGAGGCAATGGAATCCTTCCTCTTGTCACCAGTCTCAACATCACTCTCAGACTCAGATTCGTTGTCACTGAAGCCCATGAAGTCACCTGTGATGCTGGACTTGGTATGCTGTAAACACATGTTCAGTAAACTCCATGTATCCTCAACAGTTGTATGGTTGGGTAATATGCTGATACATTGTTAAAACTACTGTACTGTACAGTTGGCTCCACTCCAGTGTTTCTCTCCTGTCATTGCCAATGTTGGGCCAGTCAGAAATTCGAATCCCAATTCACAAGTTAAAATATTCGAAACATTCATATTTTTCACTCTAAGGAAATGAATGTTTCGAATTTTTTAACTTGTGGATCGGGATTCGAATTTCTGACTGGCCAACATTGGCAATGCTAGGGGAGAAACACGGGAGTGGAGCCAACTGTACAATAAATAATTCCCTGACTCCATTTCACTCTAGTTCCATCCTTTCAACATTGGACAAAGTCTAAGTGGTGATCAGTATGTACAGAAACTGGGAAAGTAATGTAACACTCCCCTCTACCTCACAGCACATTCTATACCTAGTAACTATTTCATGATAAAAATGATAAAAAATTATATAACTTGTAGGCATAAAGTTGGCTATATAGAAAAACCTATTATTTATTATCATCATCTCACTTTTCCTTTGGCACCCAAAAATACTTCAAGCCATTATATTTCCTGATAAAAATAATTTGAATAGGTATCAGCAAGGGAATATACTGTATATAGGTATAATTTTAAGGTGAGATTCTCTTGTTGGTGCACTGGAATGCTCGTGATTTCTCTAAACTAGGCCATGAAACAGATCCCCTATTAGTACCATTAGGGTGTCTATTTACTGGCATGGTTAGGAGTAATGAGCAGCCTTCCAATTTGCCAACAAGAGAATCTCCCCTCAAATTTCTCCAGTCAAACTTAAACCTTAAACCTAAACTCTTAATTCCCACTAAAAATGATGAGCAAAAAAGACTCAATCTTCTTCCCGGCCAAATTATTTACTCAACGTTACTTCTAGTTTAACATTCCCTAGTGAAACTAATAAAAAAGCTGAGGTGTATACTGACCCTCCTTCTCAGTCCCTCAGTCTCTGCAGTGGCACCTGGGTTGGTGGGCAGCTGAAAGAATGGTATTGAAGTACATGTAATATCAATTCAGTACATTTAGAGGTCCTTCCACACTAGCACCTAATTATTTCTTTACTATGATCTGCTTTCGGCATAACAATATATCTTAGCAGCAATTTTATCTTAATATTGTAGGCTGGGAATTTGAGGCTATTAATTTCTTCAAACTATGCCATGAAACACACTGCTTAATACATTTTGAGAGGACTGAGACACATATTGTCATGTCTGACAACCTCCCTTCCCACTACTGTATTCATATCACTTACACAGACAACCAATCAGGTGTATAAGTCTACTACCACTCAGCTGCAACAACTGACACATCCCAACAGGTACAGCTGCTTCCACTAGTAACGAGGTTGTTTAGCATAATGTGGCACCACTGTGTTTGTTGACACATAGTACAGTACTCATAACAGTAAATATATGGACAGAACTCACCATAAGGTTACTAAATAAACAAACACAGTGGTGCCACATTTCACCAAACCCACCACCAGATGCTGTGCTAGTTACTAGTGGAGATAACTGTACCATCACTGGCCTCAACAACATATTTAAGCCACAAACTGAGCTGGGGTCTCAACTCACCCCGAACACTGCCTCAGGGTGCTTGGCGTGGTATAGACAGTAGTACTTGCGGTGGCCGTTGAGGGCGATGACGGTGCCAATGGTGTTCTTGGGGTTGATGTTGAGGTCACGTGGCTCAGGCAGTCCCAGCACCAGGATTCGCTTGTACCACTCCATACCCGACGCTCGCTCAATGTTCAGAAACCCAAACATCAGCGTTTTGTTTCTGGTTTGAGGAAGTTAATTTTATAACCAAATTTAATGCCACAGTATCAAAATATCAATGTATGGATTCTGGTTTGAATTCATGACAGAGAGGGGGTAGGGGGTGAAATATTTTTGTTCTTTAATTTAGATACTGAAATAATGATCATGACAGAGAGGGAGGAAAAGGAAGGAAGAAGATCTGGAGACATAGAAATAATGACAGAGGAGGGAAAGGGAAGGAAAATCTGGAGACATTAAAATAATAATAGAGAAGAGGAAGAAATAATTTAGTCCTCATAGTAAACCACATACTTCCTGTAGGGCCAGCAAGCCTTGTGGAACTTGGGCATGAGTTTGGACTTGCTCTCAGAGTCACAGAGGACAACAATGGTGCGGCAGCCTGGCTTGAGAAGTCGCACCATACCGTTGTAGGACTCCCCGCGCAGCTCATGTACCCGCAGTTGTGGGGCGATCTTCACTCTCCCTGAAGAGTCCACGAATGTTGAACTGGCGCTGCTGACACGTTCCTCCTCAAGTTTACTGAAAACAAATGAAAAATAGAGCACAGGAAGGAAATGAATAGTGAATGCAAGAGAGCTACAGCTAGAGAGGGCTAATACCTACTAAGTCTGGGCCCCAATAAAGCTTGAAAAATAAACATTTGAGCCAATATAAGGAAAAATGAACACTCTATAGGTGAAGGAGTACAGTAATGAATATAATAGGAAGCCTAAAGAAAGAATATCAAACACACAAACAGACAGACAGTAAATGTGGAAGAAATTCCATTTGATGCACAAGAGAAACATAACATAGGAAGTTAATCAGTGAAGAATAATTAAAGGTTGGGGGAAGCAACCAGAATATCATGTAGGGAAGCCTCATCACTTAATAGTGGTATATTTTTTGAGAAAACCTGCTTTCAACCCCTTTGGGGAGAGGCATCAGAGCTATAGATTGATAAACAGATAGCATATTGTCATCCTCATAAACTAATGGCCTAAGTTTTGATTTTTGCCTAAATCACATCTTATGGTAGAATTTATAATAATATAGGCAGAAAAAATGACTTAGGGTGTTTGTTTACGATGGTGGTAATATTATATAAATCCCAACTCACACGAGGTAAGACATGACGTAACCCCCGGCCACGATGAAGATAACAGTTACCATGATAGAGACTGCCGGCACTATGTCATCCTGATTCACGTTGTCTCTGTGGGTGTGAGGGAGAGAGGGACATCTTTTAGTCATTCACTTGAGGATGTTAATTTTAATTCAGGGGGTTATAGTGTTGGTAAATCAGAGGCAACTGATTTCTCAATATTTTGCCAAGCAACAGGAGACAATTATATTTGTTAATTTGGTCCTGTTTCCTGGCATAGTTTGGAGGAATCAAGGTACTCTACTGAACCAAAAGAATATTACCTCCTTAACAAAAAATTTACCCAATATAATATAATTTATGATGAATTATTGTTTAAGTTACAGCAGCCCAGGACATTATCAACCTAACACACACACATCACAATATCAAGATTTCCATCTATTTTGCTCTTCCACAGGTTAAAGTAAATTTATTTGGAACTGAAGTTGGTATGTGTAGATGAGGGTATAAATAAAGTGTGATGTGATAATATGACATGTGACATATATACTCCCCAATACAGTATTTGCTATTGTATAAATATTGTCGTCCCTATTGTATTGTACCACTATTGTATCACTTCCACCAACACTATTACAATAAAGTTATCAATGCCATTACTTCTTTTAATTTATACTTTCTCTACATTCAAATTATTATCAAAATTTAAATACCACTGACAATCCAGAGTATCCAAATATTGTATAATAGTGAAATATGTTTATCTTTTCCAGCAGCATGTCTCAACTTTGTTTATGTTCCTCAGTTAATCATCACACAATATTAAGAGTTCATTTCTTTACAGTAATATAGAGTCTGTGTAGCCTTCTGAATAATGCAAGATAACAAACAAATCTTCTTCTTGTATACTAAAGTGGTCTGTTTTCATGCATAGTTTGAAGGTATCAATAGCCCTCCAATTTCCCAAGAAGAGTCAAAATGATCTCCTTAATCAAAACCCCATAGTGAACACCGAAGACCAGAAGTAACTCAGGTTACCCAAAGAAACAGGACTTACCTCAAGAAGTCTTGAACAGACACAAGTTTGCTGATGATTCTCCAGACAATACCTTGAGCATGTTCATCAAACAACTCCTGTAACCAGACAAAACAATGCTGTTTTAATTCTGAGTTATGCAGTGATTGTTTGTTATGTACAGTAATTGATTTGTGCTCATATGGAAAATACTGTACTGTACAACATATTCAAACACACATAAGTACCTATAACTACAGCTCTTGACATAATATACATAATCCTGGGTTATCTAATGATACCTTTCAACCTATTTATTATTACAGTTATTAATTATCATTATTAATTAATGGTATATATAGAATTTGTATTTGATATTATGGTTATGGTGACTACAAGACCAAGAAACAGTAAAATATTGCTAGAGGGATTTGCTTCATCTAAATCAAATATATACACACTAAAATAAAAGACGAGATGATTGAGTGTGCATGTGTGTGTGTGAATGCATATCTGCGTGCATGCATGTGTGTGTGAGTGCGTGTGTGAGACTCTGTGGGTACCTGGATGACTGTTTCATATGGCATGGGTTGGTTGGAGTGTAGGAGGCGTGTGATGGTGGCTCTCAGGTTCTCCCTTGAAGTGTTGTGTTTCTCTCCCTCTGCCTCCCACCCGCCCTCCAGCCACTCATACTTGAGTGTGTGTCTCTCCGTCCTCCACAGGATCACGATGCGGTGATTGGTCTCCACGGGCGAACCCGATGCTGCTGGACACATTAGGGACAATTTATATTACAAGTACAATACAGTCACCATTTTTCTGTCTCATCTGTCAAATCATGAACTAAGTCAGCTTCATAGTCTCATAAACAGAAGCAACAGAGAAGTTTATTAATTCATCTGCTATAATATAGCAGGTAATGTAATACAGTACAGCTTGGTGAATGTGTTTATTTGATGCTTATCCTTATATTGTCCTTCATTAACAACTTGGTGTAGCAACAATGCATTATTGGTAATTGTACTTCATCAACAATGTACCATCCCCTTTAGATGTAAGGTACTGTATATGTATGTATATACATATACCTGCAGTGAGAGCATTCATGAAGTCCACTTGTTTCTCTCTGAAGAGATATGTGTAGCGGACCCTCTCCCGTTCCCGGGCTTGGTCTGTGGCTGTGGCATAGTCCCTCAGTGCTGCCCGGCTGGGGTCATGGGCTGGGTCATCCTGGGTTACCAACACCACACACAGACGTCGACGTGCACGCATTGACTCCACAGGACACAATGCATCAAACACACTCTGTAAACACCAAATACAAGAGCAGTCAATAAAAATATATAATATAGTATTAATTAATGGAATAATAATAACTGTAATAATAATAATAATTATAACAATAATGATAATAATAATAACAATAATACACGAAGGGGGATAAACTGTAGAGCTGAAAGTGAGTAATTTGAGACTGAAGGGAATACGAAGAAGAGAAGCTGGACATAAAGTTAGTTAGTGTACCTGAGACGAGAGGCGAGGGAGAACAAGGAACTTGTTGCCATCAATAATGTCCTTCATGGTTGGATAAGGGAGGTCAGTCATGGCTACAGATGCCACTGGTGTGTATGGGTCTTCATGGAACACCAACAGAGTGTCAACCTTACTGGACACACTGTACCTCACCCGGATACTGTCTGTGTCACTGCGGTCCATCTGTACATAACCAATCACCGCTCTCTCTCGGAATTCCCAGCCCACTGACAGGTACCGTAGCCTGATGATGTCCAGACGACCAAACAGAAGCACTCTTACCTGTATAACATCATGAGGAACTAACTTTATAAATCAATATAATCTTACTGTACAAGTCAAATTAATATTACTGACTGTACACAACAAATTAATATTACTGTACAAGGAAGGTAAACTCTAGACTTTAACCCTCATGTGGATGTGAGTTTTCCTGTGTCATATCAAGACAACTGGTATTACTTGTTACTTGTTGTTTGCTCCACCAGTAGATGGTGCACTACAGAGCTTCCCTCAATATTATTTAACACTAGAATCCCTTATCTACACAAAAGGCATGAATCCAGGGTTAATTGAAATATTTGGTAACATGTGGATGATAAATATCAGATTTCTGTAAAAATTATCTTCAGTTAAATATGGGCATTGTGAGCAAACAGTGAAAATAGAGTAAAATAACACACCCTGTTGTCCATCCAGCCACCCAGGAAGGAGTCAAGGTCTTCCTCTGTGATGCGCTGGACCAGTTTGTGTGGGAACTTGCTACGGATGAAATCTGGAAACATTTCTCTACTTAGCTACAACATAACATAGTACAGAAAAATGTTCCACACACATAAAATCCTGATTCTAAATGAATATGTAAAATAAATGTTAAGAAAATTGGTTAAAACAAACTCACGGGGTTTGCTAATAAATATAATGATAATTTTACAATAATGATACGGCTGAGACACTGACCAAGAGATGATACCATGCTGACAGAAGGTTGTGTGTAGTGGTAAGGGTGACCATCAAGAAGCATAATAAGGTAAGGTACAGTCTTCACTCCCAGCCTCTTGGCCAACTCCACCTCACGACCAGCATGGACCTATACAACACATACGTTTATTTATATTGATCACAAGGAAAATGTTAATTGCATATAAATTGCACCCATGTATATCCATCAATAGAATATATAGTACTGTACATTGCACAAGTTGATATACATTATACTGTCAAAATGTTACTGACAAATACTGTAAATGCTCAAATGGATACAGCCTTAAAAAGATAGATATATAAAGATTCTATACAGTATATATAGATGGGAAATGCCCTTGTTGACGAGTACTTTTTGTATTCTTTATTGTTATAAACATATCAACCAGACATTACATTTTTCAAATAGCTATGACATTCAGTATTTTGAGTGTTCTCTAAAATCTTTGAAAAGTAAGTGAGTACAATAGTACATACCGTAGCCATACCAAAGTTGATTGGTTCCAGTTCCTCACAAAGTCTCCTCCATATTGGTTCTATTTGAGCACAGGCAATGCACCAATCAGAATAGAAAAGGATGAGGTATGGCTGCTTCTTACTGAGTGGTACTACAGAGTTCTGAAAGGATCTGTAAAGACACACAAGTACTATTAACCACAAGAATTCGTAAACACACTCTTGTGTTCGAATTTTTACAACAAAAAATGTAAGAATACGAAGCTGCATTATAAAATGTTTATAAAGTTTGTTGTTTGGCAATCACAAAGTCACTTGGTAGACCATTCACTGCAGTAAAGTATTTCCAGAATAAGTATCTCTCTTTTTATATAGCCTGAGTAAGACCTCCTGTGGCCAACTGTACAGTACTGAAGCTTAATTGGAGATGATACAAGGGCAATACAATAATCCTTTGTTCTCCACAATTGTTATGGGTGTATTATATCGTTTCCATGTACAGTAAACCCTTATTCTTCACTGGGTTTTTGAGTGTGTAATGTATAGAGGTTTACTGTACAGATTAATTACAAACAGTGCAATACACATCCGTAACATCAGTACAGTACAATACAAGGCATTACTGTACATGTTCCTGCTTAATTCACTCATACACAGAAGGAAAATATCAATATGACAACCCAATGAAGCCATACAGTTATTGTGACTAACTTTAAGTCATAGGAAGCCTTGTTCTTGGCTTTAATCAGATACAATACTGCAGGTTTCATTTAATCATTGGACAGCATAAATTACCAGTCAGAAATTTGTACTCATAAATCTGACTCAAGAAACAAAACCCTTTAAATATTTTGTAATCTAACAGAGATAAAAAGCATGACATCAAATATATATAATTATACACACACATACCGGTATATATTGTACTTTATATTGACAGCTGTTATACAATTAACATGACCCAAGAATGAATCTTTACTTACTTGAATGTAATGGACTGTTTTTTATAGATGTTGGTGCCCTCCCCATACTTGAAGTTGAACCTGAAGTTGCCGCCGAATGTGCTGAAGATGTCGTCAAAGGGGTCAAAGCGTCGGAAGGAGGAATAATCATGCTGCTTGCGGAAGTTGGGTTGTTCATCTGTGTGTCCAGTTGAATCAAAGAGACGGCGGCGCTCCGGGTCCATCAGCAGCTGTTATGTTGGAAGGAATGAGTCAATTTTACTACACATGAGATAGGCCTAGTATGGTACATTTGTGTCAATAAAAATATATACAGTAGCCTATATAAATGGAGTATGCCCATATAATACAGTAATTTTTATTAACTTATTTATGTATCTTTTAATGTTCTGACAATATACATAAGTTTTATGAAGATAAAGCCCATTCCTGAGCTCCTACCCAAGCACACACGGCACTACTGCCAAACTGGAATCCAGCCACAGAGAGAGGGATATGAAGGTACTGTAAATCCCAAATACTACTGCTGCTATTATGATGCCAGTGAAGGTAATAATGAACACAAGAATGTGAGTGAAGGCTATTAAAGAGAGATTACGAGTGTAGACAAAGCAGTTTAACATTATTTTTGCTTTACAAACTTAGATAATGATGATGAGTATTAAGAGGGAATACAGTTAATAGAGTGAGTAAAAGTGAAAGTGTCTCACCTTATAAGCCTCATTAATTTCAATAAACTTGGCCTCCGCTTCTGGACTCTGGTTTTTATCAGGATGCCTGCAAACACAACATACACATTTAATACACACTAATATCAAATAGTAAAGGCATACTTTATTAAATGGATATAAAAAAGGGCTACATATAATTTTATTATACTACATATATTCAGTACAGTACAATAAGTGCAGATTTAAATATATAATATAACACTAACGGAAAACACAATTATTCCTAACTACTGTATTTTTGTGTAATCCATCATTTGCTGTTTTTATTTGATGACAAATTAGTGTTTCAATGCATTTTGATCATGTTTAATCCCTTCCCCAACAAGGCTGTATTAATGGATAAAACAAGTAAGTAATATAATATATACCTAGTTAATATTTATATGGCTTAGAGTTAGTCTAACTATACCAGTACCTTACCAAACCTAACCTAACCTGGACCAGGACAGACTACTGGGACCTACTTGACCTAACCTGGACAAACTTTGGGGAGGAAGGTCACAATGTATTGTTGCCACACTGGGGATTTTACTTCATAATGCAAAAACAGCATTTTTGGTACCATTAAACAAACAAAAGGTAAATTTACAGAAGTACTGGGTTCACTATATTGTATATTTTAGTATCATTACCCACTAGACCACCAGTTAGATGGCAGAACAGAGTGGAAGAGTATGTGAAGGAGAAACATGAGGGGGAGGGGAGGGGAGGGCTGGACCAAGTAAGGAGGGAATGTTTGAACAGGGAAAACTGGAGACTTTTCTGCCGTGGCCACCCCCTTGGGGGGGGGGGAGTTCCCGCAGGGAGCGAGGCGTCAGAGCTATAGATAGATAGATCATTACCCACTATTCTGCACCATTCTAAGACACTTTTTATTTATGGTGTTTCTCTCAGAGAAACATAATTTGGAAATTAGTCTGACCTGACCTAACCTACACCACAGCAGACTACCAGGACCTAAGTTGGGCAAACTACTGGGATATAACCGGTGTAAGCTATAATGACATTAACTGCATAAATAATTTTACCGATAATAAAAAATAATTGCAATAAATACTAAATACTACTATTACTAATAATAATACAACCCACCATTCCTTGGCCAATTGTTTAAATGCTTTCTTGACAGTTGTTGTATCAGCATTCCTTTTAATGTGTAATATTTCATAAGGGTCTGATATGGAACCCAATACACACCAACAACACAACAACAATAACAACAATAACACATACAACCTCATCTTTCTTATCTGTACTTTCCTTCCTTTATCAATTATTCTCCTTTCCCTTATAATTTCAATTCTAATAATATAATAATAAACAAACACGAGGCAATAGACGTGTTATAATAAGTATCTATTAAACACATAATAATAATAATATTAATAATAATAATAATAAATAACTTTCTGGAGGTTGTGATGTGTTGTGTGTGTGTGTGTGTGTTAATATTTGTATTGTTGTTATTATTATATTAGCACTTAGTCCCCAGACACAACACAGACACACACAGACACACACACACGGAAGGAGTGACAGACATGCGCCCAGCTGATCAATGTCTCAGTGTTGCCAGATCTGTACTCACCAAATTTCCCCAACTTCAATATCAGAATTTCCCGTTTTACCTCAACTTCAACATCTGCATTTCCCGTTTTACCTCAACTTCAACATCTGCATTTCCCGTTTTACCTCAACTTCAACATTTAAATTTCCCGTTTTACCTCAACTTCAACATCAGAATTTCCCGTTTTACCTCAACTTCAACATCAGGGGCCCGGATACTCAAAGCTCGCCTTAAGCAACGGCGCCTTACAGCTCTTAGGTACTTTAAGTTACGCGCGCCTGTGGCGCCTCAGCATGTGGCGTTGTGTCCCATACTCAAAACTTTACTATGGCGCCGTAGTGAGGAACGTTTGTCGTTAGTCCCACTAAGGTGCCTTTGCCGCCTGTGTCACGGGACTTCAACTCAGCCAATGAGAGAAACGGACATAAGCACCTCTTAGGAATAGTTAGCCAATCACATACGACTTTGTGCATCAGCTGAAGGTAAACAAATAACACCTCGCAAGCTGCCACTGTACCACAACATAAGCTTCTAATTTACAAGCTTCTAATATTTACACGCTTTTATCATCTATGGAACATGTATTGCATAATATATTATATGGACATATAGACAATATGAAATTTCACACTACTCACCAAGTAAATCGTTATATATTTGATTAATGATAAAAATCATACAAACAAAATATATAAAATTTATATCACAAATTATTCAGACAGTACTATCATGTACGTATGAGATACATAAAGGAAAGAGTAATTTCTTTACACACTTTATTGTTGTAGCAAACTGTTTTAAATTTGTAATTTACTTATACCTTCATATTTTGCCCCTTGTCATCCTCTGTGGATATATTTCAACATCCTAGCAGTATTCAGTCTGCATTTCTACCGCACGTAGAGTATATTTCCTCATAGCAGACTAAATTTCCTCACATTGGTAACGCTGCATTTCGGCTCCCACAGATAGGTAGGGTTGTGTAAACGATAATTTTGGCCCTATTTCCGGGTCGGCCAGCGTTAAGGCACCCCCTACAGGCGCTTAACTTAAGGCACCGTAACTCAAAGCAATATGGCGGCACCCATGTTTTGAGTATGGGACATTTTGGCTGCTCGGTCAGAGGCCGCCTTAAGCTAAGGTACCTTAGGGCTTATGGTGCCTTAAGTGGTTTTGAGTATCCCCCCCGACTCAGAATTTCCCGTTTTACCTCAACTTCAACATCAGAATTTCCCGTTTTACCTCAACTTCAACATCTGCATTTCCCGTTTTACCTCAACTTCAACATCAGAATTTCCCGTTTTACCTCAACTTCAACATCTGCATTTCCCGTTTTACCTCACCTTCAACATTTAAATTTCCCGTTTTACCTCAACTTCAACATCTGAATTTCCCTTTTTACCTCACAAATTCCCTGTTTACTCTTGAAGATTGTCGCACATTTACCATCTTTTTTTATATTTCGTCTGGTTGAAGTTTCCCCATTAACACTTGAACATAATTTATATAATATCCCCATTGATACATCTAATTCCCCATATCCAAGGAAAAAAATTCATATTTGGCATCATTGCAATGACTGCGGCGTCGCTTACATTACCAACACCAACACCAGTTGTAACAGATCAGCAGACACCTATTTATATCATCTTTATATCTCTCACACACCCCATACATACAAGACAAGCATTAATATATTTAGGCACTGATTCTTTCCCCGCAGCATCCAATAGTGGAACCATCTCCCATCTCATGTTTAGAAATAGATTTGTCAGCTGTTTGAAGAGCGCGGGACGGAAGCGGATGGAGACGGCTGGCGAGTTGTTGATAATTTGTCTTGTGATTGGTGCAGCCAGCACCTCCAGTAAGCGTTGGGCAATATGCGTCCCGTAGGTTGGGGTGAAAACAAAAAGCTTATATCTTCTACTGAACCCCTAAATATATAATAGAGAGCCAGCTAAAACCTCAATCTAGAGGAACATTCATCTTTCCACACAATAGCAGTGTTTTTATTATTACAGTTAGCCCATTGTTATTATTAACAAGTTGTAAATCACGTGCATTGTCAGTCTCAGTTGAAATGTCAGTATTCCTCTCAATCATAAGTTTAAAACAACCGATTATACTGAACCCAAACAGTAATTTAGTTGCTCAAAATAATGTTTATCTTTTACTGTCTGTTTGGCAGGTTGTCTGGCAAGTGACTGTCCTTCCTTAAGTGGATAGTATATTTTTTGGTACATTGGAACGCCTTGATTCCTCCAAACTACGCCAGGAAATAGGACCAAGAATGACAAATATATTGGTGTCCTTTTTCTTGGAAGAGTTTGGTTTAATCACACTCTTCAAATATCCCCTTAACTGTTATTTATAAGATTTCATTGGCAGACGGACTAAAAACTCTATTATATAACTCATATAGCTGTTTTTACTTCGCTCTATGAACAAAGTAGAATATAGTCAAGGATGTGAATATAGTGAACGAGGAAGTCAAACATATATAAGCCTATCCTTCACTTGTAGTCAGAAGAGAGTAGCTAGGTTATGTAAGGTAGTAAAAAAAATAAAATAAAAACAGGTAGCTTGCTATTATTATATTCCCGTCTCAGATACCGTATTATATTCATCGTGACCTTTAAGGGGAGGGTAGAGTTTGGACATTTTTGGAGATAATGATTCCTCCAAACTCTACCTAGCAACAGGGCACTATTATTTTTGTTCATCTGGTTCTGTTTCCTGGCATATTTTGGAGGAATTAAGGTGCTCCAGTGTACCACAAGTATACTCTCTCCTTAAGCCACGTTGATAGGATTTCCTGGATGTAACCTTCGTACAAAAATTGATGAATCAATAGAATAATATATCATTGCATGTTTATTTTTCTGGAGATGGACATAGTGAGAATACAGAGTGAGAAAAATCTTGGGATGAACATCAATAAAACTTATATATATTAAGGATCATAATAATTGATGTTAGTTTGACCTGAATACTGAAGAAAGAGCTAGTGCTTGTGGAATGAATAATAACCCTATGGAATACCAGTTGGTTGTTTGCTTGGTGTTTGGAGGTGGTAACAATTAATGAAGCCTGAAATAAGACTGAATCCATCATAGACGAAACAGTTCCTGATGTGACGATCGACCTCTGCAGAAAACTATAGACATTTAAAAGTTGTCCATTAATGCATCAGACTTGAAGAAGGACGTAAGGCTGCTTGCTTGTTCCTGTAGTGTGTGAATTCCTTAATTAATGAACGAGAGACTACAGAGATGCATGTGGTAATTATTATGACGCCGTGTGTTGGTTTCTATCACGTGAGTTTATCTTGCAGTGACAAAAAAATCACTTGAGGAGGAGGTAACGCCGTGTCGAGTTTGGTACTGTGCATGTGTGTGTGTGTGTTTGTGTGTCCTGTTTGTAGTTTGTATGTGTGTTGTCGATTACAGTACATGATGTGCCGTGTGTGTGTGTGTGTGTGTGTGTTTATCCCAGAGATGCGAGGGCCTGGTTGGGGGTCTGGCAACAATAGTACTGGCTGCTGTAGTAGCTTTGACACCAGTACCTACAACCCCCGTACCCAAACCCGGGGTTGTGGTTGTAGAAGTTGCCACCCCAGCCGCCCAGGAGGTTAGGGTAGTGGGTCGGGTTCCAGCCATGGTACTGCGCCTGCGTCATCACCACCATACAAGCCACCACCAACAGGGCTACCAGTACACCACTTCGCATCATGGTTGGTCTTCGTCTGGAATGGGTATAGCTGTTGTTAGTTTAAGGGGATTAATTAACATGTTGTGTTGACACATTGGAGAGATTGTGGTTGTTAGTTAAAGGGATTAATAAGTAGCATATCTTCTGTTGTCCACAAATGGGAAGGCAATATACAAAATCTCAAATAAACTATGCTAGGAAACGATTTACCCCAGTATACATATAATATAGTTTTATACAGAGGGTATATATAGGGTTACAGTATATATATATAGGGTCATAGGCAAGAATATCCATGGTGATAACGATGGTGTAGTACCCGTACGATGACTCCCAACACACACACACACACACACACACTGTTCTTACCTGGATGGGAGTCAGAGATCACTAATAACCAAACCACAGGATCCTTCCCTTATATACCGTCTCGTCCACGCCCTCCCATATCTGTAGCCACCGTTGTTGTTGTTGTTTTTTCGTCTCCATCTATAGCATATTGTTTTTACCCAGCAGCAGTGTGTGTGTGTATATCCCCTTCCTCCCTCACTGTCTCCCTCCCCTCCCTACCCCTGTACCCTGCAATGTCCCCTTCCTCCCTCCCCACCCCTGTACCCTGCAATGTCCCCTACCTCCCTCCCTACCCCCTGTACCCTGCAATGTCCCCATAATCCCCTTCTTCCCTCCCTACCACTCTTATACGGTTATACCCTGCACATCTCATGTTATGTAACCCGCTGAGGGAAGTGTGTTGTGGATCTAAAACATCTCTGTGTATATACAAGAATTAGGACAGTAGGTCACTTATTGGGTCTTAAGAGAATCATCTACGTTTTGTGTCTGTCAGGTAAAATGATGAGAGAGAGAGAGAGAGAGAGAGAGAGAGAGAGAGAGAGAGAGAGAGAGAGAGAGAGAGAGAGAGAGAGAGAGAGAGAGAGAGAGAGAAGGAAAATGGGAAAGGATGGATTACACAGTATTATAATGTTACGGAACCTTCAATTTTTTTTTAGTAATTTCACATAGATACGTTTTTTGAGGTACCATAGTTGTTGTTATTAGGCAAATGGAATAACAATTAGAACAAGAGGGAGGACAGTCAAAGACCTTCAGGATTCCCATGCAGGGTAAAGTGGCACTGTATTGTATAGTGATGGTGGTGGTGGTGATGTTGGTGGTGGTGGTGGTGGTGGTGTTGGTGGTGTTGGTGTTGATGGTGGTGGTGGTGGTGTTGGTGTTGGTGTTAGTGGTGGTGTTGGTGGTGGTGGTGTTGGTGTTGATGTTGATGGTGATGGTGATAGGAAGCCCATCAGAGTATTATAACCAACGCCTATAGGTGACCTTCAGACTGCACTCCCTCCCTACTGTCCTACACTTTCTCTACTCCTTTCCCTTCACTCTAGCCTTTAGTCTCTACACTTTTTCACAACTCTATATTTTTTTTTTATTTTTTTTTTTATATCACTTGGGGCACGTGATCTAGGAATATGAGTAAATCCACAAGGAAGGAAAAGGTAAACACGGAATACCAAGCGCTTTAGGGAACTGGATTTACATCTTGAGGGTAAATACAACATGTAGAAGAATTAATGGTTGCCTAGAGACACCTTATAATTATACAGATACAGATTTTAATTAATCTAATCCTGTATATTGGTGTATACTTTAGAGGAATCAAGACACTGTGATGTACCAAAATTTTACCAACCCCATTAATCTGCAAACCCGGGTAAACCCAGAACACGTGAGGGGGAGGGGAGGAGAGGGGAGGGGAGGGGAAGGGGAGGGGAAGGGGAGGGAAGGGGAGGGAAGGGGAGGGGAGGGAAGGGAAGGGGAGGGGAGGGAAGGGGAGGAGTGGGGAGGGGAGGGGAGGGAAGGGGAGGAGTGGGGAGGGGAGGGGAGGGAAGGGGAAGGGGAGGGGTGATGGGGACAGGTGTGGTTGACTCCTTTACATAACACGTGGACTTACCCTGAGGCACAATGTATGGGTGTGGTTCACTTTTTCCTTCACTCTTATACTCCTTCACTTCTTCATGGCTTCCCCTCAACACTTTAATTGTCGCTTCTTCTTTATCAATTTCTTCTCTTCGCATTTCTTCCTTCCTCCCTTCCTCCATCATTTCTACCTACACCTATACTCCTCTTCCTCCTCCACCACCATCACCACCACCATCACCACCACCACTACCACCACTACCACCATCACCACCACCACCAACAACAACAACATTTCCACCATCACCACTACCACCATCACCACCATCACCACCACTACCACCACCATCACCACCATCACCACCATTTCCACATGACACCTTCTCGTCACACTGTCAACATTTCCACCAACTTTACCTGGAACTCCAAGACAAATTGACCTCATCAGTCCATTCCAGGGAAGTGAGTATAGTATTGTATATACATGTGAGATGGCGTCACTCATATATTTCCTAGCCAAGTTTACATTAGATAGTATTAACTTTTAAGTCAGTCTCTCTGTCTCTCTGTCTGTCTCTCTCTCTCTCTCTCTCTCTCTCTCTCTCTCTCTCTCTCTCTCTCTCTCATCTTCTCTCTCTCTCTCTCTCTCTTGTTATTGAGGAGACTATTTTTCTTCTTCGTTTTCTTTTTCGTATTTTTCTTCTATATTTTTTAGTTTTTTTACTTATAAGTGGCAAATAGTATGTAGAGAGAGAGAGAGAGAGAGAGAGAGAGAGAGAGAGAGAGAGAGAGAGAGAGAGAGAAGGAACACACACACACACAGACAGAGAGAGAGAAGAGAGAGAGGAACACGCACACACACACACACACTCACAGACAGAGAGAGAGAGAGAGAGAGAGAGAGAGAGAGAGAGAGAGAACACACACACACACACACACACACACAGAGGTAAGAAGGTAAACATTTGCAATACAGAGACCCGGAAAGTTAGTGCTAATGAGAGTGTGTTTTCCCCTCCCCTTCCTCTTCCCCCTAAAACAGTGTCACCTTAGAGAGAGTTCCAGGAATATCCCCCCACCCCTCAACCTCCTCCTCCCACCACCACAACCCCCAACTAACCCCCCACCCCCAACCCCCAACCCCCTTCCCTCGGTCAGTGGTTTGTTGTGTTGGGTTTGTCGGTGTTCTTTGTGATGAAGATGCAACGACACTCAGTCACTAAAACGGCTGGAAATGACCCCCTGGAAATGACCCCCACCAAACATATTCATTTTGAAGGATAATTGATAGAACACACACACACATACACACACTGAATAAACAAACACACACACACATACTAAATACACAAACTTACAATACCCAGCTTCGACTATCACTGGTGCTTTATTTTCAACATCCTGTGAATGAATTAGGAGGATATTTTACACTATTGGTTCATTGGAGCGCCATGATTCCACCAAAGTATGCCAGGAAACACACAGAAGTAAATAATAATGATGGTGATGGTACCTGGCCCGTTGCCTTGGAATAATTTGGAGGGATCAGTTAACTACAGTATACTCCAGATTTATTCACCACCACCACCACCACCAACAACAACAACAACAATGCACTACAGAGTCTCTTAAGGGGAGGGTATAGTTTGGACATTTTTGGAGATTATTATTCCTCCAAACAATTCCCAGCAACAGAACACCATTAATTGAGTTCATCTGGTTCTGTTCCCTGGCATACTTTGGAGGAATCAAGGCACTCCAATGTAACAAAAGTATACTCTCCCCTTAAGGACATACAGCCATACAGGATATTACAAAGGCCCACTCTCTCACGCCCTCCACTTCCCTCCACTGACAACACCACATGATATGGACAAAACAGCAGTTATAAACACACATTGTACTTTATTGGTCGAAGGAGAAAAGAACATAGAATAAACAAGGGTTAAATAAATAAGAAAATGTGTGTGTGTTTCTTTTTTTAACTATAATTCATGAGACTTAATTGGTGGCTTCTGATTCCTCCTGACTATGCCACGAAACAAGCTCCTTCAATATAGGTGGTGTTTCGTGGAAATGTTTGAAGCACTCATTAACCACCAATTTTCTGGATACAACACTTGATCCCTTAATCCAAAACAGAGAAGAAAAACAGACTTCTTATCAGCTCTTAATTTAATTCAAGGTGAGAAGAAAGGGAGTCAAACTTCACCATATCATTGCAGGTTTTATTTTTAAATCCTATTCTGTCAACATACAATATTATTACCAAGTGTGGTATTACAGGTGTGATGTTACGTGTGTGAATGTTTGTGTGTGTGTGTGTGTGTGTGTGTTCTACTTCCAAACTGGATTCGTACAGATGGTCTAAATGAAGAGATGCCAAGAACTGGGACAACATTACGACACCAGTTTCCTAAATTCTTATATTTTTTTTTTGTACCGTACCGTTTCGTAAGACAGACAATGAAGTGTAGGTCCTATATAATTATGTATTGTTTGTTCCACAGAGAAAAAATGTCCTTTGGGTACATTTGGGTATATGGAAATAGCATGTCAGTACATCACTATTTTATCTTTTATTAATTAATGGCAAAATATATTCACTGTTAATGAACCAAACAGCATAAAAAAGAATCGAGTATTCTCTAAAACATAGGAAAAAAAAATGGGTATATGGAAAACGCATGTGATTGCAATATTCAATATTTTATTAATGCCAAAATGTATTCACTATTGAATAAACAAACAAACAAACAAAACAAAAAATATAATCAAGCAGTCTTTAAAGCACAATCAACATAAACAAAATCAGCAACAAGATAATTAATCAAACAATCTCAAAAACACAGAAGAAAACAAATCTATAATGTGGTGATGCTTTAGTCCAGCGATGGATGTGCCTTCTACCACACAGGCTGTTTACAGGTGTGGTGTTGTAGGCAGGTATCAAAACAACACTTCTCTGACCCAGAACACTTGGAGTCGCTGCTGCAGGTGGCGGGAGGACGGAACCCAGAACGAACAGGGGGACACTGAGGCCTCACAGCTGGACACCGACCTGGCTTCACTGTAACATACACACACACACAGGAGGAAAGAGAATAAAAATATATCGAATTTTCATGTGTTTTGAAGGAAAGAAAATACAAATATATCGAATTTTCATGTGTTTTGAAGCTGAATTTGGGATATAAACGGGTTCAGAAGATGCAGGTACATATTTTTTATTTTTTTTTGTGGGGGGGGGGGGGGGGGGGTTACTGAGTGTGGTAATAAATAAATGACATTGTTGAATTGATTAATGAATTGTGGAAATGAATATATAGGTGAGGAAGAAAATATATAGGTGAATGTATAAGTGAATAGATGAGGAAGTTGATAGAATGATGAATGTGGAAATGAAAATAGATGATGAGGAGTTTGATAATAAATTCTTAGGGTAATGCTATTATTATTATTAACAACATTACTAATTACATCATAACATTACCGACGTAGCATGACAGACAGACAGACAGACAGACAGAGACAGACGGATAGACAGACAGACAGACAGAGACAGACAGACAGACAGACTCACCTGAGGGATAGTGAGCGACAGCCTCGTTGTTATTTTCACAGCAGTAGGCCTGACCCATGGGAGTCTTACACCAATACCGACAACTACTGCCGCCACCACCACCACCACCAACCAGAGACCCCCCATGACCACCTAGTCCCCCTCCTACACCACCACCATAGCCATCCCCTACACCACCACCACCATGAGTATGTCCAATGCCCAAACCGCCTCCATGAGTATGTCCAACGCCCAATCCATCCCCGTGTGTGTGTCCAACTCCTAAACCGCCCCCGTGTGTGTGTCCAGCGCCAAAACCTCCTCCTCCACCACCACCTCCTCCTCCACCACCACCAATCACCACAGCAGCAGCTCCACCACCACCACCACCACCACCACCAGACCATGACCATGACCATGATATGACCACCAAAGCCGGAGCTCCCATGATTGTGACCTCCTCCTCCCCACCACCTCCTCCTCCACCACGGCCACCACCACAGCAGCTACACCTCCACCTCCTCACCTCCACCTCCACCGTACCCACCAGAGTAGGAGTCCCCTGGTGTTAGTGTTAGTGGGGTTTTCCTTAGCCAGAGTGAAGTCAGACAGAGCCAACACCGAGACCAACACCACCACCACCACCACCAACGACGACGACATCAGTTACCACGTCTCCACATCTGTAACACAACACAACACGTAGTTAACAAGAGTATTTCATCTGCAATAAAACACAACACGTAGTTAACAAGTGTGTCTACTCCATCTGCAATAAACACAACACAAAAATTGAGTCGGGATAGTGGAAGAATAAATAGAAAGAAGGGACTTTTTTTATTTAAATAGATACTTAGATGGGAAAGACCTTATAACAAAAATAATATAAATAGCAGAGAGGAGCAGGATATATAAATGTAGATTTTAGGGGAAATAGAATAGGATGCAAAAAGGATGTTGGGTTTATAGGCAGACATGCAGGAAGGATATAAATTTAGGGAGAGATGAGGATGATGTAGAATTTAATAATGGGGGTTCCTAAACACCCTTAAAGACCCTACCTGGGATCTTGTAGGAAAATTGGAGGCTTCTGATTCCTCCTAACTATGCCTCGAAACAAACGCCTTCCTATAGGTGGTGTTTAGTGGCAATGTTTGAAGGACTCGTCTACCTCCAATTTTCAGACCACATCACAGGTCCTTTAATTAAGGGGGAAGTACAGTGTTGGCAAATCTGGAGCAACTGATTCCTCCAAACTATCCCAGCAACAGACGCCTGTATTTTTGTCCATCTGGTTCTGTTTCCTGGCATATTTTGGAGGAATCGAGGGACTCCAATGTACCAAAAGTATACTCTCCCTTTAACCTAACCAAACTTAATCTAACTCCACCATTGTACTGATTATAATGATGCTGGAGATACTGATGGACTGATGCTTCCCTCCACTCAACACCTTCCTCTTATATACTCCTCAAGACGCCCCCCCCCCGCCCCCCAGGCCAGGATTTCCACCCGCCGAAGTCGAAATGCAGAGTAACGATTGTCAGAAAAGAGAGTTTGTTGGAGTTGAAGAGAGTTTGTTGGAGTTGACCAGAGAGTGACGTCAGCAGCTAGAGAGGGTCACAGTGATGCCAAGTCAGATATTTCTAATTATACTGCTAAATATGCAAAGATTAGAATATTTATAAGCAAATTTTACAGCATCTGAGTCGACAGTGATGTTTTATGTGCGGGAAACATATCACCAATAGTTCTTTTCCCGCCAAACACGTAATGTAAATATTCACTTTTGTGTGCCGTAGAAAAGCCGCCACGTTGGTATGGTTGATGTAAACACAATGGCCAGCACCGGACAAAAGACATCCTTCTCCTCCTCCTCCTCCTCCTCTTTGACGCCTCTGGATAGAATAATGAGCTGGGTTCGTCCTCATTGAACTTCTTTTCTTTTTTGTATTTTTGCATTATATAATCTTCATCAGAGAAAACGGGTTGTAAAAAAGAAAATGGAAAACCCATCTTAATATCTCATACGCATGACAAAAGAAAAGAAATCTCCGGTGAAATTACAAGGTCCATAATTATACCTCACATCCCTCGCCAATAGGGAGTTATATAATATGCTGTGTATCAACCTTAGGGGCATTAAACTCTCAGATGAAACAGTATATTCTTGCTTGTGTTATTGTGTTCTATAGAAATTTATACAGTTGAGTTTGAGTCCACGAGAAAATGAC
>JAWZYT010002356.1:115000-212642 GCA_034508575.1 Petrolisthes manimaculis | reverse complement strand
GTTGCTGTTACAGTCATGCACATATGTATGTGTGTGTATGTGTGTGTGTATGTGTGTGTGTGTGTGTTCGTGTGTGTGTGATGACAAAGAACATAAAGGCGTTTCCGCCAGTGTATGCTTGGGCTATGTATATTTACGCATCAAAATTGCGCATACATACTGCAGACGGGTATGTGTTTCAGTGAGGGTACAAGGACTAGCAGTGGAATATGCCGGGACACAATGTATTGACATGCAGGGATAGGATGCCACCCTTGTCTATGTACACATGAGGCTTATACAGGTGTGCGTGTGTGTGTATACGACAGAAATTAATAGATAGATAGATAGATGAATGGGTAGGTACACTGACAAATAGGTATGCATATATAGGTAGGTAGGTTGGTTGGTGGGCTAGGCGGAGAGAAATGGGGATGAGCAGACAGATATAAGCCAGACACAAACCAATATAGAGAGTGATGCATATGAACGAAGGCTTGATATATGCATGAGACTGAAAATGCAGGCCAGCTCTAGGGAAGGGAGGAAGTGCATATGAAAGGGACATGATACAAGGAGAATGAGAAGGAATGGGATAGTGAGAGAGAGAGAGAGAGAGAAGAGAGAGAGAGAGAGAGAGAGAGAGAGAGAGAGAGAGAGAGAGAGAGAGAGAGAGAGAGAGAGAGAGAGAGATCGTCAATACATACTCCGGTTGGTGTCAGGACGTCATCTGTTATGGTGGTGAGAGAGAAAAGCTTCACCACTAAGTAAGAGGGCCACGAATGAAATGAATGTGACTCTCCTTCAGACATGTCCTACCCCATCAACAGGTTACACACACACACACTCACACACTAACACATACACACATACACAAATACACACACACACAGGAGAATGAGTAAGAGTTTATTGGTGACATTTGTCTTCGGGTGAACTACAAAATGTATCTATAATTTTTTTTCGTTCCGAGTATGTCGCTTTGAGATGAAGATAAAGCCGTGTGTCCCATTCATATTTATACGATGCGCGCGCGCGTGTGTGTGTGTGTGTGGTGTGTGTGTGTGTGTGTGTGTGTGTGTGTAATGTGTGTGAGTATGTGTTTGTGTTTGTAAGACAGGAGAGAATTATTGGTCATTCTTGATTTATGTCCTGCTCTGTTCCCTCCTTTTCTTGGCCATAACCAATGATGATTATGAACATCTTATAATCGTCTTCCTGTCTCTGTTATTTTCCAGAATCTCATTTCCTAACTTGCTCCTTCTACCTTTACCCACTCTTCCACGTCCAACCATAGACAATTCATGCTTCCCCTCCAATAACATTATCTCCCCTTCACTCTTTTCACGTACACATGACACTTCCTCACAACGTACCAAACTAATCCTAATAATCCTGTTTGTCGTTCCTTTTCGGCTGATACTATAATCCATCCTTCATTCCTTCTATACAACCTCATATAAATATATCTCTGCTAATCGTCATCCTTTTTCCGTTTCCCTTCTCAATTTTTCCCACTTTTATCTACCTTGTTTTCTTCCGTTCCTTTCCCACACTTCTTTTCTCTTCTTACTACTTTATTAAATAATCAACTCTGCCACCGTCACTTCACTTAATACTCAACTTTTTCCATTCTATCGTCATTACATTACAGCCCCATCCCTCTTCCTCCTCCTCCCCCCTCCTCCTCCTCCTTTTCTTCAACACGTAGTCTAGATGAACGTAGATAAACAGGTAACCTAATAAAAGGCCACTATGAGTCTCCTGTTGTCTGTACTTCCTTTGTATCCTTCTCCTCCCCTCCCCCCCCCCCCCACAGTCCCCTCTTTTAAGCCTACCCCTTACCTGCTCTTAGTCTTTCTCTGACTCTTTAATCCTATTTACCACTCAAGACATTCCTTCCCTTCATCCTTTACCCTATTTCATCATTTACCCCTACTTTCATCCTTCGTAATCCCCATCCTAACCCCGCACTATTACTCACCCCACTCTCCCCACTCTCCATCCCTCTCGCACTATTACTCACCCCACTCTCCTTCTCAACCTTCTTCATTCTACCATCACATATTTCACCTCACCTTTACACATCCATATCCAACTCATCCCCATTTATCGACCATGGCATATCTCTTCTCCCCATACCCAGCTATCTGCCACTTTCCTTTCCCTTCTCAGCTACAGCCACCTCGTTCCCTTACTTGGCTTTTTTCACGTCGTGCTCCCTTCTCTCTTCTTCGTCTACATTTCTTTCCCTAATAAAAACCCTAATTAATGTTTTCTCTCTTCTCCTTTCATATGCCTTGGTCTCCCTACACATTTCATACTTTATTTTACATCCACTACCTATATTTCCATTTTATACCTACTGCACCTCCATCACACCCAGCAGAATTGTCCCTTTTCCTTTTCCATAATTGTTTTTTTCTAATTCACACCAACCAATCAATTTGTTTTCCTTCAGCCCTCTCCCCTTCACTTACTTATTCTCTTCCACAGTCCCTTCTCTCGTCTCATATTCACAGCCTCCTTCTCATCCCACCTCCACCCGTCTATTATTAAGGCGTAGCGGTAACCATCCTACCTCCCCCATCATCTCCGCCGTTAGCAGGTAGAGAACAAGGGGCTGCCTCGGAGTGGATGGTGTGTATTGCTCTCGATATGGGCGCTATTTGTATAATGATGCGCGGCTCGTGGAGAGAGCAGCGCATCACTCACTCACTCATAGTTTTAATCACTTTAATACCAGGATGTACTAAAGTTCTGTAAAAAAATGAACATCCATTTTAGTTCATTAACCTAGGAGAGGCTTCCGTTCTCACAGTGCTTATTTTACCACATCTCTCGGCTATCCCTTGCCTTTCAATGAACAAGAAAGTGTCTATAGATCTATTCATTTACATCTAGAGAGGAACTACGATAAACAATAACAAAATAATGGTTCTTCAGATACAAGAAAGACGATCAGTATTCCAAACAGAGTAAGATTTTCTCATCGTATACGGTTCTCGGAGCTTTCAGGTAAATAAAAATGCATCGTTTTCTTAGCAACCAAGAAAAAGGACAACAGTAAATAGAGAGAGTCTAGAGAGTGGCCAGTGAATGAGGGTCGAGGCTCCAGACTGCTCACACACACAACCTTTACCTGGAGCTGTGGGGGAGAAGGGGGGGGGGGGGGAAGGGGGGGAGGAGGGAGGCGATGCATCTTCTACTTGAAAGACTTCCTATACAACTCAAGACGCCATTATGAAAAGGTGGTGATGAGGAAGAAAAGAAATAGGGAAAAGAATGAGAAAGTGCAGAATGTACTGTAGAATAATAGCAACAATAAAGAAGAGATGTACAGTACCAGGTGTTAGTGAACAATTCAGTGGAGTATTGATGTTGTTGGAATGAAGGAAAGATATACAAAATCATGATGGTGTCCTTAACTTGTGTCGATGGTAGGATGGAGAAGGTAGAGGTGTAGACTGTGCAAGAATGAAGTGATGAGAAAGAAGAGTGAGGAAGGGAAGGAGAGAAGGAAGTGGAGAGGATTGGAAGGTAAAGAAAGTGTGGTTACGAATTGTACGTCAAGAGGGAGAGGAGAGGTAAGGAAGGGAGGAAGAGAAGGAAAGAAGGTAGGGAAAGGAAGGTAGAGAAGAAATGAGGGATGGAATAGGAGGTAAGGGAAGGGAAGGAAGGAATAGGAGGAAGGAATAGGAGGAAGGAATGGGAGGCAAGGAATGGGAGGCAAGGAATGGGGGAAGGGAAGGGAGGGAGGGGGAGGGAGGGAGGGGAAGGGAGGGAGGGGAATGGAGGGAGGGGAAGGGAGGGGTTAAAGAGGAGGAGAGGACACAGACCAGCATGAATAAACCAAAGTGGATCACCTAACCGTTTTCTAGCAGACCAGGACACCACACCACACCACACCACACCATGCCACACCACACCACACTACACCACACCATGCCACACCACACCACACCATGCCACACCACACCACACCACACCATGCCACACTACACACCACACCACACCACACCACACCATGCCACACACCATGCCACACGACAAGACATCACACCACACCACACACCATACCACGCCAAACCACACCACACCACACCATGCCACACCACACCACGCCAACTTCTTTATACTTAAAGGTACCACATGCACACACATATACTATTAATGGAAGACAGGTGACGAAACATTCTAATTGCAACACAATATAAAAAAGGGACGAAAGTAAGGAATATTCATCATAAAACAACTATTAAACATTTCGACCACATAATAAGTTTTCACACTACCACTTTCTTTAAGCTCATTAATGAAAATAAAAATAAAAGAAAACCTGACAGGACTTCAGCAGCTGCGGGAATACTAGACCAAGCACGATATAACTTGTCACAAAATTACCTTAGCAAAACAAAAGAACTTCGGAAACCAATACTTGGTGGGCTTTTGCCAAGTATGCTGATGAAGAAGATAAAGTTTGATCCAACTCAGACAATTCCATCTATTGAAATAATTTATGATTGTAGTAGTGCTATTTTACTGTCACTTCTTTTAAAGTTATTCATCTCGGCAAAACTTATTGAGAAGAGTTACTGAGTTAGGATAACAAGAACTGGTAGCCAGTGAAGATTTATATTAATATACCATAATGTACAGTATGTTTGTATATATTCAACAATCAAACATAGAACTCTGACCACACACAGTAGTTAAAATCTATAATAGTGACAGTACAGATATTTACACGAATAATGTGGCACCACGACAACTAATTTATAAAGCGGCTCACTGGACTATAATAGGGTGTCAACGGGACCCACACACGGCTGAAAGATGTGTAAACACAGACTGTAGGATATCCAAATATTTATAGTGACAGGTCATTAGTGAAAAATATTACCCGACGCTTACGAATGTTGGCGACGAATCGGACTTTGGTACATTACAGACTTGGTATATAGAAAATTAACACGAATGAAATAGTATAATAAGTGACAATATTAACCGCTTGTGAAGTGGACAGCATTACTTAGACAAAAGTTATATCAGATTTGCCAAGAAGCGTTGCACTACGTTAATATAAATTATTTGAGATTTGTTTAGTCTTTTTTTTTTTTTTTTGACAGGAAGAAGGAATAGAGAATGGTAGTTCAAATGCGGAAGGGAGGGACAGTCTGCAAATTTAACAAACTATTTTACTCTTGCCCGAAATTGTTTGATTGCTCTAGTTGCTTCATTGTTGGGTCTTTTATTTTTTACACCCACAAAAGTTTTCATATCGTATATTTCCTATTAAACTTAGCTGGTTTGGAGATTTCTTCCCAACAAGGAATTGTGTGCAGTGCCTCCTTAAGAGAGTGATGAAACCTGCAACCTGTGCCACTAAACAACAAGTACACTGTACATGTCACCTTTACTATACCACTGAGTTTCATTTTATCTTTATCTCTCGTCAAGATAGCATTATTTTGGATATCGCTGCTGCTTTAGCTGGGACACGTTCCATCCCAGGCGGAATGTTTTAATTAATTCAGAACAAAATTAACACTTAATAGTTTCCACTGTAATATAGTGATATGATTATATGAATATACATCTACCAATACTTCAGAATATTTCCATATACTGAACATCACTATTTTATTTTCTATCTCCTGTTCCTTCACATTTCTCCAGTCACTTTAACATAACTTATTACACTTGTGTATCTCATACTGTCATACATATCCAATGTATATTACACACAGACACGCCACTTCTTCTCACTTTCCTCTTTCAGATTTTCGCTTCTCCTTTTATTCGTCCTTTCCCCCATCCCATTCCCCTGTTCTCTTCCTTCTTTTCCTTCCCCTCCCCTCCCAACCATCATTTTTATTCAGGGCTGCTCTGTACCCTAGGCTGTACCCTCTCCTCCCACGCCCTTCCCCCTCAATTTCGCACACACACCCCTTTCTCTCCCCTTACCCAACTTTACCCTTGTCCTTTCCCTCCCTATTCTCCTCTTCCAAAACTTCTATTTCCCAATTTTCTCCTCCACTTTTCATAAATCTCACTTGATCATTCCACTCACCATCATCTCCCTCCATTACCTTCCTCCACCTCCAAGCCCCAGGTTTCCACTTTTATCTATCCTCTGGTATCCCCCAGTCCTTTTTGTCCTCTCATGCACCTATGACTTTTGTTTCTTTTGTCTCTATTCTTTCCCTTCCTTACTTCACATCTTCTTTCCATCAAAAATCTGCCTCATCTCTCCATTTAATTTCTTGTTTCAACTTCACCTTTCATTCTTCCATGTGTTTCTCTCTCTCATCCTTACCTCACCCTTAACTATCTGGCTGTTCACTTTGTATTGTATTTCAATCCTGTCACTGGCAATTGCATTCCCCTGCGGGCTGTAGTGTGAAGTAGAGTAAGAATGAGTTGCAATCTATGAAAGAGAATCGAGTATCCAAAGGTGTGCGCCAACAAAAAATTGTCTGTGACTCTTATAGTTACGAATATATTTTCTGTTGTAAATTCATCTTTCACTTCCAATCTCCATTTAGAAAGTCCTAAATTTTCTTGATCATGATCCAGTAACTCCAAGACCAAGATAACTCTCACTAAGACTCATACAAATAATAAGCACATGAACACACATATGCAAGTAAACACATGACTCCAACTTCCTTTAAAAAAAGAAGTTAACACACATACCGTACACCTTCACATTTGTTATATAACCATTTCGTGGTATATTCTGTCTTATCAATTCTGTTCCTATTTTTTCTTTTCTTTTTTATTCTACACAATACATTGTCATCAATCTGAGCTTCCTTCCTCCTTTCTCCACTCTTTGCATCCTCCAATCGTTCTTCTTTCATATCTCTTATTCTCCAGTTATTTTTTTTTCCCTCCCTTCCTTCCTTTCTTCCTCTAACCGGATTTTTGTTTTTCGGCGCTCCTCACCTACCCTTTCTCTTCGCCAACTTTATTCAATCGTATTTTTTCGTAAATGTTCCTGCTCTTCGCACCAGCTTCGCAGATTCGCGGGGCCTCTCACTCCCTCGCTTTTCCTCCCACTTTTTTCTCCTTGTTTGTTAGAGTCTTTATTTTCCACCATTTTTTTTATGTTCCTTCCAAAAATATTAAAATCTCTGTTTGTACTGCCATTAATTTATAACCATGTGAACCACACACATATTTCTATTGTAATAAAAAAAAATGTAATTTGTGCAAACTATGCTTATGTAATGTAACAGATCCTGAATTATAGAAGGATAATGCAAAATATTAATATAGGTAACATTAAATACGTTACAGAAACAAATCGATGAATATTATATATACGACCGTAACACTGTAATACACCAAACCTAATTCCTAACACGAAAATTCAGAAGACTTGCAACCTGTAAGGGACCCTGTTATCGTATACGAGACCTGGTGGCTTCTGATTCCTCCTGACAATGCCACGAAACAAACTCCTTTAATGTAGGTGGTGTTTCATGGCATTGTTCGGAGGACTCTCTAACCTCCAGTTTTCTGACTACATTAAGAGGGTACCGTACTTAAAGACTCCAGAGAGAAATGGACTATCGTAAAAATTTAAAAGTATAAGTAGGAAACTTACCAGTGTTACACCGGTTTTCACGTTCACAAGCAACAGCACATGAATATTACATTTTAGTACACTATTTATGTTATTCATTGTCAGTCTCCTAAGTCAATACGGTACCTATCATTCATTTGCAGTTTCCCTTTTCTTTCTCTCTTGCCCCGTTTTGTAGAATATTTCCAAACTTTTTATTTTCACTTCTTCTGTTCAATTATTTATCACTCATCCGCATCATAACTTTACTTTAACCATCATTACACTTACAATCATACCGTCTGCACACATATCCTTTTCCATTACAACTTATCCTTCTCTTCACACAATCTGCCGTGCCCTATACCTCCTCCTGTTGATACTTAAGGCTTACTCCCTCCCTTCGTGTTTTGTTTTTATTCCCCTCATCCTCTTAATCCACTCTACTGCAGTTCCCCTCCTGTCTTGTTCTGAAGTTGGTCGCTTGTTCACGCTATTGACACGAGGTAAACGGGAAGTGTCCAAGTGGTTAAGTGTTAAGGTGCTAATTATTTTTTGATACATTGGAGTGCCTTGATTCCCCCAATGTATGCTAGGAAACAGGACCAGAAAAGCAAAAATAATAGTGTTCTGTTGCTTGGAATAATTTGGAGGATTCAGTTACAGTCCAGATTTACCAACACAAACTTCCCCCTTAAAGGACTGTGCTATTGATCCAGTGAATTAAAGTTCATACAAGGCCACTAAATATCATGAAGCTGGTATGATTAAACTTTTATTATTAGGCTATTAATGTTAACTCCAGGAGGTCCTGTACAATAGGTGTCAGTTTATAATTCTTAGCTTATAGAGCTGAGAGAATATTAGATCACCATTTCGAAACATATTGAAACCTGGATGTGATAACGCAGCACGGGCTCACACTGATCCAAGAAGAATCATTTCACCGTTTCGAAAAGATAGGAGTGGTAAGGAACTATTGCCCAGAAGTTTATTACATAGACACACGAAATACCGAATCTGGCGATGTGGTCTAACTTAAGCATTAATAAAAACAATGATCATCAACAGTTTATACATAAGGTTATCATCAGTTTATACATAGCGTCGTCCTACTCCAGCTTTTGTTTCACGGACATTAATTTTGTCATTTAGAGTCCTTTAACAACAGTTTACGTAATGTACAGCAAACTTAGATTTACCTTAAATTATTTAATATCTCGCGGGTAAACCCATGCCATACAAAGTCTGACCTAAGCAGAGTGTACAGTGGAGCAAGTAGAAAGTGCAAGAAAAATAAGGCTGTACATGCATGGCAACATCTTCACCACCACCACTCAAAGTTCAGCCACTATAATACAGTCACACTTTCCAATTGCTCAAACGTACATTTTGCCTCCTCTCCTGAACACAAAACCTCCCTGTAGTATGAGAGACTAGGGAAGGACGGCTCTAGGGATCTCGTACAGTATGTTAGCACCCAGACGTGTTGCCCCCTCATCACACTCCCTGGGGCCCGGGGCTTTAGATAAATTGAATCTGAACTTTAGTCTCCTGCGTGTACTTCTCATCACCCTGCCTGCTTATCTCTATTTTTATTTGTTTTCCTTCCCGTGTCCTTCCGTTTATCAATGTCTTTTTTTGTCTTCCTTTCTACATTCATTTCTCTCTCTTTTTTCCCTGTTTACTTGCACTCGCATGTCTCTCCTTTCTTTCATATTTCTCTCTTCCCTCCATCACTGCAGTAATCTTTCAACTCTGGTTTTTTTTCTCTTTCCTTCGTATCTCTTCCTTTCATGGTGGTTCTCTTCTCTTCACCATTGCAGTACTTTTCCTTTATTAACTTTCTCGTCCCTTCCTTTCTTCCTTCCTTCTTTCCTACGTTTCTTCCTTCCTTCCTTCCTTGCTGCTCTTTCCACCGCTCCCATCATAGTACGGTACTTTTTCCGTGTTCCCTCGTCACATTTCTTCTATAACAATACACGGGGGACCATTACTTTGATAAATTATGTCCTTTTCTTTCACCTTTTCATGTTATCCACATCAATCGTCGTTTATCATCTATCTCTTCATTTCTCTGTCTCTCTCTCTCTCTCTCTCTCACCTAATACAATCATCATTACTCTCACCTTCCCTCCTCCGTCTCCTCTCTATGCTCCTTTCCTCTATTCACCTGCTCCTTCTCTCTCTTCCCCTCTTCACTCGCATTCTAATTTTCCTCCGTTCTCTCCTTCTTCCTTCCCTTATTTTCTTTCCAATCCAGTTTCACTATAATAGTTGATATTTCATTTTTTTTTCTCTCTCTCTGACCATTTGTTCCCACTTTAATATCACTCAGTTTTCCTTCCTCCTCCCTCACTCCCTTCCTCCCACACTTCCTTCCTTTCACACTTCCTTCCTTTCACACTTCCTTCCTTTCACACTCCCTCCCTCACTCCCTTCCTTCCTTTCACACTCCCTCCCTCACTTCCTTCCTTCCTTTCACACTCTCTCACTCCCTCACTCTCTTCCTTCCTTCCTTCAAGCTTCTCATTTTCCTGTGCCTCCCACTTCTGCTCCACCCAAGCTTTAATAGCCTACAGCACGTTGCCATAGTTACCCTGGCCGCATCTACTAACTCTTGCCTGAGCTGCTTGTTGTAACTAGTGACGGTGGTAGCTTGATTATGGGTGGTAGTTGTGGTGGTGATGGTAGTGTCGATGTGGTAGCTATGATTATGGTGGAGGTGGAGGTGGTGGTGGTGGTGATCGTGGTGGTTGTGGTGGTCGTGGTCGTGGTGGTGGGATGAAAGAAGAATTGGTCAAGAAATTTAAAGCAGGAATGAAGCAATGGAGAAACAAGGTAACGGAGCAGCGAAGCAAGGGTGAGACACACAAGGAGTAGCAAGAGTGAGGCTGGATGAAGTAGAAGTGAGACAAGTGAGATAGGGAGGAGAGGGAGGGAGGGAAGGTCGTCAGTCAGGCAGAGAGAGATAGGAGTTAAACTAGGTTGAGAGGGGGCGAGGAATGAACGCTGCATGGGGTAGGATAAGGCAGACGGATGGCAAGAGTGAGGCGGTCGGCGAGATAGGTTGACTCGGGAGTGAGGTAATGGTGTGAGGCAACGGTGTGAAATGTCCAGAAGGAGTTTAAGTAATGAAAAAAACAAGGGTCGGAAACAGAGAGACAGGTAATCACAGGAAATTGAGATGGGGCAGGTAGTGAGGCAAGCGGTATGGATGCGGCTGTGGCAGAGGTGTGGGAGTGAAGCAGATAAGTGGTGAGGCAGAGGCATGGAATGAAAGAAGTACGGCAGAGGCTAGGAACGAGGGAGTTGAGGTGGAAAGCAATGTGAGAAGTAAGGCAGGGCATACGGCCGAGCGATGAGACAGGTTACTGGGCCAGAAAAGTGTGGGCATTGAGGCATGATGTAAGTCAGAGCAGTATGGGAGGGAAGGAGGAATGAGGCAGGAGTGAAGGCAATGATGGGGGGGGGGAGGTAGGGAAAACATGGAATAGAAATAAAAGAACGAGGTGGGAAAGGTGAGATGATAAGGGAAACTTGGGCAGGAAAACAGAAAAGAAAGAAAAAAGAAAGTAAGGCTGGTGAGAAAGAACGAGACTGAAAAGATAATGCTAAGGTAGGAATGATAAAACAAAAGGCAGGAAAGAATGACTCTCAGGCAGCAATAATGATGAAACGTAACGCATGGAATCATTATAAAACTGAGACAGGAGTGAATGAGACTAACAAATAAGAAGAGTGTTTGTGAATCAGATGAAAGCAGACGGAGAGAGAGAGAGAGAGGAGAGTAAGAGAGTGAGGCAGGTGGTGACGACGTGTCCTCTACACCTAAGTCCATCTACTTGAAGCCTGTGTGTGAGCAGCCTGCGGAAGCCACCCCCCTCCTGTTTATCCCCCCCCTCGTCCCCCTCTCTCTCTCTTATCCCTCTCTCCATTTCCCCTCCTTTCTTCCAACACCACGAACTTATCCCCCTCACTCTCTCCACACATTTTCTTTTCCCTTCTTACCTTCATAACTTGTCTTCTCTTCCTCAACACACACTTTTTCATCCCCCCCCCCTCATCTCTATATACACACATTTCCCATCCCCCTCCTTTCCACAAATACCTTGCGTTTTTCTCCTCTCCCTCTCTTCTTTGTTTTCTGTACATCCCCCACCATTCACCACCATCTCTCTCTCTCTCTCTCTCTCTCTCTGAATGTGTGTGTGTGTGTGTGTGTGTGTGTGTGTGTGTGTGTGTGTGTGTGTGTGTGTGTGTGTGTGTGTGTGTGTGTGTGTGTGTGTGTGTGTGTGTGTGTGTGTGTGTGCGTATATAAGACCGGTATCTTTTCACCACCACGTTCAGGCACACACACACCTTCACAGGACTAGGCCTAAGATTCTCAGTGACAATATTTAAAGAGGCAATATGAAAATATACACTTTTACCTTCTGTGAAAATGTAGAGAGGAAAGAAAAAGGAAGAGGAGCGGGAGGGAGGGAGGGGTGGATGAGTGTTGGAAATAGAAGATTGCAATAGGGGAAGTGGAGCCATGTTATGTAATGTTACGCTGTGTTAGGGTTGGCTTGGTTGGCTAGGTATGAGGTGCAATAAATTCAACTCTTGGATGTATTTCTGCCGTGGCCAGCTTCAGTTACGGACCGATAATGTCACATATATTATGATTCAAACAGGTGATAGTTCCAAATGTGTGGAAGTCAGCAAGAATTGATACTACTGAGCCGTATGTACACACTTGGTAGGTGGACAACTTTTACCATCGTAAGCTAAATCTGAGGACGAACGCTATCATTTCTATTTCTATGATTTTGGTACTTATCATGTCACCTCAACCAGTCAAAACGAAACCTAATGCAACTGAAGTAGACCATAAAAAATATCCACATTCTACAATTCCCTCCAGACCCTAAGTCGATGTGGGACCACTTCTCAGGTGTCCTTCCCAGACCAACCATCCAGACCATCTAAGGAAGAGATGAGGGTAAAGTTAAGGTGGTCATTCCTTCCCCGCTAGAGTACCGTGATGGGCCCTTTGGGAGTTGCTGAGTTGCCCCTTTGGCCCTCCCTTGGCACTCCCCCACATCTTGGCACTCTCCTCTCGCACACTAATAACGTTTCCCGCATCCACGAATTTTATCATATCCCGCCACTATAAAACAAACTGTGGCTTTACCCTGTACCTTACTATATACTCTCCTGCACACAGACTCTCCCTCGGCCTTCTTTTCCAATCCCACGCTCCCACGTAACCTCTCTTTTGACTTTTCCTAAAACCTTACTCGTTTCCTTTCCCCACATTTTATTTGTCCTTCTTAACTGTCTACCTGCTCTCTCCTATCCCTTACTTATTTACCCTATTACTCCCATGTCTTTCCTCTGCCATCACTCCTCCTCCTTTCCCAGACGTCCCACCCTCCTTCAGTCTTGTGTTTTTCAATCTCCTAGCAACGTCCCCCTGCCCTATCCCTGCTGCTCCATACCTAACACTACCTGCTCCTGCCCCTGCCATTCTAACACATGTCGTCCTGACCCCAACTTCACGGCAATCGTCAGGGATATATTTTTCTTCAAGGGGCTTTGTTGGTGGCAGTAGTTGAGGGACAAACAGCTCAGGAGAGAGTTAGTTTTAGTGTGGGAGATGATGGTGGTGGGTGGAAAACATGTGGAAAAAACAATAATAATAATGATAATAATAATGATAATAATAATAATAATAATAATAATAATAATAATAATAAAAATAATAATAATGATAATAAAAATAATAATAATAATAATAATAATAATAATAATAATAATAATAACAATAATAATAACACACACACACACACACATACATATAAAACCACATGTACTAACATATATCTATACAAAATCTTATTTTCCCTTCTTTCTAGGAAAAGCTGGGAATTCTCTTACTCCTTGAAATATATATAAGCCATCTTCTTGAAAAAATGTGGAGGCAAAACTGGATGGATCAGGGGACGCCATTACCATATCAAAAAGCCTATACCAACCTTCCCTCACAGCTACCTAACTTTCTCGCATCTGCTCCCTTACAATATTCTGCCTCTCAGCCGACCCTTAAAACTAGATGCCCGATTCTCCAGCCTCCTGCCATTCCTTTCACTCCAGCGTCTTCCACAAATACTCCTTACTTCATTTCCTCACAATTGCCTACTTTAGTTCTTCACCTTTCGTTATATATGGCGATTTTTAAAATTTTCAACTTTTCACATCAATTTCAACCCCTATTATCCAGTTCAGTCTTCTTTACAAACCATGTCCTAACTATGTCTGAGCTCCTCTTACCTCCCTGCCTCCTGCTTCATGTATCTCACTCACAGCACCTTCCCCTGTAACGTACCTCCTTACACAGTACCTCACCAGTCCTTCCTTCCTTTCCTTCCTGCCAACTTTCTCCAGGTTCTCCATGGCTACTACTTCCTGCTCTCATGGCGGGATGATGAAGGGAGTACCATTCACTCATCATATTCCCTGTCATATCTCCCTTCTTTTCCCGCTCCTCTGATACATCACTGTAGAGAGTATGTAAATACCAAACATCATCAGAGGAGGGGCTTTTATTGACAACTTTCCGCTACCATTTCTCAATGTAAAAGATCATTGACTTGCAGTAACAGGGATATTAAGGAAATGTTGTCAATAATATTTATATCTTAGATAGAGTTAGAATACCTATTTTATGTCCTTATTTCTTATTACTGTCATCTTCTTCCGTCTTGCCTATCAGTCAGAGTTAAAGCATTAATAAGCATGTTTACCTATTGCCGTTAACGAGATGTAAACTTGGCAAATCTTTCATATTTCACAGAAGACAGAGGATGGAAGATGAATGAATGAGCGGGAGGAAGATGGTGATAGAGGATATAAAAAGAAAATATAGAACGGTGAGAGAAGTAGTGTGTGTATGTGGAATGTATGTGTGTGTGTGCAGAGTGTATGTGGAGTGTATGTGTGTATGTGGAGGAGGAGGAGGAAGAGGATAAAGCTGGAAAGGGATGAGGGGGGGGGGGGAAGCAAGCGACAACATATGGAAAGTCATATCCTATTCCATCTGCTAAGACGATTATGTTAATTTCCCATCGAAGTTACCGAAGCGGGCACAATTACGGTCATAATAAACAGATCAATAATGCCATTTGTATTTATATTAGTGTATCGTTTAGTGGCGTAACGGGACGATTACGATGCTGTAGAGAAAACGAGGCTCAACAAAATAAAATATTTTAACATAATACACATGACCTCATTCCTGTACACAGACTCTCATATCTTTCAACCCTCTCTTGTCTTCTCACCCACAATAACCTGCCCACGCGCCCTTACCACTTGCCCATCCCCCGCTTCCCTTCATCCCCTCCCTCCCTCCCTCACCACTTGCCCATCCCACGCTTCCCTTCATTCCCCCACGCCCTCACCACTTGTCCATCCCCAGTTTCTCATCATTCCCTCCCTCTGCCAGACCAGACAAATCCACACTCACCTCTCCCTTCCCTCATTACATCAATCCATCAATCCTTCATTATCCCCCCTCCAAACATATCCCTCTCTTGCCCCCCTTGCCAAACCCATTACCCTCTTATCTCCCCCCCTCCCCCCCGCCCCCCCCACCAATGACGTCAGGCTACAGAAGAGGGAGGGAGTGGGGTAAGGATGAATAATATGAAGCAGGAGTAAACTAGGGAGAAAAGCAGAGAACGAGTGAGGTGCAAACTGGGAGATGAGTAACAACAGAGGCGAGGACGAGGTAGGAGGAACAGAGCGACATAAATGATCTAATAAAAATAAGGAAATAAATACGAAAAGAGAAATATTTTAAACAAACATAAAAACGGTACACAGATAGCCTGAACGAAATATATATATATATATATATATATATATATATATATATATATATATATATATATATATATATATATATATATATATATATATAGAGAGAGAGAGAGAGAGAGAGAGAGGAGAGAGAGAGAGAGAGAGAGAGAGAGAGAGGAGAGAGAGAGAGAGAGAGAGAGAGAGAGAGAGAGAGAGACAGAGAGAGAGACAGAGAGAGAGACAGAGAGAGAGAGACAGAGAGAGAGACAGAGACAGAGAGAGAGACAGAGACAGAGAGAGAGACAGAGACAGAGAGAGAGACAGAGACAGAGAGAGAGACAGAGACAGAGAGAGAGACAGAGAGAGAGACAGAGAGAGAGACAGAGAGAGAGAGAGACAGAGAGAGAGAGAGACAGAGAGAGAGACAGAGAGAGAGACAGAGAGAGAGAGAGTAGAATAGATGGAGAGGTTGAGGGAACGAGAGGGTAAATAAGTAAGGACCTAAGAGGGGTCTAGCGAGTCTTCAAACGGAGTTAAGAGTCGGTGAGAGCCTAGGAGAAGGTTGGGTGAGAGGGGTATGGTTGGGGGAGAGGGGTATGGTGGTTGGGTGAGAGGGGTATGGTTGGGGGAGAGGGGTATGGTGGTTGGGTGAGAGGGGTATTGATGGGTGAGAGGGGTATGGTTGTGTTAGGGGCAGGGTAGGCAGAGATGGGGGGCAGAATAGGATGAGATGAGGGGCAGAATAGGATGAGATGGGGGGCAGGGTGAGAGTCAGAGTAGGATAAGGTAGGGTACATCCGAGTGGACTTGTGTATCTCTTTGTGTTTAAAAATAAAGAAGGTTACATTAACACAGCTGTCTCTCACTTCACATATCTAGCAATTTCTTTCCATTATCATTTATTCCAGGCACCCAAACACTCCCATCATATCATTCCGTGGAGCCGTTCCAACCTTACCACTCTTATCATCCATCACAAACACTTTACCTTTGGCAATCTCTCAACCACTCCATTCAACATTTTCCAGAATATTTTTCTCATTCACATTTCTATCATCACAAGGTGCATACACAATCACTACTGCCATTTGTATTATAGTAAACTTAAACATTACCTACGTGCACCTTGAACTGTAACATTCATAATCATTTAATGGTATCACTCCACTCCTCATTCATCAGCAGATCCACAAACCTCCTTATATCTCATTTTTCGCCACACCTGCTCTAAAACATTTCACACCATCACATTCTTCTACATTATTTATTTTGATCTTTGTTTCACATAAACAACATAGCCATACCTGTCTACCTCACTTTGCAGGATCTCCTACAGGCAAAGGAATCCAGCTCAGAGGTTAACTGAATTCTTGGTCAGGATATTTGGAATTGCTCAACACTTAATCTGTTTCTTCCAACGTAATCTCACTTGCGTGCATTAACATCTTATATATGATTAATATGCACACACACACACACACACACACACTAACACACACACACATTCACACACACACACACACATACTAACACACACACACACTAACACACATACACTCATTAAAATATAGCACAAGGAGACGAGCACATCATAACGAGCAACAAAAACAAGTACCCACAATTACCAAGAATAATGAGTACAATCTTGGCCTTACAATAAAAAAAAAAAAAAAAAAAAAAAAAAAAAAAAAAAAAAAAAAATCTACAGTACACTCACAAAAAAAAAAAAAAAAAAAAAAAACATGTATTTCTGGGAAGTAATTACAAGAGATGTGATTAGGTCTGGGGGACACAATGTATAAGACTACACTCAGACAAAGGCAGAGTGTATAGTAGGAATAACAGGAGGGGCGACTGTAGTGGGGACGTGTAGTGAGGTGATGTGGCCAAGTGGAGCTGCTATAATAAGTAAGAGTTGGAGGAGAGTGAGGAAAGTACAGGGGAGGCGCTGTTAAAAAATGATGAGAGTGGGTTGAGAGATGAAGGGTATGAGAGAGGTGTGAGATGGAAATAAATAGATAAATAAATAAACAGGATATATGGGTATAACACAAGAAATGAAAAGAAAAGGATGAAAGAATATGAATATGAGAATAATTATACAGTAAAGGGCAAGGAGCGGATAAATGAATGAATGAAGGAAGGACACACACACACACACACACACACACACACACACACACACACACACACACACACACATCACTACAAAAGGCTTCTCCACAGCCATCAACGTCCAACATAAACTCCATGTACACTGATGTCCACTTGCATAAATCCCAGTCTTAAAAACACATCAAACAATAAACCCGACCGATAAAACAACAGCGCGAGTAGAGAATGACCTGACTACAAGTTATACACAAAATGTTTATCATACCATGTTAAAAGTGACGAAGAGAGAGAGAGAGAGAGAGAGAGAGAGAGAGAGAGAGAGAGAGAGAGAGAGAGAGAGAGAGAGAGAGAAATCCAATGAAATTATTGTTTTAAGTGTTTTTTAACGATGTTAACATTTATCTGCAGTAGCAGTAACGTTAAGAACACTGCTCTCTCTCTCTCTCTCTCTCTCTCTCTCTCTCTCCATAAAATTTTGCCAGCCTCCACACTGAAAAATCCCGCCGCTCTATAATGTTATTCATAGTTTGTTGTCGATTCTCCGTAGCCAGAAACAATAACAGTAAAGGAGTGTGAGCCTGGAAATACTGTGTACCCATGGGAAGGCTCAGGAAAGGAGGAAATAAATAATAACTATCTACTAAAAAAACCTATTAGAGTTAAAAGAGAAACTATGTGAGGTTCAAAAGTGTGACTTTTTTAAGTTCAATGTATCAGTTGGGATTTATTTTAGTTAAAAATTTTGCAATCCTTCTCTATCTAAATTTTATGCTGCAAAAGTAATTACCGACAAAGAACATTTCGTAAAGTACATATATTACAATAACATAAATTATAAACATAAAACTGTACTTGTTTGTGGCTACTGGTATGAATCAAACTTCTTGTGTCTAGCTGAAAAATATCTGGATCATCTTTTGTATGTACAAATACATACACAAGCATAAAGATAATTTGCTTCTCACCCACCCATCTATTGGCTACAATAAAAATGGGTGAATGAAAATGTAACGCTGAGAGACAGCTCAAATTACATATTCTTTTATGAACACAAACGCACACAACTCATTTTCTAAGCAAATATGCAAACTCAGCAAATCCATCACAGGCAAGAGGAAAAACAAATATTTGTTTTCAACTTTACCTGACAATAAAAACATACGAATGAACAAAATTGTCACTGTTGAGTAATGAGTTGTTAGGGGCGAGGGGAAGACAAGCGCCCGAGGTGAGGTAACCAGCCACACTACCAACCCTTAGGGAAAACAGGGGAGCAACAGACACAGAGACACCCTAGTGAGGAGAGTGGGACGAGAGATGGTGAGCACAAAGGGGAAATGAAAGGGGAGAGTAGAACGAAGGACGGAGAGAACAAGGGGATCGTAGAGGGGAAGTAAGAGCAAGAGTATGAAATCATGCATATCGTTTGTAAGAAAGAGGGGAGAGTGGAACAAGAGATAGATAAGATAAAGGGAGAATGGAGAAAATGGAATAAGGTATAACAGGCGCAACTGTGTGGAGTGACGAAGTTAGATGAGAGAGAGAAAAAAAAAAATCAAGCAAAGAAGGAAGGAGAAAGTTGGGTACGTGAGGTGGATGCAAAACCTTCTAAGAAAGTAGGAACCAAGAACAGACAAGAAAACTAGAGAGGAGAATGAATGGGGAGAGAATGAGAAGGAAAAGGGGAGAATGAGAAGGAAAAGAAAAGAGGACAAACCAAACGATAAAACATAGGTTCATAACAGACACAGAGGGGTATACATAGCAGAGGAAAGATAGGAGAAAATAGGGTGGAAGAGGATCAGATTAAACTGGAGGAAGAATGAAGTGTGTGACAGAGGACTGAAAAAAAGAGAAGGTATCCAAAATAACACTAGATGATGAAGATAAAGGCAGTTTTGATGACTGTGACGACCATGTGACGTTGGTAAGATGTGAACAGCTAATAGTAACATATATTCTTCTCGATCAAGCCACTATTTCCTATTAATGTTCGATGGGATAAAAATTAGTATAGAGTTAGATTTATGGTGCAGTATCGGGTTTGGTTGACAAGAGCATAAACCAACAGTTCAATATGTATCTGAAATCTTCATAGGTAACATTATTTAGTTGTTTTGGATGTGACAACAACCCATATGCATCTCACCGCTACACCCACCTCATCTGATTCCTCCTGACCATGCCACGAAATAAGTTCCTTCCATATAGGTGGTGTTTTGTGGCAATATATGAAGGACTCATTTATCTCCAATTTTCTGACTACATCACAGTACAGTATTGGTAAATCTGGAGAAACTGATTCCTCCAAACTATTCCAAGCAACAGAACACCATTATTTTTGTTCATCTGGGATACTTTGGAGGAATCAAGGCACTCCAATGTAACCAAAAGGAATTACCCATTAATAAGTCATATAAATACTTGGTTCTTCGAGTAACACAACAACTGTCACATTGTCTCCAGAGGCTATAACACTGGTAACAACTTTCTCTCTCACTCGGCTCCTCCGTCTGTTGTGAATTCCCAGCACACACGACAAAACTTGGCCAGAACAATTAAGTTAAGGTTCTTTTAAAAACTTTTCCGCCTTCATCTAATTTACGCCAATTCGTTTTATGTAGATCGACTTGCACACTACTAAAGTTCTCATTATTACTTTACAACACAATACACCGGCTCCCTCGCACACTTTATTGACTCTTTCTCGCAATAAATATCAAAGCTCTGCAAGGAAGACACCGGCAGTTAAAAAATAAATAACATACTGTAATTCCTTTTAATTCTTTGAGGACAGAGTATAATATAATATAATATTCTGTGAACCTGAACATCACCTGGAACGACCTTACAAGATGTTGAAAAGTTATAAGTTGGTAATAAATAAAACATTAGCCTCCAGCTGTTTGTTTATGGTGAGAGTACTCACAATGTTGGTAAAACTAGAGCAACTGATTCCTCCAAATTATTCCAAGCAACAGGACACCATTATATTTGTTCATCTGGTCCAGTTTCCTGACATGCTCTGGAGGAATCAAGGTGCTCCAATGTATCAAATTTATACTCTCTCCTTAAGGATTAACGGCACCAGTAACCTATGGTACAGTAGCAATAAATCTAACCCTATAACACCTTTTACACAAGTGGGCAACAATCCAAACTATAATTCTTTCCTCACACCTCCTAGTCTAGAGCTTAAGTCTTTATTGATGGTTTGATTTTATCCTCTCTTCCTCCCTCTCCTCTCTCTCTCTCTATTGAAGGGGAAAGATCAAAAGGGATTGAGGTTTTTGTTATGTATAATACAGTACAAGCGGATATAATTGGCATTTAATTCATCTTATCTTATCAGTTGCCTTCCCAAATTATTTTTTAATTCGTTGTACAGGAGAATTTCAGAAAGAGTTAGTTTGTGGAAAAGAAAAAAACCGACAAATTAAACACCGTTGACGAAGCTTGAAATATTACACCTTACCGCTATTGCTCCTCACATTGGAACACAGGAGAGGAAGGAAACACTTTAATAATTTATTGGTGAAACTAATAATTACACCAAATCATTGTTTTAGTTGTTTTAGTGTACGAACATGGCAATAAGAATGAACAGCGCCTCTTGCGGTGGCCATACGACTTAAGGGACCCTGTGATATAGTCAGAAAATTGGAGGTAAACGAGTCCTTCATATTTATTATATTACCACGAAACACCAAATATATAGAAGGATCGTGTTTCATGGCATAGTCAGGAGAAATAAGAAGCCTCCAGTTTTCATACACGATCACAGGGTCCTTAAGAGGGTCATCTGTCGTGAGCAAACTGGAGGACTACAGATTCCTCCATAACTATGTGTACGTCAGGAGAAGCTTAGTGAGGGGATCTGTTTTGTAGTCTATTCTGGAGAACTCAGTAGTCCTCCTGCCTCCCTACAAATCGCCCACAACCAGATGGCCCCCTTAACCCTCTCTTCACACGATGGTCGACGAAGACACTCTCCCCTTCCCCCTCAGCAAAGTGAAATTACTCTTGCATCATTATAATCACGAAATACATTTAGAATATTCTCTTTCCAACACCCATGATATTTCAAAATAAGAGTCGCGTTGGAACCATTTCATCTGATTGCCGGAAACACAACACCACCACCACCTCGGAAACTCTCAAATAATTGGAGTCGTTTTTCTGGTACTAGTTGGTAATTGTGTTTCCTCAGTACACCCCTGGATCGGTGATAGGAGCTATTATGTGGCGTGTGTCTCGCCTTGGGGATTAGTTCTATTCACTGGCAGCTTCAGTAGTGACGGTTTCCAATTACGCTCGAAGACTTAGATTACCACCTTATTCCTGCATGGGTCTCTCTCTCAATCTAGCTATCTGTCTATTTATACATCTGTTTATTTATTCTATACGCTATACTGTATAATATTATATAAGGATATGATCATTATAGACAGATGGATATAGAGTGATACTAGTCCATTAAATTTCTCCCCGTTGCACCCTCGTTCTTCCAATACGATCCCCATCAATTTCTATCTCCCTCACATTTCTTCCTTCCTCTTCCTTTCCTCCTAAATTTTCCTTTCATCCCGTAAGCCATCGAGGCACAAGAAATACTTACACACGGAAATTCAATATCAGAACAATGAACACCAATGGGCGTGAACAAATAAGGAGCAGCATAACTCTCAGAGGCAATACATAATAATAATAACCATTACATAAATTAAAGGACGTCGAGCTTGACTGAAATATTTATGACGTTTGTTAGTTCTTTACTCCTAATTTCTATCCCAATTAACTGCACTTTTGTATATCAATTTGTACCTTTTCTCACTCTCACCACGGCTTACCTCCCTCCTGTAATAAGGGTAGTTAGCGCCCTTCTGTAATCTACGAAAGAGTTACATTACGTATTTGGCCTTGTTCGGGTCACATGATTTCCATTTCCTTGCTTCAATTTTAACTCATAATTTCCATTTTTCTATTTCCTTTATGTTCTCATTTCCATCCTTCGCTTTCACATATTTTACTTTTAATCCTTTCCTCGCCATATATTCCTCTATTCCTCCTTCATTTCAAGTCTCTAATTCACATTCTCTCTTTTGCCTCTGTAACGCTACCTCTCCTATATCCCTCCTGCATTTAAACTCAATCTCTCTCCTCTCTTTTACGTCATCCCTCCGCCATCCCTCCATTTAACTCTCACTCCCTGCTTTATCATCCCTTTCCCATTACCGTGCCTCCAACCCTCCTCTATTTCGGGGATGGACGAAGGTTTACTAAATTGCGAATGCTGCCACTAAAATTGTGAATGGTGCATGAAGCAACTGCAAGAGCTACCATGTATAGTTCGTTTGGCAAATTGTGTATTGTATCGAGTGGCACAATGTTTGTACGTGAATAACGCTTTCAGTAACATTGGTTAATACTACATATTCGGTCTCGACTGACGGTTCAGTTCATTACTAATTCATATTATAGAAAGCTAATGATCATTTAAGCCAGCGTTTAAAGGAGACTGAAGTGGTTATGAATACAGGACAAGGAATAAGATGTGTGTATTAAATAAGACGGGCATGGTATTAATAGTACTGAATACAGGACAAGGAATAAGATGTGTGTATTAAATAAGACTGGTATGGTATTAATAGCACTGCCTAGATTTTAGGCGATGCATTTATAAATAGACACCAACTTCCAATATATAAACAAGTAAATGAATACCTGCGGGTTTAATCAATGATCCATTTAAAGCAAAAGCGAGGGACTGTGAATGCGACAGCCGGTTAGTTAGTGACATGTGTGTGTATGTATGTATGTATGTGTGTGTGTGTGTGTGTGTGTGTTGTAAGCCAACCAGTCAACCGGAGTGCCCTACCAATTTATAGGTTGGTTGAGTGTATTTGTTTGGCACTATCAACTTTGCCATATCTGATAAAGACGATTGGGTGCCCCGTGCACCAGGCTGTGTGTAAAACAACCTGTCAATATAATTCGAATTCATGTGGGACTGCAAAATTTTTGCATACTTGTGAACACAATGTACATTTATTACTGCATTTATATTTGTGTGTTAATAACTTTCCTGGCGTGTAATCACACTAACATTATATAGTCATGAATGTTTGTACAAACTTGTGTGGTTAATGTATTTGTTCAGTGAATGTGATAACTGTGTGATCCACTTTATAATATTTATGTGTTAATGTTTGCCTGTGCCCAAGCGGGCTTATGTGTTTGTTGGCCCCCCTGTGCACATTGATATATATATATATGTGTGTGTGTGTGTGTGTGTGTGTGTGTGTGTGTGTGTGTGTGTGTGTGTGTGTGTGTGTGTGTGTGTGTGTGTGTGTGTGTGTGTGTGTACAATGCGCTTATGCCAAAGACGGTTTCCCAAGGCCTGGTGTATATAATCATATGCATGCGTCTGTCTGTGTGTCTGTGTGTGTGTATACAATGGAGGACAGAGGGACCTAAGGGTGTATCCCTCCTGGTAATGTCAGTACTGATAAGGTTGTTCTAAAAATGTACAGATATTTACAGCTAAATAGACGTATACGAGTTTAATAATATAGGGTCACATCAGTACATACCGGTACCATATTGATTCTCACCTTAACTAATGATCTATCTAAATACTTATATATAATCAAAAGTACAAAAGGAATGAGGAACAAATATCTCCGCAAAGGACTTGTACGTAAATGAGTATACGTGTATACATAAAAGCTCTTACAAGTATCCTATCATGTAAATGGTCATATTACACGAGACCTAGTGTGTATGGTATGTAGAGAAGGTTTGTGTGTATAGAGACCAATGGGTTGGGTTTGTACATACAGGTGGGTTTGCTGTCATTTATTTACAGCTGCTTCAGTCAGACTGTATTACTCGACAAAAGTCCTTAGGGAATGTGTTTCTTGGTTTACTATGATGGAATCTGTATATAATTATGCCTCCAACACATACTAGATAATTGAAAGCGTATTGATAAATTTAGTCATTCATCCTAACAAATAAACGAAGATTAACTCCCAATACGGATGGTTCAGCGACTCCCATATTCTTTCAGTGTATTAATGGTGAAGTCTTGGCCATCATTACATACATATAACAGTGAAGTATTCCAACCTGCACCACACCCTTACCCTCACTACACTCTTTCCTCTTGTGTGTGAATAGCATAGGCCCCAGGGAACTTATGAGTGGCAAGTCGTGTCACCAGCACTCAGTACTAACCATCACAGTCTACAAGGAGCCCCCAGGAAGGACTGTGTGGTTGAGAGCTATCGTTGTGGTACAGTACACTCGTATACATAATTTCAGATCTGAGTGTGAGGAACAGAAAGCTTCGAATCGCCTGGTATTGTTCATTTCACCCAGCAGTACACCTATAGAGGCTGAGTTCGAATGCAGGGTATGTGTGTGTGTTGCCTGCCGTTCGTCTCTGGTCAGGGATTACGTATCACGAGTGTACATTGACCACCAATTCCAAATAACAGCGGATCACCAACCTTCATCTTAAAGACAGCATTGTACTTAAAGGAGATAAATAGTTACTAAGTTGTGTTGGTGTTTAAAGTACGTGTTTGTGACTGATTTTTAAGCCTTCTCTCTCACAAACATTTGAAATCTCTCTCATATTCACATTTGCAATTATCGAAACCTTAAAACGCTTACGTACACTGATAATCACATACTGTTTCACTCTTCTCAAACGTCAACTTCCTCACCCTGTCTCTTCAACATCCACTCCCACACATACATACTCTCACGCCCGTATACACTTATTTTGGATACTTCACAACATCTTACCATCCTCATTACAAACACACACACACACACACATTCCCCAACTCCTTCTCCTTCTCTAACCCCACTCTCACATCCCCTTGCTTGCATGCAGAGGCAGCCCAAGTGACTTTACTAATTCAGGGAAGGTTTACGATAAAGGCTCCAACCGGGAAGTAAGTCAGGGATCCATGCAGGTGGTTCTCTCCCTCGCTCCACTCTCTCACCTCTCTTTCGCTCCACTCCCTCCCTCGCTCCACTCCTTCCCTCTACCTCGCTCCACTCCCACTCTCTACCTCGCTCCACTTCCTTCCCTCTACCTCGCTCCACTTCATTCCCTCTCCCTCGCTCCGCTCCCTTCCCTCTCCCTATCTCCTTGGCTCCTTCCTCTCACTAATTTCAGACCCACCCCTTTCCCTATCTACCTCCCTGTAACCATCCATTTCAACAATCTTCCTTCCTTCCTCCCATTTACTACTCATTCCTCCATTTCCTTCTATGATTACCTTACCTCTTACCTGTGCCTCCCTCTATTTGTCTCCCTCTCTCAACATGTTTTATTCTCTCTCTCTCTCTCTCTCTCTCTCTCTCTCTCTCTCTCTCTCTCTCTCTCTCTCTCTCTCTCTCTCTCTCTCTCTCTCTCTCTCTCTCTCTCTCTCTCTCTCTCTCTCGTTATTTCCACTAAACTGAATCCTTCCCATTCTCTTGTTCCCATTTCTTTTCTTTCTTTCTCTCTTTTTTCCTTCCATTTCACTTATTCTACTCGCGTATTTTTTCATATTTTCTTAACTCTTCTTTCCCCCCTTTCCCTTCCCCATTACCTTTCATCCCTTCTCACTTCTTTCTTTTCTAATTATTTTTCTCTCTTGTTTATAATCCTTCCTCTCATTTCCTTTTCTCTCCTTTAATCTTCCCTCTTTTCTTCTTATTCCCTCATCCTCCACCTCTTCTCTCTCTTTCCCTCTCATCACCTCTTCTCTCCCATCTCTTCTATCTCCCCCTCACTATCTCCCTCCCTCTCCCTCGTATCCCTTTCCCTCTCCCCATCTATCTCACTCTTTTCCTCTCATCATCTCTCGTCTCCTCCCCCCCCCCCCACCTTCTCTCTCTCTCTCTCTATCTCTCTATCTCTCTCTCTCTCTCTCTCTCTCTCTCTCTCTGCTCCTCCTCTTCTACTTCGCTTGCCTCCCTACCAGACGCCATCGCTTCCCATCCATTGCGATTAACGATGGAGCAAGCGTTTCCCCCCATTTATCCGGAACCAAGTCGGGGGGGAGGGATCAGGTAGAAACAGAGATAGGGGAGATGTAAATGAGAGAAGGGAGAGGGGAGGATAAGGTAGGAAGGATTATAGATAACGTGGGAGAAGTAAGAGAGAGAAGAAAGGAAAGGAAGACAAGGTAGGAAAGATAGAAGGTAACATGGGAGAAGTGAGTGAGAGAAGAAAGGAAAGGAAGACAAGGAAGGAAGGGAGAGAAGGAAGGAAGGAAGGGAGGTGGGGGGGACAAGGTAGGAAAGATCGAAGGTAACATGGGAGAAGTAAGGGAGAGAAGGAAGGAAGGGAGGTGGGGGGGACAAGGTAGGAAACATCAACAGTAGAGTGGGAGAGAGGAACGATGTGGGTGTGGCTCGTATAGTTATAAAAGAAGTGAAGACATTACAGTATCATCGCTGAATGTGATCGTGTTTGAAACTTGGTGGCTTCTGATACCTCCTGACCTATGACACGAAACAAGCTCCTTCCATGTAATTAGTGTTTTGTGGCAATATTTGAAGGACTCGCTAACCTCCATATTTCTGACTACATCACGGGGTCTTATAAGGAAGAGATGAAACTGTTTCCATTTTCAGAGAGAGAGAGAGGGGGAGGGGGAGGGGGGAGGCAGGTAAATAAGAGAAAATAATATGAATAAGAAGCTCAATGCAAGTAAGAATATATGAATAATAAACAAATGAAGAATTGTATATGGAAAGATAATATAAAAATAATACTAATATCCAAACACCCTATAAAAATGTATTGAGAAAGTACTATTACTGGATTAACTATACGAAAAAGAAAATAAAGGCTTTAAAAAAGGAGAGACTAAATAAAAATGAAAGTGGCAAGACTGAAGGAGGACGAAGAGAAAAGCAAAAATAGAAAACTGTAGAAGAAACGGAGGAAGCAGAAGAAAGAATGAAAATGGAAAAGGGGAAAACGATGAGATGAAAGTGGAATGTGGGAAGTGCGAGAGGGTGAAGAGAAGTGTGTGTGTGTGTGTGTGTGTGTGTGTGTGTGTGTGTGTGTGTGTGTGAGAGAGAGAGAGAGAGAGAGAGAGAGAGAGAGAGAGAAAGAAATTTTAGTGTGTGTATATATATATACATATATATATATAGAAAGAGACAGAGAATAGTAATTAATGTGGGAGTGAAGTGTGTTTGTTTGAGTATATATGTTTGTTTTTGTGGGAGATAAAATTTGACAGGTATAAGTGATTAATTAGGTACACATGAGTGTGAGCCAGGAATAATTAGGTCGCTATATGCTGATGGTAGCACGGCATTATCAGGTTTGCATAATCAATAACAGTTTCAACTCTAAATCACAACGTAATCCAATCACCACGCGGAAAATAAAGATATCAAACTCCATAGCCCATATTTTACTCTCTATGGTAAGCCTTCCACTCCACACACGACCTCCAATTGCCAATTAGTACGTAACTCTGAGCTGTACTACTCCCAGGCCAGACAGACAACAGGGGAAAGGAATCAGTCTCTGAAAAAATAACCTAAGGGTGGAGTAATTGGGCTCAGTTTTCTGATAATAGGGGCACAGCTATATAGGGTACTGTGATGGCCAACTGTGGGAGTCACTGATTCCTTCAACCTGCCTGTTCAGTCAAGAGCCATAATAAGTATTTAGGTGCTGTTGTTGAAGTCTGGAACCATCTGACGTACCAGTGTTCGAACCAATTACAAGGTTTTATCTGTCTCATATATACATACTTGCCGGAGCTCATTCATACTCCATCAGACAATAACAACAACAACTTATTATGTTTTGTGACTGCACGTACCAGAAAAAAACATTACCTCATGGCCAATAGGGCGTTATTATTATTATTATTATTTTTTTATTCAATACATATCAACGAGTTATGAAACGTCTATTGTGTTATTCTGCTTCACACAATGGGTCGGTGTCCGAATGAAGCGCCTTATATTTAAGTAAAGAGTATCGGCTTACTTACGAGTGCTATCTACTGTATCTCTCTATCCATCTATACCCAAGTGAATATCTGAGATGAACTTCAGTCGTATTCAATAAGAAGATTACAACAGCACTACAACGTAAACGGTCACGGAATACAGAAAATGGAAATAGGATTGCAAATAGTCAAAACGTATTCGTAGTAAAGCGTATGTTGAGAGATGTAATGTTCTTCGACAGTATTACAGTTCCTCCAGATTATTATTTATAGACTAGTTATACCGTAATCAATAGTTGACTGAATATTGTCATTTTTCGCAAACACCAAACGAAAACCGGGAAAATTGACCGCTTTTATTGAGACGCAATAAGTTTATTTTCAGAATGGATGAACTAAAAAACAGTTCCCCCAAAAAAAACAAAGTCCACTTAAGTTTTTGCATATTCTATACTGTATTGGTTTTCGTTCACTGACACTTATATATTGAACACAATCTCCTCCATACATTTTGTCAAGGTCTGTATTTGTTTGCGAGTGACACGAGTATTTACCCATTAGGCATCCATGGTGATACAGTTTTGATCCACTCAACCTAATGTAATATGCCACTTTATCCAATTTTTCACACTGGGGAGCGATCAATGGAAACCATTGGCACCATCAACACCACTCACAATAATCTCAAAAGCAAATTTTACCCTCAAACACTGGCAACCATCCGTGGAATCCATTTAATTTACCATTTGTTAATTGACTTTCGTCGAAGTGCTCGTGGGAACACACACACACCTCATATTTTTTTTTCTCTCTCTCTCCCTCTCTCTCTATGTCACACACACACACACACACACATTCTCCCTGTCTGCCTACTTCCCCACTTTCGCCTATCCTCTCTAACCTGCCCCACGCCTCTTCCCCTCCCCTCCTCTCCCCCTCATTGCAAGGACTTCATCTCCCATCAATCCTAATCCCCTTCTCCCCCTTTCCTCAATCTCCCTCCTTCATCCCCACACGTCACAACTGCTCCAATGTGGCCGTTTCGTGGTCTCTCTCTCTCTCTCTCTCTCTCTCTCTCTCTCTCTCTCTCTCTCTCTCTCTCTCTCTCTCTCTCTCTCTCTTACACACACACATATTTTTCTCTATCTCTAGTTATCTATTTATTTATGTACCTCTCTCTCTCTCTGTTTCTACCTCTTTACATCTAATTTCTTGATATTTTTTACAACATTTATCTCTTCTTTAACTCACCCACTCTCCTCTCCTCTCTCATCTTTTCTCTCCCAGTTCTTCCACCATTATTTCCTAACCAACACATCACAGCAGCATCTCTCTCAGCACCATACCTTTTATTACAGCGTCTCAGGGGTACAATTCCCATAACCACTCACTCACTCCCTCCCTCCCTCACACTCTCCCCATTATCTACCCTGCTCAATCATTCTCTCGTCTACCTACCTACCTACCTACTCACCCCCGGTATGTCCTGTCCTATAGTCTACCTCGTCATTATTCTCCCCGACGACCCTCCCAAATTCCCTCGTCTTAATCTCTCCTTCGTCTTCCTCCTTCCTTTCGTCAGTCGTCCCTCCTCCTACATATCTAAATACCCTCTCCACCTCTTCTCTCCTACATTTATTCCCTCCTACATATCTAGCCTCTCCACCTCTTCTCTCCATTTATTTCCACGTATCTCTTAGCTTCTTTTATTTTCTCCTTTCATTTTCCCGTTATACTCTTTTCTTTCTATTTCCCTCATTCGTATAAACTCTTCATACATTGCTCCTTCACCTCTCTATTCCTTAATTTAATTCTTAACACACTTCCTTCATTTATTTCCTCCCTCCCCTTTAACCCCTTCGCTACTCCAAGGCCCTCTCTGTTATTACCTTTCCTTTCTTCATCACATTTTTTCCACCTCCATGTCTAGCCTCTACAACTCTCCTCTCCGTCATCTTTTGGTATTTCCTGTTGTCCTGCGTCTCCTCTCCTCCCTCTTTCTTCATGTGCTCCTCCCCAGCAATGTTTATATAATGTCATATTAAAAAACTTGACGTGAAATATAATTGTGTTTTGTTCTTTTTCAGGTAAATAATGGAATGATGTTTATTGGAGTGCACTCGTACCCCTACCGTATGTGAGTAAAGAGGAAACCGAGTTGAGTACCATGATTATGTGAGTAGTAGTCCATATTAAACTATGTTTTGATAAACAATCTAAGTCTTGTTTCAAGGTGCTCGCAATGCTTATTTATCTCTTATCTGTATGATACATTTGCTGAGAGCGTTATTCCTTATCAAAATTACGATAACTTTACTCATTGCTCTCACCAGCAAGTCGAGCTGATTCGGTTTTCTTACTCCTTAGACACAATAACACGAAATTAAACTGGAAAATAATGCTGATTACGTATGACGGTTCCACTGTTGTATAAAGAAGGCATTGTGAAACTGGCTAAGGCATAATAACACACAATTTATCCGACTTTTCCTGTTCCCCAAACTTCATCAATACAGAAAGATACTAATTTCATTCCTTGCATTCTACCTTAATGTTTATTCAATGCATTAGACTCCTCTTCCTGCAACAATTTACAGAGCTGCGATGAGAATTCTGTAGGAGGACGAGAAACTGTATGCTTTTGTCCCCAGCATAGCTCATCCCTGCATGGCATTATCTAAGCCCAGGAGGAGATAACAGGAGATACTGCCCCTTGCTGGGAGATACATGGAGGTGGTGGAGGTGGAGGGGGAGATACATGGAGATGGTGGAGGTGGAGGTGGTGGTGGAGGAGGTGGTGGTGGTGGCAGAGAGGGAGGGGGTTAGGGGCTGTGTTTATCGGGGTGGAATGTGGAGGGGGTGATGATTTAAGGGGTAGTAATGTAGATGATGTGGTGGTGTTAATGGAGGTGGTGGAGCTGGAGTTAAGATGTGGGTAAGGATTTAGAGAAGTGTTATGTGGCTGTGAAGATGATGGAGGTGCAGTGGTGTGTGTGTGTGTGTGTAGGGGTCTGATTAAAGTAATGATTTTGACGACGCTGGTGACGGTAGTAGTGGTGACAGTAGTAATGAAAGCGGTGTAAGGGAGAGATGATTAAGAGCATGAATGGTAGTGATAGTGGTAGTGGTGGATGAGGAGTATTAACACACTTCGACTTCGGCATCCCATTATCAACCAATAAGCCGATAATATTCCTGTTTGAATATTGAAGTTTACTTGATTCCAAACAATGCACACGAATAATGAAATACGCCTTTTCCTTTCGTAATATGGATGAATCAGTAGCCCTCCAGTTCACCCAGAAAATATTGTTCCATCCACTCCGATTCCATTTACTTCCTCCCCTAACCGCATTGACACACATCTTTATAGCTTACCCCTTCTCAAAGTACGGTATGCATTACACTATATGGGCTGCTACTATTATAAATTAGAGTAGACCTTCCTACCTATAGTCACCTACAAACAAACTACTACCCAGCCTTCCCCGTAACCCTCAATTCTAATATTAATCCCTTACTATTACGACTACACGACTATTACGACTACACGACTATTGCAGCCACCACCACTCCCTTCATTGATGAATCGTATACCCTTGAGGGGGAAGTTCAGTGTAGGTATATTTGGCGCAACTGATTCCTCCAAACTATTTAAAGCAACAGGGGTATCAATATTTTTGTTCATCTGGTTCTGTTTCTTGGCATTAATTTGGAGGAATCAAGGCACTCCAATGTACCAAAAGTGTATTACCCCCTTAATTAAGCCATCCCTCTTTAAGCATGTCCTACCACAACAACCACTCTGACTTCATTTTATTTAACTTACTCACCTCTACCACCACCACCACCTTCACCTTCACCACCACCACCACCACCATTGCCCTTCATTAGTACCATCTCCCTTCACAAAATTAATACATATTATGCTCCAACATTATTCCCTCTACAGATGTCCTATCACTCACTACCACCATTCTGCCGTCCCTACTATTTAGCATCCTCACCACTAACCAACACTACCACCACCACTACCACCACCACCACCACCACCACCACTCGACTCCCTCTCCCCCCTCGTGGCCACTGATTAACCTGGTATCCAGTTTAATTGGAATAATATGGAGTGCATTAGCTTGGATCAGCCTGGGTAGGGAGGGGGCCGGGCACTGAGGGTGTGGTGGGGCAACAGGGTGAAGGTAAAGGTGGTTTGGGCCCCATGGAATTGAATATAGACCCATGAGGATTAGTAAAGAGAAGAGGCTGTGGCTGTACTTGAAGGTAAGGTACGGTTAGGGAAATAGATGTACTGTACGTAAAGTTGGAAGAGGATAAAAATGTAATAATATCTGTCATAAAAGTGAGAATGCTAAGTTAATAACGAAAATGTGTGGGTGAGATTATTAAGTGCTGGGAGAGTAAAGAAACAGAATCACACACACACACACACACACACACAACCATATTCGCCAGCACGTTTTAATATATGCAAGAGAATCCTGCTTCGAGTAAAAAATTAGTATGGTAATCAATTGAATTCGATGCAGTGAGTGAGATACATAACGTGGATTCTCATGAATGAGGAAATACTCATATACAGATACAGTACATATAGGAGTATAATGATGGAATAACAAACGATAGGAATCAGATATACCAAAATACAGTATATAGAAATGTATGCATAGAAATACTGAAACAACATATAACGTAAATATAACTGCGAGATTTATGTCACTTAATTCTTCACATGATATATATATATACGTTTATACCATTTTTTTTCCTTTCCTATTTTGTGGTGTAAGAGAAGCCCCAGCACCACCTGACTCCTGAGAGCCTCCAATCACACCACCTACCATCTACACCGTGGGGGTCCTGGCGGCAGAGGGCATATTTTTTCATATTTCTTTTTTCATATTCGCTTCACGACATGCTCTCTTTCCAGGTTTGGTAATATTTTAAATTTTCCCTTAATATGAACTCGGTTATAAAATACTAATCAAATTCATTCGCTCCGACAACCATTGCTAAGTTTTTTTCTACACCACCTTCATCACGAGCAAACCACAATGTTCTCACCAAAGCAATACTAACCTTATTAAAATTTCAGTAAGTATAAATTATGTAAGTGATAACATAATTATCGAAAACACCCAAAAATTATGTATTTCACTGTATAATTCATTTTAACCTAACTTACACTCAATTGCAATAAGCTTTCCTGAAATGGCATTAAACATAGGATCATACTGCAGATATTATACAGACAGGATTGAAGGCAGTGAGAGGGAACAGGTAGCAGTGGATAAGGCAAGGTAATGGGTCCAGAGGGAAGGTAGGCCTACATCTAATAGCAGTGTCATCAGCAGCTGGACCAAAATTATATACTACAATTCTGGTGCGTTCATGTGTTTCTTAGATTTTACATCTTATACCATTGCTTACAATTATTGTGCGTCGTCGTAAAAGAGAAGAGTGTAGACTGAAAGAAATTAACCTTCTTACATAAAGCATTCCAGTTATGACAAAAAAGTAATTAGTTTTCATTAAAATGCATACACCATACTTCAATTATTCACAAGTCCATCATTAACTGAATAACTGCTTCAACTATTAAGAAACTGACGATAATTTGTTGTACTGTACGGTGTTTACAGAATATTACTTTCACAGTATAGAGAATGAGGCAAAACCCACGCAAGGAAAACGTACTATACAAAGCAATTCTTCTGTCAGTGTTAGTGTTTAGGATAACGTATATAAGAAGTATAATATATTCATACAGGTACCCACGGGGACATGTGAAGGATGGTGAAGAAAGCAAGCAGTCGACTGTACCGAGGCAGACAAAGTCCAATAAAACCAAAGCGCACGCCATTTACCGAGGCTTAAAGAACGGGAGGAAAACTGGGAGGTTTGGGGCATTACTGGATCAGCTAACGAGCCTATCACGTCCCGGGCTAACTGGTAAGGTATTGCAGGGGATCTAGGGCTGTATTTTATTGCGGAATAGGAGGTAGGGAGGGAGGGAAGGAAGGTGGAGACATAGGGAGGGAAATTGGATGAAGTGAGAGAGAGAGAGGGGGGGCAGGAAGTAGCAGTCTAAGGAGGGTGAAAGATAGTGAGGGAGGGAGAGAAAGGAAGCGAGAGGGAACATTAATCACTCTACGAACTCCTCACACACCATCTATGAACACAAACAAGCTGTTAGGTGATGGGAGCTCTCAACAAACAGCTAGGGAAGGGGAACTAATTGAAGCCAGCCAAGATTACAACGACGGGGCAAAAAGGGACGCAGAAATGAAGCTAAGAAGAAGGGAGTGTTACAAATAGGGAAGGTGAGAGGGAAGAGATGTGAGAGGAGAGGGAAGAGATGTGAGAGGAAAGGGAATAGATGTGAGAGGAGAGGGAAGAGATGTGAGAGGAGAGGGAAGAGATGTGAGAGGAGAGGGAAGAGATGTGAGAGGAGCCATGGGAAAATGAGAGGAGCAGGCAGTGAGGAGCGTATACAAGAAAAGGAGAATGGAGTGAAATGGAGACGAGAGTGTAATTATATAACAAGAGGAAGAGAAGGTGAAGGGCAAGAGAGATAAAAGGCTTAACAATAGATGTGTAGGAGGCAAGAACAACAATGCCTCACAGTTGCTCATCGTATCTCAAGTTGTGAGTGTTTCATATATATGGAATCATGCGAAACTTGAGTGCATTAATTAATTCATAAGAGTGTCTGGACGATGTACGATTGGCCACAGGAATTCTTATACAGGCTATATAAAAAGAGAGGACATTATTATGGAAGTACTACAATCAATGGTCTACTAAGTGCCTCGGTGATTAACAAAACAATAAATGTAATAATAATGTTGTTTGGTAATTACGTAGTCTTACATTTTCTGTATGTTGTCAACCCTCGAAAACAACAGTGTGTGTGTAGGAATTCTTGCAGCCAATAGTACGTAAACCAGGATTCATTTCTATAACAATATTAGTCGTGAACAACGTATAAAACTTAGCAATGGATATGTAATTTTTTCTCTGACAAATCTAACAAGCTGTAGTATAAGTAAAAGCCATAAAAAGATATCGACAATATAGCTATGACGCTGAGTAATAAAAATCAATGGCAAGGCAGGAGATGAAAGGTGGAAACGTCATCGACCCAAAGACACGAACTAACCTAACCTAACCTAACCCCAAAACATGGAGTAACCTAACATTAAGACATGGACTAACCTAACTTAACCTAACCTAAACCAAAGACATTGACATTTCAAAGGATTTCGCTCGGGAGGGTCGCTGAGAGTTATAGGCTAAGTTTTTATTTTATTAGTGTACATAAAAATAAATGTTGTGATGACACCATTTCCGGAAGAAAGGCAGAAGTGTAAGAACTCTTTCCGTTATTCACGTTTTAATCTTAGATGCGACCATATTCCTAAATCAAAGACTAAAACTGTATGGTAGGTTATAGACATTCAAGGAAAAATATATAAGATTCTTCTTAAACGGAGAAAAAGTATTCTGCCGCACTATCTCCCTGAAAATTAGCTATAAATATTCAATCGGTGAGCCTCAAAGTCATTCCAAGCCCCACCCCAACCCGCCCCACCCCACCCCACCTCACCCCAACCCAACCCGCCCCACCCCGCCCCGCCCCGCCTCACCCAGTCCATGCAGGGAGGTTGACCGGCAATTTAAGTCGGGGAAGGAGGAGAGAGAGAGCAGGGATAACAAGCACGAAGGAAAGAAAGAGATAAAATAAAAGATGGATAGTTGAAGAGAGAAAAATAGGATTGGCTCGGATCCAAAGGGGCTCCCATACCCTTAAAGTATTGCCAAGTTGACGAATTAAGATGGTTGGGAGCGGACCATAAAGTGGAATTGGCCGGCAGGATGGGATAGACTTGGCTGTCAACAAACACACAACTCACACAGGTAAACAAAACTATCACCCCCTTCCCATCCTCCTCCCTCCCTACACCACCTTCAGTTGAGCCTCGCTTATTTTTTCCTTTTTTCTCACCTGTTGATCTCATTCTTGGCATTTGCGGTTTTTACTTTTATCATGGATTTATTTTTGTTAACGCCCCTTTCAATTTTTAAATATATTATCATATATTTTTGTAAGCCCTTCGTGGTAATTTGTTTAGCACTACAGGATGTTGATGTTCTACAACTTCAAACTGGCATCTCTTAGTAAAGATGAAAGGAGTAAAGTACATAAGACTATATGCATTATTATTAGTATATGCATTATTATTAGTATATGCATTATTATTAGTATATGCATTATTATTAGTATATCCATTATTATTAGTATATGCATTATTATTAGTATATCCATTATTATTAGTATTGTGGAATTACCAGGTCCGAGTGATGAGAGGCGACCATGAATGAAAGTAAAGGTATAGTAGATGGCATGAGGTGGTGTATTAGAGAAAGGAAGTGATAATATGAAGCTGGGTGAAGATGAAAGGTCTGACAATGGGACATAATGTAGAAAGAAAATAGGTTGGCTGAACATAAGGCTCGTACGAAACGTGAGGGTCAGAGAGGACGTGAAGGTCGAAGGGGACGTGAGGGTAGTGTAGGAAGGAATTTAATGTAGAGTGAACGTGAGGTCTGAGAAGGCAGAACTGGGTGAACGTGAAGGTGAGGTTAGGGACCGACCAAGGAGCTTCCAATATCAATCTCTCCCTTAAATTCCACCTCCTCTGTCAGCCCGTCAGTCCTAGATAAATCCTTTCAATACATCTTGCCTCTCAAAAATCCCATCTGCCATTTATCAAAGGAATGGCCTCCATATAGTGGCCAGACCATACACTATTGGGGAGAGGTCTACTTTCCACCAATAATAAATGAGGTGACATTTAAAAAGCAATAAATATTTATATTTCCTTTTATACACGGCAAGGAAAACACCGAAAATGGAAAAAAAACAAGTTTGGGGTTTGACTTTGGTGAGAGAAACTGATCACATTGAATTAAGTAACTTTCTCGATTTCTCCTCTCTACGTTTCTCCTTTTTTTTCTTTGACTTCCACCCATTCTTTTTCAACACAGTCTGGACTCGGGTGTGTGCGAGAGAAGGCGTCAAGTGAGTGGGTGTGTGCGAGAGAAGGCGTCAAGTGAGTGTGTGTGTGCGAGAGAAGGCGTCAAGTGAGTGGGTGTGTGCGAGAGAATACGTCAAGTGAGTGGGTGTGTGCGAGAGAACGCGTCAAGTGAGTGGGTGTGTGCGAGAGAAGGCGTCAAGTGAGTGTGTGTGTGCGAGAGAAGGCGTCAAGTGAGTGGGTGTGTGCGAGAGAATACGTCAAGTGAGTGGGTGTGTGCGAGAGAACGCGTCAAGTGAGTGGGTGTGTGCGAGAGAAGGCGTCAAGTGAGTGGGTGTCACTCCAGAGAGCTGCTTCATCTTGATGGTCGTCTGTTCCAGGGGGCGGCCTCTCGACAGCTTCTCAGACCCTCAAAGTCCTACCCTTATATTCACTGTCTTCACTATTGATATACCATTCACACCGACAGTACAAAAATAAATATAATTGAAAGAAGGCGTTATCTGAAATTGATAGTATGGTTATGCAACAATATTATCTCTTGCTTGGAACGTGTCACTGATCGATCAACTAGAAATTAGGAACCATGTAAAAGTCTCCTGTTGCCAGTACTGACTGTGTGGTGCTCCTGTCAAAGATACGGCCAGAAACTATCAAACACATATTATTACGAACATCAGAGTATTACGCATTTTTTTTTATCATTATTTCCATTTCACCCTAGTGGCGCTAACAGGTTTCTTTCTTGTACTGAACCAAAATAAGGTAATATCTACTATATTTTCTTTTTTCGTCTCTACCACTAAATGAGTCAGAAACCCCGACCATAGAATTACGAGTCAATAATAATATTAGGAACAACTCTACCTCCTCTACGATGCCTTCCGTTTTAGTATATATTCTTTCACCTTTTTCACAGAAATCCATTTCTTTCCTCGACCGTCCATTCTTTTTCTTCGTCAAGGCTTTTACTCTCGTATTTTCGTCTCCCACTATTCTCATCTAAACACTGATTACTTCTTTGACATTTTTTTTCTTCTTCGTAAGTCTCTCTCAGTTCTTTTCTCGTTCTTACATTGCATTATAAATTTCCACACTTCTTCCCATTTGCATTTTTCTCCTCCACGCCTCCTTGCCATTCGTTTCCCGTACGTCGACATTCCTTCCTTCCATCCTTTCTTCCTTCTTTCCTTCCTCCTTTGGTTGGTTGGTCGCTTCCATCCTTCCTCACTTCAATATACTCACCTCTCATTAATTTTTTTTTTTAGATTTTCTTATCTTACAGCACTAGTCTCTATTCTTTTTTTCCCTTCCACCTACAATGAACATATCACTCATGCACAAATCATAAAACATAACATTCTTTTATTTTTATTTTTCAGCTTTTTCATCCCATCGTACTTCCATCCCTTCACTTAGTCTAATTTTCAGATGCTTCCTTCCACCCATTACCATCATTCTTCTTCATTAATTATCTGAAAGCCATCCTTCTTTCCATGCAGCCCCCCCCCCCTCCCTTTCAACCTCCCACCATCCACACGTCAATCATGCACTCCTTGTTACTCTCCTGTTTGTTCTCTTCCTCTCCTCCTTTCTTACTTAGCCCTTTACTTTTTCAATTTCATCCTTATTCTTCCAGCTCGGACTCATTATTATTCTCCTTTTCCATTTCGCTATACCCCTCCATTTATAATATATTCAATGTTCTATTATCCACTCTTATTCCTACATTTCATTCCTTCTTACATTTTCTTTATCAGTCTTCTTAATTGCATCTTACATATTTCTCACCTCTTCCTTTCATTAATTTTTGTCTTTTATCTCTTAAGTTCTTTCCTGTGTGTGTATGTCTCTCATCCTGACACTCATTCTGCTCTGTTCCACCTCTGGGCGCGTCTCCTCTGTCTACCTATTGTACCCAACCCTTACTCTCTTTCTCTCGCTTCCTTCCTTCCTTCCAACCTCCTTCCCCGTCCTTGGTCTCACTTCACCTCAATGACCCTCTACTTCTCAGCGTCTTGCCTTGCCTTGCCTTGCCTACTCCCTTTCCTACTTGAGCTTCTTCCTACCTTGTTCTTAACCTTAGGACGAATGTATAATATTATCTAATACCTACTCTCAAAATTTAATCGTCTGGTATTAGTCCATATATATTATTAGACGGGACTGGACAACACCTAAATAATTAACCGAAAGAGTTTTAACCTGATGATCACTTAATAGTTGTTGTTTTTTCCAAAGTAATGTGATACCAGAGAACAACACAGCATTTTTCATCAGCTTCTATTGAATTAAGAAGGAATATATGGTACTCAATTCATCATCATCATCTATCATCGTCCTCCTTTCCTTCCCTTCTTTTTCCTTTTAATAACTTTCGTCCACTTATTCCCCTCCTCCACCTCCACCTTCCTCCTCCTCCTCCTCAATTATTATCAACCCCTCCTCCCTCTTCTGCTCAAGTCATAATTCTTTGGTTAATTCTCTCGTTTGTGCCCATCTGAAGACCCCATCCTCTTCCTCCTGGCCGTCCTTACTCACTCTCTATCACCACATTCTACTTTCTTTCTCCTTATCAGCCTCCTCCTCTTTCCCACCAATCATCCGCTTCTGTTACTCTCCTTAATGACGAGACTTTCACAAACTCTACAAACTCTACACATCTTCCTTTCTCGCCTTTTCTTCTAAGTTTTAATCATCTTGGGTATCTTCCTATACTCATCTGCCTCTCCTGCCTCCCCTCCACTCTGCCTGTTTGCTCTCCCTGGCCATGATAATAATGAGAATGAGGTGCCTGAAGGGTCATTAGGCCACGTGATGATGCCTGGCCAGGCTACTGTGCCCCTAGAGAGGAGAGAGGAGTGAAGGGAAGAGAAGGGGTCACATTGCCTGGGAGAAAGGAATAAGGAACTACAGCAGATAATCTGCCATGGGAGATCTGATATCGGAATAATTTTATTGTATTATTCTTCAAAATCTCATAGAAAATCAATGTGTGGAGTGTAGAGAAAATGGATTGATTGATGGATATTAGGCACCGCAACATCGAGGTCCTATAGCGCCAGAAAAAAGGTGATAGAGAAGTGCGACAGCAAGCAGGAAGGAAACAAAAAGAAAAGAGGGACAGTTGAAGAACTGAAAGATGGGAACCATTTAGTCTGGTCTCTCACTAGCGACCTTCCTAGCATGGGAAATCCTCTCTCCCCGAAATCGGGGTAGAGCAGGGGCCGGAGCCCCCTCTAGTCTAGCTCGTCAGGGCTCAGAGAGACAAGTCCCCCACCACGTCAAGGCGGTTCCATTGGGGGGAGAGTGTAGAGAAAAGAGAGGAAGGAGATAGAAAGATAATTTGTAAACAGGATGAGCGATTAAACAAATGCACATTCCCATGAGATATAGAGACAAGGGACACGGGTGACAAGACAGAGGAAGCACTTAATTAAAGGGTGTGATGGAGATGGGAAAAAAATAACCAGAAAGTAGGAACAGAGGCGAATGAAAAGGAGGATGGAGTGTCCAAGGAAGGAGTAGCGAAATAAGGGCCAAGGAAAGGATACCAATAGGAAAAACTAATACAGAAGATGGTAAATGTGCAATGGATAAAAACACAATAATAAAAAAGAATAAAAGGGATTCAACGAACAAAACTGGTGCCTTTAGTAAAACTGGAAAGGCAACGGTCAGTGAAAAAATAAATTCGGATAGTAGAGGTCAATGGAATTTTAAAGGACCCTGTGATGTAGTCAGAGAATTGAAGATCAGAAGCCTCCTATTTTTATACACGATCACAGGGTCCTTAAGTATGAAATAGGGTTGGTTATAAAGACAAGTACTCTATAGGCTACACACCCTTGAAATTAAAGCATTAAGAGGTTTATTTAGAGAAACAGGATTTGGTACTTTAAGGAGGAAAGTTTCTGACATGGAGGGAGGAGAATATCAGCATAAGCGAAACATTTAACTTTGATTCTCTCTGGACTCTAGATGGCCTGAGAGGAGTGTACCTTTTTACTGGCAAAATATAGTAGGATGGCGAAAAGACTGAAACTAAATAAAAGAGCAGAAAAGAGGGAGCGGAGAAAGAAAGAGTTTTAGTGAGAGAAGAGTGAAATGTAGGCAAAGAATGTGAACAGGAAAAATAATGTTACACTTGCAAATGGTTGTACGAGAGAAAAACAATGACAAATTGTGAGTAACTGAAACATTGTGTAAAATATATGTAGGAGACGGTGTGGGAGAATGTACGAGACAGAATTTGACATTACAAAGCACTATGTGACGTGTGATGGAATGAAGATGTTATGATGTGAGAAACTAGAGAGAATGTTAGGTGGGGCTACATAAGGGAAAAGTGAGACAGAAAAAGTGAATGCGAAAAAAAATATATGCAGATAGACAAATTCATCAGAGTAATGAAAAAAAACAAAAAAAAAACATACACACACACAACTACACTGTGGGGTCTTGTCCAAAGGCAATAGAGGATTCTGAATTGCCTTCGTTTGTGCTGGAACGCGGCCCCCCTCCAATGTATTCAGATCAGATATAAAACTCTAAATCAAATCCGATAACATTTCATCTCAGAGGGACTTCCACCAGTGTGTGTACTCAAAGGGACTGGAACCCAACAGTAGAGAGGAAAAGGTTCTCAGTTCTTCTGTCATTTCTTTTGAAGGCATTTGTATTGATGGCACGATTATTGTTATTTACATACGGGGTTAATGCTACTTTGTTGCATTATGACTTCGAATATATTCAGTGTACAGTTAACCGTGAAGAATGTATACATCTTTCTAAACGTGTTTGAATGTGACTTGAGTGTACAGTCGTGGTCAAAAATAATCATTCATATTGGGGTAACTCACGTAAGAGTTTGACAGCTTCCCTCTGTTCCTTAGCTGATAAACTTTCCAATAAATATTTTAAGTACCATCTTTTAACTTACTACTTAAAACAATAACAACATGAAACAGTAAATTGTTTGTGATACCCATTTGTGGAATATAATTTTTTACCACGACTGTACACGTGCGTATCCGTGTGTACAGCCACAATCAAATAACCACCAACACATTCCTTCCATGTTACAAATAAATCAGTATCATATCAAAATATAATCATACAGTACCTTATGTCAACTCACCCTCTCAATGAATACTATGAAGTACTCCAAAACCATTCATATGTTCTTTATGACCAAAATATTTACTACGATGGAAGGAAAGTGTCGGTGGATATTTGATTGTGGCTGTACATTTGTTGGCGTGTACCAATGTTCATATAAGAGCTTCCATGTAATTGGACACTAGAGCAAAAGAAAAAGTGTTATGATTGAATTCATTTCCGTGCATTGTGTCTGTCTGTCTGCCTGTCTGTGTTTCTGTCTGACTGCCTGTGTGTGCCTGCGTGCCTGCCTGTCTGTGTGTCTGTCTGTCTATATGTGCGTGTGTCTGTCTGCCTGCCTGTCTATGTGTCTGTCTGCCTGCCTGTCTGTGTGTCTGTCGGTGTGTGTCTCTCTCTGCCTGCCTGTTTGTGTGTGTGCCTGCCTGTCTGTCTGTGTGTGCGTGTGTCTGTCTGCCTGCATGTCTGTGTGTGTGCCTTTCTGCGTGTGACAGGAGGGAAGTAACTACTGTATAATAATAAATAATATATCATTAAAAAGACGAACATCCTCTCCACCAACTTTCTCTCTATATATCTTCCTTTACCACTTCTCTGAATCCCTGTTTATCACTCCTTCGTTCTCCACTTCAGTATCCTCTTCATTCTCATCTCCATCTCTACCTCCACCCCGTTTCCTCTTCCTTTTATGGTTTTATTTTCATTAATTATACTGTATAATATTCTTTTTATTCTTAAATTATTCTCTATCCTTATTCTTCCTCTTCCTCTCCTTCATTTTCTTTGTACCCCTTTCTTCTTTTTCTCTTCCTAGTCTCAGTAAAAGATTCTCTCCTCTGGGATTCACACACACTCACCTGCGGGTTTGCTGCTTGCTTTTTCTCTCTCACTTTCTCTTTTATCTCCTGCTCTCTCTCTCTCTGTCTCTCTCTCTCTCTGCCTCACTTTCTCTCTCTGCCTCTCTCTCTCTAGTCCTCATATTTTCTCCGTCTAACTATATCACTGTTTATTCTTTTTATAAAGTTTATAAAGTTAACTATATACTGTGTTTACTTTTCATTTCGTTATCTGAGTTTATCTCCGGCAGAGTTTCCCTTCCCTCTCCCGTCACCAGTTCTCTGCTTTCCATTGTCTTTCTCCTTCTCTGGTATTATTTACTCTATCTGTCCTTTACCATTGTTCGTATACCTCTCTCTCTCTCTTCTGTTCCTCCCTCTTCCTGTGATTGCTTCTTCATATTTTTCATTACTCTATATCTTCTTTCCACTTCCTCCCTTGCAATCATTCCCTCCTCCTGCCCTTCCTTCCTTCTGTCATTTCTTTCATTTCCCCGTCCAACCCTCCTAATATATTTCCTTCCTCCTGTCCTTCCTTCAGTCTCTCCTTTCACTATTCCTTCCCTCATGGCTCTTGTCACTTTCCTCCTACTTGCACTAATGATAAACACGCTTTTTGATATTTTAAGTAACTGCACTCATTACACTCGTGTCATCTTTACATCCATGCAATAGTTGTAGGTGTAGGTGTAGGTGTAGGTGTAGGTGTAGGTGTGTGTGTGTGTGTGTGTGTGTGTGTGTGTGTGTGTGTGTAGAATATTTTTGGGGTAGTGTTGGCATCCTCGTGACTTCCTATACTCAGTAGCTTATACCTCCCTCCCCCACACACCCACACATCCATACCCACATACAACCAACCACACATACGGTACCAGAAGGAAACACACACACACAGACACAATGAATAAGCACAGGTACTCCACAGGCATCTCATCACCCATGTGTTACAATTACAAATCACACACACACACACACACCAGATCCTAAATACAGTACACACACACACTTGATCCTAAATACAGCCCACTAAAAAAACACACACACACACCTGATCCTAAATGCACCCCACTGATCTTCCTTCTGCTCTCACATCCTCACTCCAGACCTCCCAGTCACATCTATCACTCGCCTGCCACCCTGACTAATTAAGAGAGCTCTATTGTTATTTACTGCCTCGCTAATTGTGACATCTGCTACCTCCGCCCGACACAACCAAGATATGCAGCCTTGCAAAGGAGGCTAATGGAAAATGTAAATACAGCCTAGGGAGTCAAGAGTTTTTTTTATCATTTACTGTGCTCCATTCTACTTCCAGTTACTTGATACAAATAATATCTGTAATACATTCATTCAGAACTTTCCTGTAGACTGCTCTCAATAATCCAGCATGTTCCTATTTACTTGTGTTGTTATGCTTACATGTGTGTGTATTTCATCAGTACCTCCCATATCTGAAGTAGTTTGTTGTCGATTATTCCAGTTTTATTTGTGGGAGAGTTGATGAAAATATTCGCTGAATCGAGGGCTGGATATTTGACGTTGCTTGTCTGGAGTAATCCATTCATTACCTAATTACACGATCCATTCATTCTATCAAAGTCTTTCTTAATATTCCTATTCAATCTTTTTGCATGCATGTGATTCTTCGTCCCATTTTTATTTCATTTCCCTTTACTTTTCTTGTTAACTCCCATATTCTGTTACTCTTCTTCTCCCTGCCTCCTCGCCCCTCTTCCCCTCTCTCCGGTGCCGTTATTCTTGCCTCTCCCATGCATCCCGGCCATTCCCCTGTCAACAAACACCCCTGCCCCATATCCCTTCTCCTTCCACACCCTCCCGCCTGCGACAATTTATATTCAACAGCCTAACTTTATAGCCATAGTCAACATTCTTCTTTCTTTCTCTTTAGGGGGAAGCCAAGGAGGAAAGAAAAGGAAAGGGGAGAGAATGGGAAGGAATAGTGAAACACACAAGGATGGTTAAGGATATGGAGAAAAAGAAGAAGGGAAGTGGCAAGGAGAAAGAAGGAAGGGTTGGAGATGAGAGTTGGAGATGAGAGGCTTGGAGATGAGAGGCTTGGAGATGAGAGGGGAGGAAACGAGAGGGGTGGAAACGAGAGAGGGGAAGATGAGAGGGGTGGAGATGATATAACTGGAGATGAGATGCTTGGAAATGAGTTGGGTAGAGAATAGAGGGATGGAGATGAGATGCTTGGAGATGAGATGCTTGGAAATGAGTGGGGTAGAGTTGAGAGCGGTGGAAATGAGAAGGGTGGAGTTGAGAGGGTCTGGATGGGTTGAGCTAATGGCCCCTCTGAGACCCTCCAGGATGCCACCTTTATCAGACCATTTATTTTACAAGATCCCCCACAGAAAAATGATTAGCATATACCCTTTATTTTTTACTAAACCCCAGGACTGCCAAGGATTGCTGTATATCCTCGTTACATACAATAAAATAGTCATTCTTCCGCTCTATATATTTTTAACCATCGTACACAATCTATCTTAAATAAGGTAAAAATAATTGAAGACGAAAAGAATAAGGAGATCGAGTTATACACTTCTTTCCTTTACTTTTTTCCTCTACAACATTGTCCCCTTTTCCTCAATGACCCACTCTACCTCCTCATGTATATTGACTCCACTCCCCGTGAATCCATTACGAGCGGCAGGAGGAGAAAAGTAGAAGACTGTATTGAAACTTCATCACCTACCCGATCTTCCACCTCTAACCAACCACCTCCTACTGTACCTTATACCATTCACATCTTATACCAACCCTACCCACTGTCTCCCCTTCCTCTTGTACTGTACCTCTCCATCACCTTCCTCTCCACCAACCACTTGCCTCGCCATCACCTTCCTCTCCACGAACCACTTCCCTTCTATCCATCATCTTCCTCTCCACCAACCACTTGCCTCTCCATCACCTTCCTCTCCACGAACCACTTGCCTCTCCATCACCTTCCTCTCTACCAACCACTTGCCTCCCCATCACCTTTCTCTCCACCAATCACCACTACCACCACCACCACCACCACCATATGGCCCCAACCACCACCTGCCTCTTATGATTAAATTACACCATCAATAGCTAATCATCCACATTATTCAACGTTCCCTGATTATGGCAAACAACTAATGACTCTAGCCTGGATTAATGTGCAAACACCACCCGTTAACTCGTCCAAATTTTGCCACAATATAGATAATTCTCGCTACACCATCAAAACTTCCAATTCCATAAACATTGTTACAACGTAGTAGAGCTTCACTGAACAGCACATGAAGCTCAACTTGACTTGTAGATTGCTTTATATGTCTAAGTGTTTGTCATTTAGCTGGTCAGTCTCGTCTCCACCACTGAGGGGCGCGTTTCAAGTGTATTGTGCCGTACGTTTGACCTACAACCAATTCCAGGCCTCCTTTGCCATCTGACATATTTTCCGCGGCGTTAATGGCAGGGAACTACAGTGTTATCCTGCAGTTAGCTTTTTTTTTTTTTTTTTTTTTTTTTAACAGGGTTGGCTCCGTTATAACAGCCAGGATGATAATGTCAACAGGTTTTGTATACGATGGTAATGGCTGCTTTTATGGTCATCAGTGTTTTATTACATGCATGTTGGGTGGTTTGCTTCATCCACTATACACACACTATTACACTGTTAACACTCCATTCACTGCCACTTTACCCACTACGATAGACCAACACCCACCTAATAATTCACACACTAGTACCCATTCTCTAAATATTCTAAACCCTATACACTGATACTCCAAGTTCTCTTTATCCCTACTCCACTCAATGACACTCCGTAAAATATCAATCAACAATTATTACGCTCCATTATCTATCCCATTCATTCACTCACTCACTCACTCACCAACTCCTCATCTTACCCGATAATTCCCAAGCCGTTTGATGCACTCACTCACAGGCCTCTCCTCTTACCCAAACTCCCCAAACACAACTCTGAAACTACCTGATCCGAATGTTCCCTGCACAGAAATAGGGCGGAACCAAATATTTTATCATCCATCCTGTATAGAGATGTGTTTTTTTTAGTCATTTTTCCTTTATTGTGCCCGTCAACATCCTTATTTTCCCTTCTCAGCCACGTAACAAACTCTTCATTTTCGTCCTTGCCACCGACGCTGTTTTGACGTGCAATTCTCACCACAACTAAATTTATCTAAGAGCCTAAAATCCCCTACAGTCCATATACCACTCACCACTCTTAAATATACCCTAACTCCCACTCTCCCCACTCATCAATATACTGCAATATACTCCCACTCTCCCCACTTCAACCACATACTTATATCACACACCCATCCACTGCCATGCCAATCTAAACTCCACCCACCTTCTCTTCCACTCTGTCACCCACACCAGACCCTATCCATCATCATCAACAACTCCACCGGGTGCTGATACTCCACCAGCCATTCCACCAGCATTCCATTCCACTCCACCTCAAGACCCACTCTGTGTCTCGGCACCAGAGATATTAATTATTTTTATCACCCGGCGATACACGTAATGGTTAATCAATACTTACTTTTGTACTTTTGGTTTTGTGTGTGTGTGTGTGTGTTCATTCATATTGTTTCACTCCCTTTACACTTTTACAGTTTATTTCCTAAGATTTTACTCTGTAATTTACTTAACATTATACTGATTAATTAAAATTATTAGATTACCACTGTCTAGTAAAATATGGCAAAAGATATATATCAGTTCACTGATCTCTTCTCCATAATCTTACTTCTTACATTTTAAATTAATTTGCTTTACTTTCTTTCATATTCCTTATCATCTTGTGACTATTTTTTTTTATTCTGCCTTCATCTCATGGTTATAATTATTATTTTTCATTACCTCTTTATCCTCTCCTCATTACTCTTTCCTTTTACCTCTTCCTCACCAACTCATCCCTCTCTCATCCAGCATTCCTTATTTTTTATTTCTTCACTCCCTCCTGGTCCTTTCATTTTTGTCCACTCCCTTTAGCCGCGTCGTTTGACTAGACATTTTTACCCCCAGAGTTTTACGTGGCAGTCAGAAAAAAAGGAGGCTACAACAGGAACGCTACGAGGAACACGGTCTAATCTGAAAATTTACACAAATTATCTGAGGCCTATACCAATTACTTTCTAAAGAATTTAAACATATTTTTATGTAGTCATACATGGCTTAAGGTAACCTAATTAGTGTTTTCCTTTTCTTTCAGGGAATGATAACGGCATATATCATACATGATTCTCTGTAATGCAAAGAGGAAATTTATCATACCACCTTCAACAAACTCCCAAATCTTAGTAGCATAAATAATTTCTCCATGAATTTCAATATATAATCACATTCATTGACAACCGTAATTAACAAGTAGAGGAACCAATCGTAGAAACATTTATCTTCATTATTTACTATTGATATAAAGGACAGTGACTTCTCAGGTGGAAATGAATCAGTGAGTAATATGGTGTCATATTTACCAAAGGCAACAACTAAACAGCTGCTACAGAGCATATATACTAGGCGTGAAAAGGAAAAAAATATGCAACCTTTTTTCTTCGGTAAACTTGAGTATTCTCTAATCTAATCCTTTGTAATTATATTCGCAAAAATACAAGGACTCTCGCTGAAAATGGGTGAAAATAATACCACAATAAAGCATTTGGAAAATATTGGAATACGCGAGGGTCATTCTTGAAAAATTCGAAAGAAATCTTATATTATTAATCTTATATATTATACTTCCAATACTCATAACTATACATTTTTCATTTCAATCATGTCAGCATAAGACAATACTATAGTAAACTTGCGTCATACAACATTAATTACATTGGTGACAAAAAACCCAAAATTAAAATTAAATAATAGGTTTGTGATACTTTCGCAGCTTAAGGGAATAATTTAGTTTTGTTACATTGGAGTGCCTTGATTCCTCCAAAGTATGCTAGAAAACAGGACCAGATGAACAAAAAATAATGGTGTTCTGTGGCTTGGAATATTTTGGAGGAATCATTTGCTACAGATTTACCAACACCGTACTTCCCTCTTAAGTGGCAATATAATCCCAGAGATAAATAGCAGACAGTGAACCAAACTTTCAGAGGAGATCAAAAGTTGAGTAAGAGTGGACTGCAAATGACTAACAGAGGAGCGAGTGGAACTGAAAAAAGTTGGTAAAAATTTTCCCTCCTTTCGTGGCTAAAGATAGTGAACTGCAACTTATGCGATTATATGAATTTAAGAGTAATTAAATGAACGATAAGTCAACATATATTTATAAAAGTAGGTTCTTAAGAATTCATTATTAGGCCCTAATTCCCTTTCTCATATCACGCTAGGAAAATGAATGTAGAAACTTTAGAATGGTTCATGTGTTTACGTTTCTCAGTCCTATACGGTTGATGAAAATTATACACACATACTGCATTATACAGGCCAAAAAAAAAAAAAAAAAAAATTAACTCTGGTGAAAAGGGACATACATAACTTTAGTCCAAGAGTATATCTACCACATCTCATTTGTAAAAACGTCTTTGGCTTCAGAATCATTCCTATTTTATTTCTGTCTACCATATTATGTTCCTTCCAAGTTGTGGCGATGTCTAACTTGTGTCTCTACCTTTACCTCTCTTTTTACATCCTACGTGTTTTCTATCTCCTCAAATTATTATTATTCAGTCAATTATTTCCATCCCTGATTCGTGTTCATGATATGTCTTCCATTCTCCCCAAATTTTCTCTCTATCCTGATCATAAACATAGAGACACACACATGCCTAAGCGCACACATAAATACACACACACACACACACACGCCCGGCACACTCAACCGCCCCTCCCTTCCTACATACACACAGGCAGGCACGAACTAAGAGAAAAATACCTTGAGTTTGAACCCCAAAGAGTAGGATTATCAGTTCCCTCTCCCGATAGCGACCCGGGGATTTACGAGGGTAAACTTTAACGTGGAGGAGACGGGGATTTGCGGGGGTGATTCATGAGCAAAGGACGTATTGAAATAAGGAAATCCCCGAGGCGTATGACGGGTGGGGAAAAATATGAAAGTGGCGGCGGAAAGGGAGGGGGAAGGAGAGGAGGAAGGAGAGGAGGAAGGAGAAGGAGAAGGAATGGGGGGAGTGAAGAGGAGGGAGGAAAGGGGGAGGGAATGAAGAGGGAGGGAGGAAAGGGGGAGGGAATGAAGGGGGAGGGAATGAAGAGGGAGGGAGGAAAGGGGGAGGGAATGAAAAGGGAGGGAGGAATGGGGGAGTGAAGAGGAGGGAGGAATGGAGGAGTGAAGAGGAGGGAGGAATGGGGGGAGTGAAGAGGAGGGAGGAATGGGAGGGTGAAGAGGAGGGAGGAATGGGGGAATGAAGAGGGAGGAATGGGGGGAGTGAAGAGGAGGGAGGAGAGAGGAATGTATTCAAGAGATGTCCGGTGAAACTCCAGTTGGAAAGTTAGCATTGTGTCAGCGCGCTAACTTGAATAATGTAACAGCGTGAATTTGGTCTATTATTCAGTTTGCAGCTCTTTTCGCATATTAGGTCAAACAACTTACCTTTTCTCTCACTTTAATTCTGCAGTTTACAATTACACATGAATTTATTATTATCATCGTCAGACTATAATTCCCGACTCATTTCTTCCAGTTCAGAATTATCACATTAGTAAACCATATATAACTCACACGCCAGAGTTTTTTTTTTTTTCCCTCGGTCAATATCCCCATGTCACGTACTCCTAATTATTCCAGCCGACATTATAATTATTACAGCCCTAAAACAACATTATTGGGAGGAGTAACTAAATGCGATTGGGTTTGTGCTTTTAAAATATATTATAGAGTATTACATCAAGGGTTGCTTAATGATAGTAGTTCATAATTATCACATGACAGACCACCAATCCACACACCACACCACACCAGAGTCACCCTCCACCACACCACACCAGTCACCCTTCACCACACCACACCACTCCACATCACACTCACCCTCCACCACACCACACCACACTAGACTCCACACCCTCCACCACAAAGCACACTATACCCCTTACCACTCTACACACTCACATGCACACAATCCACAGCAGCATATCATGAGAGCTTGTTAACATTCATTTTTTCCCTTCATATATATCAAGGGAGAGAGGCAAAGAGCACTTAACTACTTAACTTGTACCTACAGTTAAAAAAAAACATAGCACACCGAAAAAAACGCAAGGCCTAATTCCACTTCAAGTTTACCGAAGCCGAGCAGAGCAGAGGTTACCCAGCACACACACACACACACACACACACACACACACACACACACACACACACACACACACACACACACACTAGTCACTCAAGGACTTTTTCTTCTAAACTATACTTGAAAACAAACTAACTAACTATAGTATCTCATTATAAGAGTAGGTAGAGATGTTTGATTTGTGGTGCCGTATATAATTATATAGGTTGGAGAAATAAGCACCACTCCAATTTGTCCTTGAATTTTTAATAGAAGACCATTGTTAGTAAATTTCCTAGACATTGTTGATACCCAGGAACATATTGGGATATGTAATGACACTATCAAGTTTAACTAAAGGGTTCTCTCAATTGAACTCTGCATCGTCAATATTATAAAGTTTTTAAAGTGTCATTGAGCTGAGAGAAGGTTCATGAAAATACTATTACTGTGTCTCAGGTGAATTAAAGATAGATAGATAGAGAGATAGATAGATAGAGAGATAGATAGATAGAGATATATAGATAAAGATAGATAGATAAATAGATGGAGAAAGAGATAGGACAGAGAAACGAAGAGGTGAAAGGAGAAATGTGGATTGGGGTGAGGTGGATAGGATGGGAGGAAATTGGGAGAGGGAAGGGATGAGGGCGTCAGAAGGGAGAAGCAGACGAAAGCCTTAGGGAGAAGAAGGAGGGTTTCAGGACGGAAATTGGAGAGAGAGAGAGAGAGAGAGAGAGAGAGAGAGAGAGAGAGAGAGAGAGAGAGAGAGAGAGAGAGAGAGAGAGAATCATAGTTATTGTAGGCACATGACTAGCTTTATTGTGTGTCAAATAAAATTCCCTTCAGTCTCACTCGTTACTGTAAATGTACTCCAAGTCATAATAATATTTATCAATATTTTAATCGTAGAATAGAAAATATAAGGAGAAACAAACATACATACAAAAACACAGACCTAACAAATTAACCAAACTAATTAACAAACAAACCAACTAAATATAATTATATCAGGTGATCATACATTCACCTTGGTCAAAAATAAGAGCAATGGAAATTAAGGAAATAAGGGAAATAAGAGAAATGAGAATAAAACCAGAAAGATTCCATGATACAAGAGAGATGCAATAACAAGTGGACACAGTAAGGTAAGGCGAGGATGGAGTGAGGCTACAGACCGAGAAAATAAAAGAATGAGGAAAAAGAATGAAACAGAGTAAAGAATAATCCGTGGAAAAGAAAGGAGAAAGGGAGAGTGAAAAATGAGAAAGATAAGTGCCAGAGGAAGAGGGAAAAGAATAAAAGGAAAAATGCAAAAAAACTAAGAAAGGTGTCCTAGACAAAAACGAGAAGAGAAAGAAAGATAAATGTTAGAGGGAGGGGTAAGAGAATGAATCAAAGAAAAGAGAAAAACGCGAAGGAGAAAAAAAATTGTGAAAAGATAAGTGTGGAAGGAGGAAGGAATGGAGTTGAAGAGAAGGAGAAAAAAAGTGTTGGTTGGAATTCACATCACAAAAACATATTACTGTACCACACACCTCATCCCACCACACGTCACATTCAATGCTATACAACCCCACATCAAACCTTAATACACCAAACAAACTCCAAAGCTGACAACAACAACAACACGACTTCAAGAATGCAATATGAAACGCCATACAAAAGAAACCACAATATATTTTCACACATCTTGCCACACCACATTTACCACAACAGAATACCAGGTTACAAATATTGTACTGTACCTCAATGATGTCTTTAGCAACAACACAGCTCACTTCACGTTGCCACAACACACACACACACACACACATACATACATACATACATACATTACATACATACATACATACATACACACACACTTTCTGGAACAGGTTAATGGGAAAAGGGATCGGGTCTCGAGGGTACGACTATAATATGTGAGGCAGATGATGGAGTCGAAATATATTGTACTCCAGCCAGGTACTAGGGAAGATGCCAGGGAAAGGTTTGAATAGGCTATGGAATAAAAGGAACAAGTAAGAAAATTCCAGTAAAGTATAAAGAATATTATATACGAGGACTGAGGCAGCGAAACTCATTACGGGTTAATTATTTTTTTAATTAGATGGAGAAGAACTTTCCCAGTTACAAGAAATTACTTCTGACCACAATTGGTTAGCCTAGATTATGATTTGAGATTACAGTATACGATTCTGTTTATTAATATTCAGTGCAGTTTGGGAACAATATATATCTGTACACAACTGGATGACCACAAAGCTTCAGAAGTAATCAAAGTTATAATAGCCCTTTGTTACACATACATGCAATCATCACGGACGATCATATAAAAGTAACTCCTTTTCATGTATAGTTTGGGGACTGAATACACTCACAGTTCATGGAGTCATTACGTTAACTAGATATCACATTAATGAAAAAAAAATCATATTTGTAATTCACGTAATAAACGTGTAACAAGAATTATAAAATGTATTCATATTATATCATATTAATAGGGAACGATGAAGTTGAAATAGTAACTTTCATCCGTTTTTCATCAACCCTGAATAAAGAGATTGATGGAGTCGAGTTGGGCACAACATTAGACCCACAATTTGGCTGGAAATTCCTGTGTGATCATAAAAATATTTGACTGGGGCACGTCCCGCTAATATCTAGATCATTTCCAAATTGCAATGGTCATCTACTGCAGCCATAATACAGTAGATGGACCAGAGAGTAAAATTTTGAAGAATTATCAATCATAAATGTTTAGTGTACCAATAACAGAGACGAACTAAGCTTACCAGTGTAAAAAATAATAATTTTAATATTCTTTTCTGCTTTCTACTTAGATATAAGAACGAAGCTATATATTATACCGAATGTAATATAACATCCTCATTTCTATAAACGCATCCTACATTGCCACTCGGAAGTTCTCTTGCCAATGTCTCCATTTTTCTGTCCCTATTTCAACCCTTACATACCTTTACTAAATCCCTTACTCCTTTTCCCCTTTCCTTTTTTCGTCAGAACTCATGTGAAAAAACAACAACAGTGCAACGATGTCAAAAATTACAAAAACAGATGGATATTCTTTTGTCAACAATGCATGATTTAGGAGAACATCAATCATTCATCCACAATATTGTTCAAGCGTCATAAAACAAATCTATACATCCTATGCAGTTACAGGTGCACATACATTATGCAATACATGCACTACAATCGGGGGAATAGTTTTCAACTCTCCTACAATTTAATATTTCGTAAATGTAGCTGGTCGTTAGCAGCTTGGTACTAATACTGGGATGTTCATAGCTGTGTTCATATATTTATAAGAATATACGGCTGTTCATACCAATGAATCCTCAAATGAAGGCAATTACAGAAGGTACAAACGCTGAACGTACAGGTTATTGTGGTGGAAATGTTCATCAGTGCAGCTGGATATCAGAGTTAGCCTTTCGCAGCCAGTCACCCATTGAAAATCAACAAAACATATGAAAAAGACAGAAATGTATCAATGAACTGCCGAGTCATTTTGCAACTATAATAATGTGCACAGACGTAATTAAAAAGAAAACATTGTGTAAACATGAAGATTGATAACAAAACCCTCTTAATTGGCGAATAACCTTTTAAATACCCGAAAGTTTTCCAACTGACTGAGAGAACTCAATACCGCACTCTTTCCACCACAGTTTACTCAAGTATAGAATATATACGAAGGAACTGCATCATTGAGTCTCGCATTTTGACGGAATCTACACACGCGTTTTCAGAGTGTGAGTGTTTTCAATTTAGTGAACTAGATATGCAAAACTTTTGATCTATATTGTATACATCATACCGGCAAGGGGAGGGGGGGGAGGGATGGAGGTACAGGGAAGGGGAGGTGGGAGGGATGGAGGTACAGGGAAGGGGAGGTGGGAGGGATGGAGGTTCAGGCTAGGGGAGGGGGGGGGAGGGGGGTACAGGCAGGGGGAGGGTGGAGGGATGGAGGTACGAGGTCCTTTATGAATGGCAAAGGTTAAAACAAAATAAGCAATATTGGTGGTGGTCTGGCTGGCAGCTGTACAGTCACGGATATAAGTTTAATGGCTGCTCCTCCTTTCATCAACAAATCGCAGCTGACCATCACTGTACATTTCAAGAAAAAACTGAAACAGCGTAAGTGTTCGGAATTTTGTGCATGATTGAATACCCTGCTGCAACATCCAGTCATCTTTATCAATGCCTTAAAGTGTAAGTGTGCGTTGCGTTGAGGAAACATTTTTGTCCTCGACTGTGCATACCGGGGGGAATTCTATATAGCGATATGAAGCTGTAAACACAGTCTATGGCCCCTGTATATGGAATTTTAAAGAGGTGTGGGGGAACACTTGGGGAGCGGCAGCCTGAAGAGGGAATAGAGAAAGGATAGAGGGAAGAGTGGCGGCAGGATGGAATGAAGATGAAGGAAGGAAGGAGGGTAGAATACAAACAATAAGGCAGAAGAACAAATGAATGTGACTGGAGGAAAAATAATGGGAGAATATAATTGCACAAAAGAGCAAAAAGAGTGCAAAAATGGAATAGAAGCGAAGTGGGAGTATAGAAGAAAAAGAGGTAGATGAGCAATTGAAGAAATATGAGGATCATGAAAAGGAAAACGAGTGAGTGGGAAACAGAGCCTGGAGATAGAAGTGAGGGTGGAATGAGGGAAAACAAGAGTAAGGGAGAAGAGATGTACTGAAGGATAAAGGAAAGAAACTGGACTCGAGACGAAATAATAAAGTGAAGCTTATTTCTGTAAGAAGCACAAAACCAGCTGCTGGAAGGGAGGACAATGATGAGGTTAAACGAAGAGGTAATAGAGGTTGATAGTGGGGACCACAGTCCACAGAGAGACACTCCGTGGACTGTGGTGGGGACGAGAGGGTGGGCGGGACTCGGAAGGTAGTGGTAGGGTGTAAGGGAGTGAAAGGGTTGGTAGAGGAAGGAGAGGGGAAGGGGTGGGGGCAAGGCAAGGTAAAACAAGGTAGGATACAGAGAGTGGAGGAAGGGTCAGGGTGGAGGAGGAGTATGGGGTTAATGAACTGTGGATGCAGGGGTTGTTAGTGGATAAATTGGGGAAGGCACTAGAGTGGAATTGAAGTAGGGCCAGAGGTGATTAAACCGGAATAGTGTACAGTTGTTGGTTAATATATTTGAAAGAATATTATCCTACAGTGGAAAGTAAGGACTGGTGGCATAAAATAGTAGGTAAAAGATTAAAGTGAAAGGGTTTAGTGCTACGGTTGTTTTTACATGCACTGGATAATTATTTTAAGGTTGTGAATACACGGGGTTGAATGAACTTTTAAATTTGCATAGTTAGTTTCTGGTGGTTAAATTTAGGGATGGTTGGGAGAATTAGTAGCTAACATTTCACCGGTATTATCTTACCCCTTATAAAGAGTCAGGCCGTATTCTTAGGCACTTTGATTCATCTTTGTAAGTTCCTAAATTCAGCCATTGGGAGTGAAGTCATTGAGACGATCGGGAGTGTCATCTTCCAAAATACTTTTTTAAAACTCTGGATCGGGTTCCCAAGGAGGTTACGACCTTGGGATTACGACATTTTCAACTGTATTCATACAGTTCAGTAATGAGTTTAAGAGCGGTAGTGAATAACGATGGTATGAGGGGTTGTAGGTGTAGATGTAGAGAGAGAGATGATAACAAAACGAGAAGAAAAGAAAATGCAGTCAAGTAGCACATAACTATTAAACATTCAAGAAATTATATGAACACAGAAAATAGAGAAAGTCTGAATCATTTCGGTGAAGTCGTTTGGGAAGTGAGGTCTGATTTTGGGCCCTAAACGTCAAGATGAAGAGAGAGGGTTTGAGATATCCGCCCGCAGGTCTGCTCTTGATGGGTTTAATGTCACTACGCGTTCATTCCAGGGTTCGATAATGTGACGCCGTTCAAGATGGTGGAGAGGAGGGGAAGGAAGGGGAAGGAAAGTGTCAGGAGAGGGTGAGAGAAAGAGAATGGTAGGTCTATCGTAAGGGAGGGAGATAAATACAATTAGGAATATATTATTTCTTCTTAATTGTCCCGTGTTCGTGGCTTAAAATTAATATCCGTGGACAGTGGAAATAATCACATACATTAAAATTCAGCAGCAGTCTTTCACCATCCAATAAGCCTCCCGAAACGAAGTCCATAAGCAGGCAAATGTTTATCTCCGTGGCATAAGGTAAAAAAAAGGAGAAGGGCGAGTAGACTGAAGGTAGGATCAAAGTGCGGTAAGTTTATCTTTTTTTTTATTCTGAGTTGAGGACGCTGTTGAAAAGGAAGCGGAAGGAGAGGGTAAGGGAGGTGTGAAGGTGAAGGGAATCGTGCTCAAACGTAAACACTTTAGCTGGAGGACCTTCGTAAACTCCACACCATCAACAATACTGTGATAAAAATGCGCATAAATTTTCATAATATTCCAGTCACCGCTTAAAATGCAGCACTTCACGCAGAGCACAGATTAATATCAGTAACGTCACGAACAAGGTCAGTTAAGTGTCACAACGGTCACCTTGACATCTTTCATTTCTTTCAACATATTCTCGTATATAATTATGCAATACTCAGCTATGTAAAAAAATAAAAACACAGTTACTTACACCATTACACAGCCCAGCAAACACACACGCACCAGCAAACACATACAGGATAATATTAGCTTACACTGCACACCAAAACACCCCAAACTTAATAAAAGGTCGCCACGTTTGCACTCAGTTGTTATAGATTGTGAATACAGGTAATGTATGAAATGACGAAAGAAAAACGAGAGGAGGGAAAGAAGATGAAAACAGAATTGGCAAGGAGGAGGGAAACAGATAAAGGAAGAGAATGTGTGAAAGTTTAAGTTTGTCTCGTATTCCTTGGTCTGTCCCTTTCAGTGTGACTCTTCCTGTGTGTCTTGTGTCTGTTTGTCTGTCTTGTCCAACTCACGCCGCCAATTTCTCTCGCTCCGACAGTGTCCACATGTCCCAAGGGTCCCACAACTCCTTTCTCGTTATCCCAGTGTGTCATATGATCTCTTGACAACCTCACCTCCTCTTTCTTTATATCTCCTGCTGCTGCTCCTCCTCCTCCACCACCTCCTCCTCCTCCTTCTCCTCTTCTTCTTCTTCTTCTCCCTCCTCCTCCCGTTTCTATACTTGGGTTACACTTCGTTCTTAATCTATTCCTTCCTTCATCCTCCTTTTTTCTCTCCTCTGCTTCCTTCCTTCCTTCGTTCCTTTCTCTCCTTCCTCAATTTTCTTTTCTCATTTCTCCCCTTATCGTCTTTTTTCCTTCTGTATTCCCCTCTTTTCTCTTTCCTCCCTTTTCTGGTCAAATATTTCACTTCAATTTATTTTTTTTCTTCATCCTCTTTCAGTTTTTGTTTCCCTCCGCCATTTGTTTATAATATTAAATTATTTATAGGTCGTGGTGGTTGAAGACTATATTTACGAGCCGTTCCGTTAAAGGCCTATTGCTTCTTTTATAGGCTTACTGATATATATTTCCTCTTTCCTACCCTTGGCACTATCAATCCACATTTCCATTCCTCTCTTCCACTCCCCTTTCCCCTCTTGTCTCAGTCCTTCCTTCCATCTCAATCCATATTTTATAATCCAATTTTCTCTCTTTTTTTTCCAAACTCTCTTTCAAAATCATCTTCTGTAATATCGACCGGTCATCTTGTCATATTTGATCGATCTGGATGAAAAGTCACCATTTAAGTATTATTGTACATGAAACGAGAGGAATAATGATACAGGAGATGTGAGAAAGGCCTGAAAACATCTGTCTATCAACTCTCCAGTCATTTTGGTTCTCTCACTACATCAATCAGTCTACCTATCCATTATATGATTAGTATTAGTACATATCCATCAACTTTATTCCCTTTTCTGAAATTTATCCTTTTTTCTTTCCACCACTCCCCCATTTGTTACGCTCCGACAGACAGTATTGGTGAGAGTGATGGTGAGTGACTTGACACCACCCACCACCCTAATGCCCACATAAATCACTTGAGACTTCTCCTGACGTCTTGTATTTCATCAGACATGGCGTGATATTATATAGAGAGATATATAGATAGATAGATAGATAGAGATAAATAGATAGATAGATATAGATAGATAGATAGATAGAATCACCACAATAGAACTCAGCACTGTCACTGTCACCACATTCACTACCACCATCCCACACCACGTCCTGACCCACCACAAGTCATTACTCACCCTCACCATTACTGTTGAGGGTCGCCCACTGTCAATTTCCCTTAATCGACTAATTACAAGACTACAAGTGGCTTCGGGCATCAATGACACATACTGTTTAATTACTTTTCGATAATAATCAGAGAACTGTTGCCTGACGAATCAACCTCAACCTCAACCTCCTCCTCGTCCTCCTCTATGGCTTCCAAGAAACATAAATACAAACTGAGCCATACTTTACGGATCATTATGTTATACGGTATACAAATAATATATCCCCATATTGCCTATTTGTTATTACGTAATACTTTATCTCTATTACAGGCATTAACACTTAAACATATGGTTCTTTAAGTGTACATAAAGATGTTTTATTTATATATACAGTGTCTGCAATTAATTGATAATGTTCTGAATTATATGGAAGAAAAACTTAATTAGCCATGAATGAGTCTTGTGTAAAAGTGGTGGCTGATTATTTTTCAACCATAATTACGGCTTCAGTCCATTCAGAGCTGCAAATAGATTTAATCTGACTCCAGAACAATAGCCCTTAATAACAGGTCATCCTACGAACTACTATATCCACCCGCTACTAAAAAAAAAAAATCACACACACACACACTCACACACACAGACTGGCGCATTACCAACCTAAAATTTCCACGTTAATTCACGTTGATTTTTGTGCAGGCGGCACGGGACAATGGGAACACCAGGCTATGTGATTTATTTTGTTTCAATCACCGGTCTGGCGGGCCCACAAAGGCAGGCCGCGGGGCTGTTCAATGCTCTCCTGCCAAACCTGTGCTGCATGCATTCCCCACACAGTGTATATGTCGCTCAATGTCTCTCTCGCTGTCTTTTTGCCTGTCTATCCACAGTATATATAAAACCGTCTCCCTCGCTGCTTCCCCTTTCTTTAGCATGTTTTATTTTTTTACCACACACTGTTTGTTTTCTCACACATACTGTACTGTATCTATCTCGTTCTTTCTGGCTGCAGGTTTAATTGCTGTTCAATATATTCCTGTGCATATTATTCTCGTTATGTAAAAGAGGCTATATAATTGTTATAAATTTATTTGTGTGTACACAATACTCTACAGTAATGGGCGCGTTAAATAAATGTTGTGGGCAGTTTGTCGCCGTCATAACAACAATACTCGAACTTTGGTTGCAGTCCTAAATAACAGCAAATTTGTTGAGTTGTGAGGTCATGGTAGGGGTTTGGTGGTAACAGAATGCCTTGCTATTATAGTTGACTCGAGAAAAATTGCCCTTTGCACTGCATGTATATATTTCTTCTACACTTCTTAATTTTTTCCTGTCTGTCTATCTACCTGCCTTCCTACCTGTGTGTTTCTATGCTTATACCAATTTTTCCTCCTTCTCCTATACCCTTCGTCTCTGCCATCATGCCTCATTCACTTTACTACTCTGAACTATATCTCTTCTACACTTCCTAATCTACCTGCCTTCCTACCTGTTTGTTACTATGTTTATATCAGTTTCTCCTCCTCCTCCTATCCCCTTCCTCTGTGCCATGATGCCTCCTTGCCTCGTTCACTTTCCTGCTCTAACTCCCTGTCCCATAATCCCTGTGCAGACTTTTATGTTCTCTCCCTCCCCCACCACACGTGCATTATCCTCGTGCTTTCTACCATTTCCTGCCTCTTCACCTTCCTTCCTCTCGTGTAGTAATCTTCCTCCTTCCCTCTGGAGAAAACGGGGATGGTGGTAATGTTGATGGTGGCAACGAAGAAGATGATGGTAGTGAATTTAATATATGGTGATGGTAATGGTGTTGACAGTAATAGTGGTGATGGTAATGGTGATAATGAGAAGATAATGGTGGTGACGGTAATGGTGTAATGGTGACGGTAATGGTGGTTAATGGCGACAAATGGTGGTGATGATAATGATGACAGCGACTGATGATGGCGTTCAAGACTAATTATGATGGCGGTGGAGATGATGCCGTGGTGGGAGATGGTGGTGGTTGAAGAGATGGTTTGAGGTGATGGTGGAAGGTGTGGTTTGTGGTGGAGAATGACGTTTATAATGGTGGAGGATGAAGTATGTAGTAGCGGAGTATGAAGTTTGTAGTGGTGGAGGATGAGGTTTATAGTGGTGGAGGAGGATGCTTATAGTGGTGGAGGATGAAGTATGTGGTAGTGGAGAATGAAGTATGTGGTAGTGGAGGACGAGGTATATACTGGTGTGGGTGGAGGCAATGGTGAGCCTTCGTAGTGGGAGTCCAGGTAATGACTTCCATGACGTTCACTGCAGCACAAGATTAATCAGCATTAGTCGTGGTGTGACGCAACGCTGTGATGATGTCTGTATTCATTATAACACCAGGGTTACAGTGTTGGCATGGAACTGTGTGGTGGTGGTGGTGGCAGGGAAGGTGATGGGACATGATGGTTGGTGTTGGTGGTGGTGGTGGTGGCAGGGAAGGCTTTTAGAAGTGGTGGTAGGTGGTGGTTGGGGTGACTGTTGGGAAAATAGTTTGTTTGGTTGATGTGGTAATGACGGTAGGGATTGATGTTGGTAGTGGTGATGATGACTAGGAAGGTGGGTATTGTAAGTGGCATCGATGGCCTGTTGGGTGGTGGAAGTGGAGGGGGGTGATAGTTAGAGGAGTGATAGAAGTCATGGTGGCAAGGGTGAATTTTGGATGGATGCGTTGGTGACAGATTTGTGTTGGAAGTTTATACTAGTGGCAGAGTGGGTCCAGAAAACATTAGTATCAGGATGAGTATGTTGGATACGATGGTGTTGGCAAAGGAAGAGTAAAATGAGTGGTGACATGAATGGTGGAGATGGGTGGCAGGAACAGCTGGTGGTAGTAAGGTGAAGGAAGAAAACAATGTCGGCAGTGGCGGGTGACTGGAGACAAACAACTTCACTGTGTTGTATCCTGCAGCACAGTTGTTGAAAGCAATGATGCCAGCTGCCAGTGTTGGTAGTCGAAGGGGTATTGTTGATGATAACCAATAACACCGACAGGCCTATTATACCACTACGTTGCCTAGTCTATAGTAGTTTTACCAACAGTATTAGTAGCTGTACGTAGTAATGTCAATATCTGTATCAGTAAGAAGGATAGATATGATAGGGATATTAGTAGATGTGAGAAAAGTTAATAGCTGTGACAAGAATATTACTGTTTGAGGAATGAATTCACCGTGTCATGACTTAAGAATGCCAAGGAACGACCGACGTACGAATCAAGTACCGGTATACAAAAAGAAGAATACAACCTTTTGGCTCAATTTAAGACCTTTCAATTACCAGACGAGGGTTCAAGTAGGACTGAAGCGTTGTATTCTCCTCCAGCTTATATTTTATTCGTATGTTGTTTTTTCTTGCCTTTATTAATGTTGGTAGTTGTAAAAGAGTAACTGGAGGTATTATAAAACTGAAAGTAGACACATTAATGCCATGATGATATGACAGTAGTGATGTGAGGTATGAATCAGTAATGGATATTGATGGTCTGAGCTTGAAGGTGAGCAGCACGAATTGTCAGTGTTGGCAGCGGCGTGGACAGGAGTGATGACTGATGGCAGAGTGATGGGTGGACGAATGGGAAGGGTAATGGGACTATTGATGGGGGAGGTCTTAACACCGATTAACAAAGGCAAACACGGTAATAGTGATAAATATTATATAGGAAAATGGTGTTGAGAGAGAGAAAAAAAAATGAGGAATACATCCAGGATATTAGTTGTACTCGCAACTACCAGCTATTACTATTTTAAAGTATTTCAAAAAAATTATTAAGCACAATTAAAAATTTCTGAAATGCCAATGTAATGAAGCGGCATATATATAATAAATAGCAATAAGTTTACAGAACAAAAATTAACATAAGAGAAAGACACTCCCATTTACGTCGCAGTCTTAAGTGAGAAATGTAAGTCTGATGGAGTGGCCTCGTGTGTGTAAAAGAAAGAGAGTCATAAAGCGAGAGAGACATTAAAATGAAAATAATAAAGAGACCAAGAGGGGTAAGAAAGCGAGCAATAACGAGGGTGAGAGTAATGCCACCGTGGACTGGTAAAGACAGACTAAGGAGTGATAAGGATTAGGACCAGGAGGGAAATGTGTTGGACAGGTGTGAGTATGACAGTATAGTATGTATGTGTTGGGTGATTGGGAGGTACGAGGAGGTTGTTGACAGCATCCAGCAGAAGGGGAATTACATAAAGTTACAAAGAAACACAGACCACAACAAACCTTTCGGGCAACACGAGGTGACCTGATTTGAAGATTCTAGGTAGAGAATATATTACTACCCAGTGATAGTCGTTGATAAGGATAGCAAAGTAGAAGGCTCTCTCCCCACCCTCCAGCCTGGGGTTGGCAGAAATACTCCACAGGGAAATTTTATAGGAAAAGATGGAAGGGAAGGAGAGGGGAGAGGTTGGTTAGGATGATAAATGGAAGGAGAGGTAGGTTAGGAGGGAAGAGAAGGGAAGGAGAGGCAGATTAGAAGGGAAGGGAAAGAGAGAAAAGGGACAGGTGGAAGAAAACACGAGGAGAGAAAATGCTAAGGTAAGAAAGCAGAGGATGATGATGATGAGCGACTACCAGGGAATGAAAGAGGAGGATTAACAACATCAGGGGTACAGGGTTGAGGATGAGTGATGTTAACAGTAGGTACAGATTAAAAAGTAATGGGGTGGAGGGGGATTTGGGTGAGGGTCGGCAGCTTAGTGGAAAGGTGTAGGAAAGAGGAAAAGGAACACAGAGGGCCGAAAAAACAGTACCGGAAGGCAATAATCTCGTAAGAAGGAGGAGGAAGAGGTGAGGAGGAGGAAGAGGAAGAGGAAGAGGAGGAGGAGGAGGAAATAGAGAAGGGTAAAAATTGGTTAGATAATGAAGAAGAAATGCGTTGCCTGCAGTTACTGAGGGACGAAAGAAAGTGTGAACTCAGCAGAAAGGGAAACCAAAGTAAGGGGCTGGAGTAGACAGATAATCAGAGGTACCACTGTGTTCTGTGAGATGTGAGAAACGTAGAGAACCTTGGAAGAGATAGAGGGAAAAATCAGGGAAGAACTTGAAGGATGAAAAGGAGGAACCGGAGAAAGGTAAAAGAGAGAAGGATTTCCAGAGAAGGGAAGGAATTCTGAAATAGGTGGAGATACGGACCGGGAAAGGAAAACCCGTGGGGAAGAAAATCCCTGGATAGGATGGACCTGGAGTAAGAAAGGTCGTGAAGCTAAGGGGAAATGAGAAGGAAAGGTTTGGGGGGGGGGATTGGAAGGTGGGAGAGTGAGAGGGGGGGTGGTGGGGCGAGAAAGAGCTAGGAGGGTGCCACGGGTCGCCATAGCAACCTGGTTCTAGCTTACCAAGGGGGAGCAGGGCGAGGACGCTACAGACACCGCCAATAATGTCCCTCACGCCGGCGCATCCCTTCCTTCCTCGCACCCCTCACGCCACAAGGTCATCTCAGGTCAAGCCGGGTCACCCAGGACACCAGCGGGGGCACGGAAGGCCAGAGTACTCATGCCCCCCCCCCTTCCCTCCCTCACCCCCTCCTCCCGCGCCCCAACACTTTGACCTCTTACCGAGAGTGAGCGAAAGGTCACATTTACATATCGTCTACGTTTTTCTTCAGTATGTTTCGTTCCTTGTTGTATCTATGTCGGCTACCGTCCTATGTGCTACTCTGGTTGTTACCTTGTATTTGTTGTCTTCATATTCCAGAAAAAAAACATACCTACATATTCACATTCTTAAATTAAAAAAAAAAACTCAAAGTACATTTTTCGTATCGCAACACATTTCCATTAACAATAAAGTTGGAAAATGTAACCATTATGTAGCACAAACATAGTTTTCACCAGCTGCAAAAGTGACCTTGTCCCATTTCTCTGGTAGAACTGGTCAGTGCTGTCAGTTCCCAAGTCCCTTACTAACCCTCCTACAGGTACCCAACCCTCCCACAACCCCCTGCCTCCCTCAGCCACTCAACTCCCCCTCCACCCCCGCCACCAGGCCATGCAACGCCACGCTGGCTTAATGACGCTTGGTGAGGGGAACACTTTTTGTCTGATCCCTTACAGTGAGCGGGTCTAGTTTATTTATACCGAACTGTAATAACTTCACTGGTAGAACCTATGCGGAAACCACTAGAGAATGGAAACTACACAGAAATAATAAATTATGTTTTACGAATCCTCACACACAGACAAAAGGCAGCATTTTCTCCATGATAAAAACACATTAACATTAGAGACAATCATCATTCATAAACGAGAAACATCTCAGTCAATCATTACACCTTAAAAAAAAAGATACACATAACTCAAGCAGCTCACTAATTTTCTCTATTAAAAATACATTGAAAAAGACTCTTCACCCTTAAATAACCATAACTTCCTTTCTCATTCAGCGCTGAACCTCACCGTCAGTCATTTATCACACAGGATTCCACACACCTACTTCCCCTTCTTAAACACACACCCTGTAACAATTCCTGCACCCACAACACCTATTAGGCTGTTAAACTGTCCTACACATACTCACTCATTACCACAGTCACATCATCCATTCTTTACCCTCTTCCCTCTCACAGCATGTTTTCCATACCATCCACATGTATTCTCTCGAAAATAGCACCCATTTTTTCCACTGGCTCTCTTCCCTGGTATACCCACAAGTATCCACGCACTACCACGCTTTCCCTCCACTGCCATGTATCCCTAACGTCCTCTCCTTCTTTAATTCGTACTCACTCCACTGCTTCTTCCCAAACCCACACTCGACCTACCAACTTATCTCTACCACTATAATGCACATCTCTCCTTCCTTCTCTAGTACCCCTACACTCTACCACCACCTATTTCTCCACCCACGCCCACCCACCCATACACTCCACCACTTCTTAATTCTCCTCCCACCCACGCCCACCCACCATTACACTTTACCACCTTCTACTTGTCCTTCCACGCCCACCCACCCTCACCCTTTCACTCAACCACCTACTTATCCTCCCACGCCCACCCACTAACCAAGCTATTAACTAGGCAGGGAGAAAATACCCAGCATCAAAGACCTTATCATTAATTGAATTTTTCCCTTCTCTCCATGTTGACACTACCCTTGCGCCCCGTATCAGATCCCAGTGTTTGGGTTTTATTCCGTTTCCTTTTCCTCGTTGACTCTGGTGGGCCTTATTTTAAGTCAACATACTCAGTACCTCTGGCTCTCTTTGATTATATCTGTTTGTTGGTCTGTCTGTCTGTCTGTCTGTCTGTCTGTCCTTCTTCCACCCCTATCCACCTTTCTCCTACCACGTGTTTACTCCACTCTCCCTCCTCCACCGCCATTCATCTTTCCAATAGACACTACCAGTTATGTAAGAATATAATAATCTATAACTACAAAAGTGTGTAAGTGTATACTTATAAATGTTTGTGTGTGTGTGTGTCCGATGTTCATGCTTTTGCACCTGCTTGTGTGTGCCCTCGCCTGTGTGTGTGTGTTCCTGTTCGTGTTCATGCCTGTACACCCGTCTGTGTGTGTGTGTGTGTATAAGAGGAGGGGGTGTGGGTGTTAGTGTCCCTGCCAGGTCCTAATTTCCCCTCCATCGCCCATTGTCCAACTTTTACATCCGGGTTAACTTTAGCCATGTTTGTATATGTTTTTTTCATTACCATTTGATTTTTTTGTTCTTCGTTGTATTTTTTTTTTTCTCCAGTCACTTTCATTTATAGCTCTTCATCTTTTTTTTTTTACTTAACTACAAATTGGTAGCTTTATTCTTCCTCCTTTCAAAAAATATTAAAATCTGCCTTTTTTACATCTGATCAAAGTCTATTGCTGCATTTCCTGGCTTGGATTTAACATCGTATAACTCGGAATACTTTTACACACATTTTCACAAGAAATTAGAGCGACAATTTCTTTTTTATTCCCTGGTTGTTAATGCGCTTCACCGACCCATTAAATTATTATGGAATTATTTGAATTGCAGAAACAGTTAATGACGTTTAGTGCAATCTCAATATGAATGTACAGTTGCCAAAAAAGGTATTGCAACAACTACTGATACAACATTAAATATATTAATGTCCATAGTGGTTTGTAGGGATTATAAGTATGTATATTTCCTTCTGTTATACATGGTTAAAGTCCCTACAAATAGTTGTGGATATTACTATGGTTAAAGTTCTATCAAGATTTGTCGCAATACCTTTTTTGGCAACTGTACGTGATGAGCGGGAATAAAAGCATCGCTATTCTCAAAGTTACTCTTACTCACCAAGAAAGTTAGTTAGTATAAATGTTAAACTGATTTGCATCGAGGTTAGTTTTTCTCTTTCTGACAAAAGTATTAGTTAGTCAATAATTTCTGAGCCACGTAAGAGTCACAGGCGACAGATACAGCGTTGGAGTAGTAAAGAATTATATCATTTGTTTATCGTAGCTTCCTTAGCCAATTTAAAACTACTGAAGTTATAATGTATATCCCGTATCATGCTTGGATATGACGTATATTTTCTCTAGTTAATTGCCTGAATATGTTTAATAAAAGTTTGGTTAATTATCTGGAAGCTGCTTTCGCGTTTGGAAGGCTATTAACACACACACACTCACACTCACTCACACACACACACACACACACACACACATACACACACACAATCGGAACACACACACAAATCCTCTTAAATGCTCAAACACACACACATACACACACCATCCTCACCCTGATACTGAACCACATCAACACACGCACATCTTCACACGCACATCCCTTCACACGCACTCTTTCGCACACTCAGCTTTAACCTCTTGCCCCTGCTGTCCTCATTCCTCTTGTCAGTCCTCTCTTTGCAGGCGAAAATCCCATGCCATTAAACACCGTCAGTCTAAGAGAGGTCCTCAGAAGGTATAAAACTTCATGTTAGGTAAAGGTTCTCTCCTCAGACACTCATTTTATACGCTTTACTCGTCAGGTCTCATATATGGCTTACTTAATTAAGGTCCCTGTAATCATGTATGAGAACTGGAGGCTTTTGTTTCCTTCTGATTATGCCATGCAACACACTTCCATATAGGTGGTGTTTCGTGGCAATATTTTGAAGGACTCGCTAACCTCCAATTTTCTGACTATATCACGTGGGTCCTTAAGGCTAAAAGTTGCTGATGGTGCTTTAGCCAAAACTGTATAAGGAGGGAGCCGCCCCCCCGCTGGTCTGGGCTTGAGTAGTGGTAAACACGCTCTCTTGATGGCTGCTCTCCAAGAAACTTAAACCAAGCAGAAATGGATAATCTTGACATATGCTGCGTTTAAGGAAATGGGAAATCGAAAGACTACTGATTCCTCCAAACTACGTCAGAAAACAGAACCCCTTCTAATGAAATTATACATGAGATGTGTTTTTATAGAGGAGTTTGGACGCCTAAATTGACTCCAAATCGATCACAAAAGGTTACTTCCCTTAATACGTTCGCTGAGATAATTTTGAAACTTTGAAGGTCAGTAGTGCCACCATTCTATAAATAATAATTAGCCGTTGGATATAAGTAAATCTATGCAATATCTAATTACATACTGATGTTTCCAGTGTGTCCATTCCTGACGGCTACTACAGTATTCCCCGAAGCCAACTCTCCATGGTACCGGATCAGAGCTTCGTTTGTTTAGTTTGAAGCAATTTACTACGTTTAATTAATTGAGGTTTAGTCCTGCTATTGTTTCTAAATAATGTTGTCAGTGTCTTCTTACAAGTTTAATAAGGGACCCCATGATGTAGTCAGAACAAAAATTGGAGTTTAGGGAGTCCTTCAATTATTGCCACGAAACTCCACTCATATTGTAGGAGTTTGTGTCGTGGTATAGTCAGGAGGAACCATGAAACCACCAAGTCTCATACATAATCACAAGGTCCTCAACTAATTTCTTCGCTTCCTCGCCTACAACCTTCTTTTCTTCTTTTTCGTTTCCCCACCTTCATCTTCTTTCTCCTTCTCTTCTTCCTCCACTAACTTTTTCTCTCTTACTTTGCCACTTAAGATTTTATATTTATTTCTTCTCCTTCCTTTCTTCTCTCTCCGAATTTATTTCCCTAAACTTCCTACCCTCTCAAGCCATTTCCTCCACTTCTCTCTCTCTTCCTCTTCCTCCTTTATTTTTACTCTTATTTCTTCTGCTCTTTCTCCATCCACTCCTCTTCCGTTTTTCTCTTTGTGTTTCCTTTTTGATTCACAGAGCTCCATTCCTGTATCCACTGTTTTTATACACACCATTTTCCTCTAATTTGCTTTTTCTATCCATTGGAACTACGCAATCACACACACACACACACACACACACTATTTCTCTTTCTTTCTCTCTCTCTCTCTCTCTCTCTCTCTCTCTCTCTCTCTCTCTCTCTCTCTCTCTCACTACATTTTCATCACCCTATCTACAGCTTTGATTAAACAACCATTAACATCTTTTCAGTCTCCCCCACCTCATCCATCTTCCTCCTCCTCCTCCTCTTCTTGTCATCCTTTTCTTGCCCTCATTCTTCCCTCTTCCCATAATCTCATTTGCCTTGGTCTGGATGCCTGCCCACCTCCACCTCCTCCTCCTTCTGTTCCCTCTTTGTCTCCCTTTATTCTCTTCCATGTTAGTTCTTTGCATACACCTTCCTGCTTCTCTATATTTGTATCTGTGTCGCTATCTCTTCTCTTACGTCAAAGGAAACCTATTTCTATTTTTTTTTTTTTATTCCTTTTCCATCATCATCTCCATCAACTTTTCGTCCTATCTCTTATTCATCCTCCCTTCTTCTCCCCCTTCAGTCTATCTTCACACTCTGTTGCATTTAATTCCGTTTTCCTTCTTTATCGTAGTCTCTCTCTATTCTATTTCACTCGACATGTTCTCCATTTTAGTTAACAGTTTTAACTCAACATTCTCTTTGTCTTGGCGTGACACTCTCTGATTCTGTCTCGGTCTCTCTACTACTTCTGTTATGGAGTTTCTGGACGACTTTCCACTTCTCATTCAAACATCACCACCACCACCACCACCACTTGTCCTTTCTCACTATTATACACATATCCTCAATCCTCATCCTTTCTCACCATCCTCAAGCCTCATCCTTTCTCATTACCCGTATCTTCAAGCCTCATCCTTTCTCATTACCCGTATCCTTAATCCTTATCCTTTCTCACTACCCGTATCCCCAATCCTCTTACATATTCTATCTTTCCTTCCTTGCTACCATCCTAATTTTTTCCCTCCTTCTCTCGTCTGAAATTATCCTTCTTTAGCATTCCCTTTTCTCCATTACTCGTTTTTCACTAGTTATTATTTCTTTCCCCTTCTCTTTTTTCCTTTTCCCTTTATCCTTTTGCTTCCCGTCCTTCTATCCAGTCGTTATTATTCCCTTCCCTTTTTTTTTTTTTTTTTTTCATCTTTCCTTCTTTCTAGTCGTTATTATTTCCTTCCCATTTTCTCTTTCCATTTACCTATTTTCATTTTCTTCCCCTTTTCTTCTTTCCTGAACTGAATCTTTAATATGAAGTGCAGCAGGAGTGATATTGAAATTCCAGTACAGACATATTGTTTTTAATCAGTTTTGTTTGTATTCTGTAGCATCGATTTCCTGTTGCTATGCTTTGGTATTTTTAGGTTAAGGTTGATGGAGGATAGTGATTGATGTGGAGAGGATCGTGAGTGATGAAGGGAGTGGTGAGTGATTGATGGGAGTAGCCAGTTATATGGGACCACCAGCTTAGCATTACGTAAAAATATACATTATAAATAGATTAGAAAAAGTGTAATTTGATTATTTTTGTTTGAGGAAGGGACCTATAATTATGGTTTCAGTACCAAACAGCGGGTAAACCTTACATTACCATAATACATTTTTATTTAATTCCTCCGAAATGGAAAAGTTTTAATAATATCAGTACCTTATAACAACTCATTAGCCTGTACCTCTAGATACGTAAGTACACACACACACACAGATACGCCAGTGCACATAAAGACAGGCTCAGAAAAGGTGATCAAAATTCTTGCTCCAGCAACCACGGCATACTGATACTTTAATAACACATAAATGCATATGTGTATCTGTGTGTGCTTCTATGTGTGTATGTGAGTGTGTAGTTGAGGTCTGTGTTCGGCCACACAAGTTTTCATCTGTCTTCACCAATTACCGTTCCATCATTAAGAAACTTTACAACACGTTCCTTGGATGCTTCTCAATCAAGACACCAAAGTCCATAGCGTTACATGACAAGGCCAGAGGTGGTCTCCTGCCCTTGATTGCCTTACTTGGAATGAGACAGTGTTGCTGAAGTTTTCAACCTCACCAAAGATGTCATTACAGTCAATCATTACATCCATATACTGTAGCTCCCAACACTATCGTTAAGGTGTGTTACGAAGGATGACGAAATGAACAGAACTTTTTCCACCTCACGCAACACGTATCAAATAACATCGTCCAGTGTGGCAGATTGTACAACATATTATTTTATCGATACTTTTGAGAGGTACAGTATAATAGGTGACAAGTCTCAATAAATATGATTTACGTGTTTCAATGTTGGAAGAAGTAGCCCAAGGTACTTAAATGAAACAATAACAATGACTTTCACCTCTAACTCCCCTCCCTCGAAAAAAAGAAATTAAGAAAAAAAAAATAATAATAATAAGAATTAAAAAAAAAAAAAAAAAAAATCAAGAATCAAGATCTAATTGTTTACATTTATCCCACAATGGGCCGAGAACCAACTCTAAACATATGCCATTAAATTGAACAAATACTATACATGATTTATTAGGCTTGATCTTCTTTGAACTGGGCTGACGAAAGCACTGGTTGGCTGTATACTGCTGGTGCAATGACGACACTATATTCCACAAGGGTCACAGGGGAACTGACTGTGTGGGTGTGTGTGTGAGGCAGAGAAAGCATGAAGTGACAGTGGGTGGTGAGTGAATGTCAGGCAAAGGACGTGTGTGAGAGGTGGGTGTAAGTGGGTGAAGAGTTAGTGTGTCAGTGATGGCGTGAGAAGCAGTGGTAATGTGTGACAGGAGGAGGTGTGTGGTGTGAATCAGAGTGTGTGTGTGTGTGTGAGAGAGAGATGTGACCATGAATGCGAGTGAGACGGAGTTTGCTTTGGATATAAGGTGGTGTGTGAGTGGCTGATGTGTATTAATGTGAAACTAGTTTGTGTGTGTGTGTGTGTGTGTGTGTGTGTGTGTGTGTGTGTGTGTAAGGGGTGAGTGTTGCAAAGTGACAGTGTAAGAAGTGAGTTCATGATATAAATGAGTGCAATGGCTGTCAATATTAAGGGATGCTTGCAAATCTATAATTGAGTACATTAACAGTAAAACTTCTGTAAAGAGACGCTAAATAAGCCTATGGTACTTGCGTGAAAAAATGAACTGCGTTATAACTTAGTGCTTATAAAGTCCCGACACCAAAAGTCTGAGTGAGTTACTACGGATGTCCGGCAGGAAATTCTCAGCTCATAAATTTTCTATAGGCAGAGGAGCAATAAATATATTATCCGATAATACCATTTTATATATATATATATAGTTTTGACTTATAATGACCTATCCAGAAAAGTTAGATTAATACATAGCTACACGTGATAGATAATACAGAAAGTCATCAGGAAAAGTAACAGATACACCTTAAGGAGCTACAAAGTAACTCTGTCAGATAAACACATATTAAGGAGTGGAGTGATAGATAGATACACACACTCAGGAGAAACGTAACAGCTGGACAAGACAAGTACCCAGGTAAATGTGAGTGTGATTATGTGTGGGAGGAGTTAAATGACAACTTTCCTCTCCCTCCCGTCCAACAACCGACATCACTATACCTATCACTACCTGTTTCTCTCACTTGTTCTCTCCCTTTTCTGGCTGTCTAACTTGTTTTCTCGCACTCCTTATCTGTTTGTAGTCCTCTTACGATGTACATAATTACATTCATCTCATCGTTTCGATCTGTCCTTATCGTTCAAAATTTGTCTGCCTCTCTATATATTGTCACTAATACAGTATATGTTTTCTCTCCATCGTTCTCTCTAACCCCAGTCTTCCCATTCTAAATTTCTTCCCTCCCTTTCCTCCCTGCCTCTCCATCCCTTCACTCGCCCCACCCTCCCATCCCTTCACCCGCCCCTCCCCAACTCCCTGCCTCAAAGAAAAATTATAATGATGCAGATGAAACTGGCAGTGTGGTAATTCCCATTCCACAGTGTTCCCTCCCTTGCTGCCTCTGATATCCGACCTCCTCTATACTGTACCTTCCTTCCCTCCAGACCTCCATTACACATGCACTTCCCTCCTCTCCTTCATTCATTCATTCCTTCCTTCCTTCCTTCATCCTTACATACCTCACGTTCTTATCTTCCTTCCTCACTCACTCTCTCCTCCTCTTAGCTCTCTCTTCGTGACGAAACCTGGGAGATGAAGTAGTGTGTAAAGGAGGAAAGCTGAGAAAGTGAATGGCAGGTTGATAGATGAAGGAATGGGAAAAACTGAAAGGGAAGAGGAAGGAGGCGGGTACTTGGAGAGGGGAGATAGGAAGTTAGAGAGGGACGGTAGAGAGATAGGGAGAAAATGATGAGGGACAAATGACAGCTGAATAAGTAAGAGGTACGAAGTAGAAACCTGATGAGTGAAGTGTTTGTGTGTGTTCGTGTTCGTGTTCGTGTTCGTGTGTGTGTGTGTGCGTGTGCGCGTGTGCGTGTGCGTGTGTGCGTGTGGACAATCAGATAAATTTAATGGAATGGGCCAAAGAGATGAAGGTTCTGATCTCCGTACGTCAGTTTCTCCTATTCGTCTGTACAGTATAACACGCGTCCTATATCATCCATCCATCCATCCATCTATCTATCTATCTATCTATCCATCCATCCATCTATCTATTCATCCATCCATCCATCCTATATCAGTCATCCATCCATGCATCCTTCTTATATTAGTCATCCATCCATCCTTCCTATATTAGTCATCCATTCATTCATTCTATATCATCCATCCATCCATTCATTCTATACCATCCATCCATCCATCCATCCTACATCAGTCATCCATCCATTCATTCTATACCATCCATCCATCCATCCTACATCAGTCATCCATCCATCCATCCATCTGTTCTCCTCTCCTCGCGTCAGTCCGGTCGCTGCCTATCAAAATGTAGGACACAAACGGCCACAGAAAAAATGTCGACCTCCCACGGCGAAATGAAAACGGACTGACGGTGGTGTGGCATTACAGATGGCTCGTCATTACATGGATCAGACCACGTACAGAATAACACCGGGTCTCTCTCTCTCTCTCTCTCTCTCTCTCCCGCGATCCGACTTAATCCGTTACGGCTCTATTTGTTTCGACAGGATCCGGTATGATTCACTCGTCTGATATGAACCTTTATGACAAGAACAGCCTCGGTCCCAAACCCCTTTAATTTTCATATCCCTCCCTCTTCTACATTCCCTTCTCCTTCCCTCCTTTCCCAGTTCTCCTCTATACCTCATCCACCATTCTTAACCAACTAGCCGACCCTCAGAGCCTCTTCTAAAGCACAATGATATACAGCCACAATCAAATATACACGAACACTTTCATTCCATCGTAGTAAATATCCTGGTTATAAAGAACAACACGTGTATGATTTTGCAGCACCTTCATAATATTAATTGATGGGGGATATTGAGTTGACGTAAGGTGTTATTGTAAGATTATAGTTTGATATGATACTAATTTATTTGGACGATGGATTTAAGGTGTTGTTGTAAGATTATAGTTTGATATGATACTATTTTATTTGCACGATGGAAGGAAGGTGTCGGTGGTTATATGATTGTGGATGTACTATAGTCACTTCTTGTCCTCTCTGTACCATACCAAGTCTCTTTCTATATAACTTGACACATTCACCAATCCCCAAGTAGCTTCCGGCCCAGTCCGACCATTCAACTAACAGCCTCGTTACACACCTCGGCTCGGTCCTGAACATTGGAACAAGGTTAGCTGATGCAATTCCCGCCGGCAAATATGAAACGTATATTAGGAAATCGAGAGGATAGTGATTCGGTTGATGCAAAGGTAAGGTAGCTATCTCTCTCTCTCTCTCTCTCTCTCTCTCTCTCTCTCTCTCTCTCTCTCTCTCTCTCTCGTATTGGACAAGCATGAGAATAGAGGGTGATGAAGAGATGAATTCAATGAAGAGAAAAAGACATGTGATGCGAGCAACACAAAAGAGAGAAAAGGTAAATCAGAAATGGAGGAAAAAAATAGAGGAGGAGGAGGAATGTGAAATAGGAGTGGACAGAGGATGGAGGAGAGTGGACAGAGGATGGAGGAGTGGACAGAGGATGGAGGAGTGGACAGAGGATGGAGGAGTGGGAGGCGGGTAGAGGTAAATAAATTCCGTCCATCCATCTGTGTCATGACGTCAGAGGGGAAGTCACCTTTTTACGAGTAACTTGACATTTGTTACGTATTGGGTTAAATTCCAATACGCTACATTTTTGTTCAGCCATGTCAACGATTTATTATTTCAACACTAAGCTTTACCGAACATTACATACACATCCTGTACATACATACATACATACATACATACTGTGTATACATAATTATGCATTCATGTACACAATTATCTGAGACTTCCACAATATTACTTAATTAACTGGTCTTTGGAAGTATACAAGATTTAATAACCCCATCAGTATGTAATACAATTATGACCTTTTTATAGTGTACATTTTTTCTAATCTTATAAATTATCGAATCACACTATATACGAGTGAAAGTGTACAGTAGGTAGGATGCCTTAGTAACCCTGTCTATCCTTACCCCTAAACTCAGCCCCTGTTCCATCCTCTTCTAGTCCCCTCGACTCCTCTTTGATCCCTAACCTCCTCTTTCTCCTCCCTCGCCTACAACCATTACATTAGTTCCTCCTACTTCACTCCCTTGAGCCCTTAATGTCCTCCTCATTTCACCCTTGATCCCTTACTCCCCTTTCCTCCCCCTGACCACCGCACATTTTACTCTCTGACCTCCCGATTGTGACATTGGATTTCGGTATACCTATGTCATATCTACCGTGGCCTCTGTCCCCTCTGTGTGTGTGTGTGTGTGTGTGTGTGTGTGTGTGTGTGTGTGTGTGTGTGTGTGTGTGTGTGTGTGTGTGTGTGATCTTTTATAATCTCTGTTCCATGTGTATAACCACTAAGAATGAATGGGAGAAATAATGCAATAGAAGTAACAGTGAGAAAGTCAAATTGATAATAGATAAAAACATAGTTATGCTAAGTATTTAAAGGAAAGAACAAGATAGAGAGAAGTAACAAAAGTGAAACAGATGCAAGGAAAATATTCACACACAGATACACAAAGAGACAAACTGACTGTGTTGGTGGCCCGGAAAAAAATGTAAAAGGTGAGAAAAATGCTAATGTAAAAGATAGGTGAAGGCCATTGGAATAAAGGGGAAGGTCAGGGGTGAAGGTCAGAAAGAAGTGAGAAGGTCATGGAGTCGAGGAGGTGGAACACAGACAGGGTCAAGTGAATTAATAAAATATATATATATATATATATATATATATATATATATATATATATATATAATTATATACATACATGCATATTGCATACCCATACATACATACATACATACATACATTTACATATAGTAAACAATACTCTTTCATTCTACCTGTATAGCCTACTCTCCCCACTACTACTACTCACTTTTACTTAAACACACTTCTCATACCTTCTTCATGCAGCCATCATCTGGTTCTCATAAAGCCCATAACACACTACTCACTATACACAGTGACCTGCTCTTGCATCCACTCATCACGTCATTACTCTTACCATTCTTGTGACTGCCCCTTCTCTCTCTCTCTCCTTCACGCCACTAGTGAGGATGTCCTTACCATTACTACTAGCTCCCTTATTTTCAGCTTTTTTCCATTTCTTTTGTTCCTTTCTCTTATTCTTATAAATCATAATTTTTATCTCTCGTTTCTTATTATATAATCATTTCATTTCTCTTCTAGTCCCATCTCTGACAGCTTTATTCTTCCTCTTATTCCTTTCTCTTATTAAAAAGAATTACGTCTATATCATATTAACTACATATTCTTCATTCGTCATATCTCACTCGTCTCCCTCGTTTTTATGTTCATGAATCTTTCCATTTTTCTTTACCATTCATCCTTTTCTTCTTCTTCTCTTCTCTCCCTCTTTCTATCAACAACTACAATGTACAGTATTTCCTTCTAGTACTTTATTCATTAATTCGTTCCAGAAAACAATGAAAGTTTGTTATTTGTAAGACAGTGGTTATTTGCTGAAGGTATGAACATAATATTTCCAGCATAATTTCTTAACTCATATTTCTAACCATTAATAATCAATTTATGAAACAAAGGATTGATTTGCACTCTGTTTCTTCCACATATGTTTCCAATTGTTTACTCTGGGTTTCCAATGCCAGTGTCTATTGTACTGAGTCAGTACCATAAAGTTTCAGTTTCAGAGAATATTTCGTTCAAAACAAACAACGGTATGTATTGATGAGAGTCAGAGATATTTTGTAAAGGATAAAAATCAAACTGAGCCAATCGAGTGAGAGTTAAAGGCACTGACTGACTGAGCTATAAATAAAAGGTTAAGGTCAGTACTTTACTCATTACATGCAAGACACTAGTTACTTGGCACACCAATGTTTGCGTTCGATAAGTCCCTGCTTCGCCTGGATTAACGAGGAGGGGAGTGCTAATTTATAAAAGTACGACTTCCAGGGGTTGTGTGGATGTCTGTAAGTGGAGAAGAGAGAAGATGGGGAGAAGAAGAGAAGATGGAGAGAAGCAGCAACATCTACAAAGAAATAGACAAATAAATATGCAAATACAAAGAAATGGTTAGCAATATAGAAAGGACAGGAACAGACAGACAGACACAAACAAACAATAATAATAATAATAGGGAACATACTGGCAGAGAGACAATGAGACTATTTGGCGCTGTAATGGAAATAAGTGGAGGGCAGTTTTTGCCGTTGAGGGGAGGGAGCTTAGCGTAATCCTGAGCTAACAAGCCTCCACAACCACCATCATCACCACTATCTCCCTCTCTCTCTCTCTCTCTCTCTCTCTCTCTCTCTCTCTCTCTCTCCTCTCCTTTCCCTCTCCTCTCCTCTCCTCTCCCTCATACCGTCCGCTTGCTTGTATGTTTGCTTGCTTGCTTGTTTGTTTGCTCTCTCTTACACACCTTCCCCTCGTTCTCTCTCTCTCACACCTTTCCTTCTCTCGTACCTTTCCTTCCCTAGCTCCCTCATGCCTTTCCCTCGCTCGCTCCCTTACGTAAATTCTCGTCCTTCATCGCTCCCTCACACCTTTCCCCCAATCTCTCTCTCCCTCTATTCTTTGCTCCCTCCTTCATTCCCTTCCAAAGTTATCTCTCTCATGCCTTACTTTAGCTCTCGCCAATACACCCATATCTTCCTGTGTGTGTGTATATTTAAATGTGTATGTGTGTGTGTAAATGTGTATGTGTGTGTGTAAATGTGAGTGCGTGTGTAAATGTGAGTGCGTGTGTGAATATGTGTGTGTATGTGAATACGTATGTGTGTGTATGTGAATGTACAGTATATGTGTGTATCTGTGTGTGTGTGTGTAAATGTGTGTGTATGTGAATATGTGTGTATGTGAATATGTGTGTGTATGTGAATATATATGTGTGTGTGTGTGTTTACGTCAGCAGGATATCAAACCGACCTAAGAAGAGGGAGGCGGCTTAAGTCCACCATCAGCTGAGAGGTGGAGGGGGAGGGGGAGGTGGGGGGAGTTATGTATGGAATTAGGGATAGGAGGGAAATTAAGAGCGAGAGTTGGGTTCAAGATGATATAAATGATGGGGAGACTGTGGTGTGGATGATGAGAATTTGATAAGGAGAGTGAGAGTGAGTGAGAGAGAGAGAGAGAGTGTGAGAGTGTGAGAGTGAGTGAGTGAGTGAGTGAGTGAGTGAGTGAGTGAGTGAGTGAGTGAGTGAGTGAGTGAGTGAGTGAGTGAGTGAGTGAGTGAGTGAGTGAGTGAGTGAGTGAGTGAGTGAGTGAGTGAGTGAGTGAGTGAGTGAGTGAGTGAGTGAGTGAGTGAGTGAGTGAGTGAGAGAGAGAGAGAGAGAGAGAGAGAGAGAGAGAGAGAGAGAGAGAGAGAGAGAGAGAGAGAGAGAGAGAGAGAGAGAGAGAGAGAGAGAGAGAGAGAGAGAGAGAGAGAGAGAGAGAGAGAGAGAGAGAGAGAGAGAGAGAGAGAGAGAGAGAGAGAGAGAGAGAGAGAAAAAAAAGAAAGAAAGCAAGAGAGAGAGAGAGAGAATGAAGCCTATATAGAATTGCTTATGTCGTCCCCTACTCAATGTGGTGTATGGTAACACTGAGTAGTATATCATAGAGTAAGAAGTGATGCCAAGTTATTCATAACTCCAAGAATATTTTACATACCCACAAGGGTTCCAGTTTGAAAAATATTCTGTGAAGTTTGATGGTGGGGCTTGAAGTATATAAACTAGAATACATAATACAGACTCCAAGATATACTAAACTGGCTCCAGAACTCATTATGAAAGAACGAGGATGACAAGTGACAAAGATCCCTACTAGCCCGAATAATAATAATAAAATAAATAATAAATAATAAATAATAATAATAATAAAAAACAAAAACAAAAACAATAACAATAACAACAATAATAATAATAATAATAATAATAATAATAATAATAATATCTATTGATTATATTACATTTTATTTTGGGATGAACTCTCTCCCAGTAATGAATTTTCTACTGTGATCCTCATCGTGTCTACAAAATTCGAACTTGTACACACTTTAGCCTATGACCCTTAATGACCCCCATGATGTAGTCAGAAAATTGGAGGCTGGAGAGTCCTTCAAACATTGGCACGAAACACCACCTAAATTAAAGGAGCTTGTTTCGTAGCACAGTCATGAGGCATCAAAAGCCACCAGGTCTTATACACGATCACTGGGTCCCTTAATGTTAAAGCTCTTACCACTGACCCACGACTTAAAGTTCGGTGGTATTTGTTTTCATTAGACTACGTCACCACAATTACTTCAAGAGTACTACACCCAATAGTAAAAAAATATCGTCATTCGTATTTTGGAATCCCGAACAGATAATACAGTAAGTGTACGAAGTAAAAACACACGAGAATATGGTTCACAGACATGACAGTGGTACAGAATACAAAATATGAATAGTGAGACACGAAATACAAAGCCTCGTAGACTACATACAAACAATATACCAATTCTTTTAAAGATAATATGCTAACATATCAAACCATCCCATTCATTTGTGCTCCAGATTTATGATATAAGTGTTAAAGTTTATCAGATACCATATACAAATGACGATCAAGACTTGATAACTTACAAGAAGAAGAGTTTTACATCTTTTCATATTTACGGTGCACATAACACAGAAGAAAATTATATATATATATAGGGTAAGTGACTTTATAAATGATCATCTGTAGCTATAACCCAAACCATGGAAATACACATCTCTGGTACTCACCCCTGGATGTGGTACAGTCTGTTGAAGGTTGCAGTCCAAGTACATACCTGTGGGGGAAAATTCAATTAATAGATTGTCACAAATCAGGTTAAGGGACCCTGTGATGTAGTCAGAAAATTAAAGATAAACGAGTCCTTCAAATTTTGCCAAGAAACACCACCACTATGAAAGGAGTTTGTTTCGTGGTATGGTCAGGAGGAATCAGAAACCTTCAATTTTCATTCACGTTTACAGGGCCCTTAACAAGGATCAAATAGATTTACAGTTCTTCTAGTAGTTGTAATGTATACCAGCACATTTTGGAAATGGGTTTACAAATGTTCTTACAAAGGGTATCTAAAGATCAGTACAAAATGTAAAGTTAAAATTGAGAAAATTATGGAAAGGACAGTTCATGCTACAAACAAAACTATGTAACATGGCGACGATCTATACTAAAGAAATAATATAATTAATGATATGACAAAAAATACATGGAATAATATTTCTGAGAAATTATTATACAGTGCTTATTTCTGTGTGTTGTATAAGATCTACAAAAGTTAATATCATAACCACCAAATCATAATGTTCATCAGGACACAAAACAACAAATCTTGTCAACTCAGCGATAAAAAGACACACGGACAGCAAAACACAAGTTATTACCGTGAGCCGCTGAGTCAAACGTGGTGAAGGGAACGATTTTCACCCTTGTTGATGCTAAGAACCTGACCTGGAGTGTCAAGACAGGAGGTTCCAGCCAATAGCAAAGAAAGTGAGGGAGGAAAAAGGGGAAAGTGGGAGATTGGAATTGGAAGGAGAGAGGGGGAAGTGGGTGTTGGAATTGGAAGTAGAAGAGGGAGTGGAGGAAGGAATGAAATAGGGAGAGAACTGTGAGTAGTGGTAAAGATAAAGATGGTTAAATTAACAAGTATTTATTGTTGTATGTTCAGTGATCAGTCATACCAGGTTACTGATATTGTACAGACCTTACCGAGTTAATCCCTTCCAGTAACAGAAAATAAAATTAGTGGATAATAAAAAAATGAAAAGGAAAAGAGGAACCAGAATAAGAGAAAGGACAGAAGTGAAGAATATTATGATAAAGAGGACAGCGAAGAAATGAAATATGAATTCAGGATAGGGACGAGAAAAAATCGTGTGAAGGGAAGGAGGAGGAGAAGTCATTTTTAGGTCCTGCTGACGTCCTCAAAATGCCGGAACCCAATAGGACTTTTACCATTGGTTGGCCACATTAGTATATCAGGTCATAGATGGAAGGACACCCAGAGTTAGATGAGGGATGGATGAATGATTGTAAGGGCGGATGAGTGGTTGGGTGATGAGAAGGATAGAATGTAGGCCAGTTGAAAGGATGGGTGAATACACGACACATAGGCTGGACGCGTAGACAGAGATGGAAAAAAAGTATTGTGATTGAACGGCTGGAACAGGGAAATGGTTACATAAACAGTTAGATGGATGGTTAAAAGGATAGAAGGAGGTGAAAGAGGAGAAGAAAACGAATGAAAGAAGCGAGAGAAATGGCCATGTATCCAAACTTGGTAAAAGAGATTCTGATAGATAAGGAGTGTGGAGAAAGACGACTAGATGAATGAAGATTGACGGATAAAATACAAAAGGCAGACAAGGTAAGAGCAAGGTACAGTTGGGCAAGTAGAAAGTGCAAAAAAAAAAAAAAAGTTTATATGACAATATATTTTAATTTTAGTTCTTTGAAATAAACCCTGGTAATTTTATCAATGAATCAGTAAGACTCCAGATCCAATGTAAAATGGAAAGTGACTGACTGCAATTATAAGTGGTAGCCTGATGTGGTCATATACACTCATATTTTACTGGCACTTTCTACTTGCTCAACTGTACGTATAGTCAGCAATTAAGAATTCGTACACAGAACACTGGTTAAAAAGGATCTTTATTTTGCACCCACTGTAGGGATTGATCTGATGACTGATTCAAGTATAAACCATAAAAAATTCAATAAAAATGTTTTTTGTTAGGTAATAAATGTAATAAAGTTCATAGTTGTTACGAGCCCTTGATGTCACAGTGGTGTATACGAGTTCCTGAGGCCGACTGTACAGTAAGTGCCCGCCAGCGTGCGTCACTGTGTGTACGCATGTGTAGTTGTGAGTGCCTTTATGTGTGTGTGCAGTACGTGGGGATGCAAGTGTAAATGTGTGTATGAGGGTTATAATATTATATCCTTCAGTTTACTTAGTGTGGAGTAAGGGGTGTTGGGAAAAATAATTACTACAAAAACTATGATATATGAACGAAGGTTAAAATGATTTCCTTCAGAGTACGAAATGAGGAGTAAGAGTGGTGGGGAAATATATTTACTACAAAGACTATTATAAATGAACGAGTACACTGATCGCATAATAAACCCTGCCAACTGTGAATACATTTTTCTGACATCTTTCAAAATCCCATTATCATTATTCTCTGGAAAAGTTAAGGTAAAAATAATGGAAAGAAAGGGATAGAAGTAAGTAGAGGAAAGAATACCATTAGACTTGATGAAGGGATTGAAACAGAAGTGATTTTAATACGGAAGTTAGGAAATAATAAAATAGAAATATAATAAGAGGAAACTGAAACTAAAAGAAGGAACTGAAAATGAAAAAATCTGAAAAGCTGAAACTGTAGAAAAAAAGTATGGAAAATACAACAAACCTTGACTCCCATAAACAAAAAATTAAAAAGAAATTAAAATAAAGTCCCTATGACTAGTTTAATGATACCTTATTAAATACTCAAGAGACAGACAGACAGACACAGACAGACAGACAGACACAGACAGACAGACAGACGTGCAGGTGATTACAAGAGGCTACATTATTTCCAGTGAGGGGAGAGGGTATCAAAGAAGCCCGAGTGAGGCAAAAGAACACAGTAAGAAACCACTACGATACGATACGCCTGGCCTGGTCTCTAATGTGATATTGAAACCTTAAATAAGGGACCTTGTGGTGATGTCAGAAATGTTGGAGGTAAACGAGTCCTCCGAATATTGCCACGAAACAAACACCACCTATCTATATGGAAGGAAGGCGTTTGTTTCGTGGCATAGTTAGGAGGAATCAGCTGAAGCCTGCAGTTCCCATATGTGTTCACAGAAACCTATAAGGCCCGGTATGATGAGTCTTGCCACTCTCCTCCCACTCCCACCATTCCTTTCACGAGCCTACCCCCACGCCCCATCCTACCCTACCCACCCTAACTCACCCCTCGATGTTGTTGTGTTTCCTTGTCCCGTTTCTTCATTTTTACTTATACACAATTTTTTTCTCATTATTTTTTCACTCTCTCACTTGCTTGTATTCGTTCTCATTATCCATATTTAAAATTTCTTATCTATCAACATATAATTTTTTTCTCTGTTCCCTCTACTCTCTCTCTCTTCAATTAATGGTGTTTTTTTTTTCACTTTGTTATTATTTTTTTTTTTTAAGGATCATGTAAGAGACTTGGGGGCTTCCGATTCCTCCTGCCTATGCCACGAAACAAGCTCCTCCTATGTAGATGATGATGTTTTGTGACAATATTTGAAGGATTCGTCCATCTCCAATATTCTGACTACATCACAGGGTCCCTTTACATTCAGGATTCACACTCTGGGTCCGATGGTGAAATCTGTGTGTTGTGTGTGATTTTTTTTGTGTAACTCACTCACTCTCTTCCCTTCTAACGTGCTGCCCCTTCTTACTCTCTTCTCACTCTCTTATTCATTTACCTTCGTCACAAACATCTCAACTTTTCCTCTCGTCTTCCTCCTCTCTTTCCATTTTCTCTTTTTTATTATCCCTCTCTCCCTACTTTTCCTCTCATCTTCCATCCTCTCTTCCCACATTCTCTATTTTATTATTCCTCACTCCCACTACCTTTTCTCTCGTCTTCTTCCTCTCTTCCAACTTTCTCTATTTCATTATCCCTCTCTCCCATTACTATTCCTCTCATCTTCCTCCTCTCTTTCCACTTTCTCTATTTCATTATCTCTCTCTCCCCCTTCCCTGTCTTCTATACTTTTCTGTTCTTTTCCCTCACTTTCTACTTTTCCTTCACTTCCTCCACCTCATCAATCACTCTCTATTTTATCATCTCGTTTTCCTTCTGATCTATCTTTCTTTTATGTTCCTAACCTCTATTTCACTCACTTCCCTCTCTTCTTACTTCTCTTCCTGCCTCTCCTTCGTCTGTGCTAAAAATAAAGCTCCTATCACAGGGACAGGATTTCGCCAAACATGCCAGACAAACAGACTCCCAAGTTTTTCAAGTTTCCCGGAATTGGATATAAGAGAAGACACACATGTAGGAGGATGTGTAGTGGTGGGGTGGTGACATCGTGGTTCTCAGTGTTGTTGTTATTATTCTCAGACACTGATAGTCTCTGTGTCTGTGTCTGTGTCTCTCTTTATGAGTGTCTCTGTATCTCTGCCTTAGTATCTGTCTCTACCTTTCTGCCTTTGTTTCTATGATTTTCAGTGCTAAGGGGTCCTGTGAAAATCCAAGATATACTTCAATTATATATTAATGTATTTGAAAGCTATTGAAAGTGTTTGCACTTGCTACAATGTGTTTTTTGGCCAAAAGTGTGTGTTTTTTATACAATGTAAAGTATTTGTTGAAGTATTAAAAGGGTTGGTTAAAAGAAGTTTAATTATATATTCTTAGGTGTGGTTGGGTTAGGTTAGGGTGAAAGTGGGAATGGAAGGAAAAAAATGGCATAAGAAAATGTAGAGAAGAGTGACTAATTCAAAGGAACTAAGTTTATATGTTGAAGTAAAAGAGGGGTTGGTTAAGAGAGGTTTAATGATATAATGTTAGGTGAGGTTAGGTTGGAAATGGGAAGGGATGGAAAAGAAGGGCATGAGAAGTTGTAAGGAATAGTGACTAATTTAAAGGATCTAAGTATAAACTCCACAATCAACCCATACTCCATTTTTGCTTCTTATAAGTTCCTTGTCAATTTATTTCCCCCATTGGTTTACTTATTGCCGTCCTCCTTTCACCACTTTTCTCTTCTCCTTCCCTCCTTTCCATGCTGTGTCACCTTTTATAGTTTTCTCCTCTGCCGCCACCTCCCTTTCGTGTTCTTTCATCTCATAATTCTCCTGTCCCTCCAGACTCATTCAACATTCTATTTTACAGAACCATTTCCACCTACATACCCATTCAAGGTACCGTACCCTTTTTATCCTTCATGCTCATCAACACCCCAGTTCTATCCTTTTCCCCTCTACACCCACTTTTCACACCTACCCTTTCTAAATCTTTCTTTCATTCCTCCAAACCTCAATTAAAGACCCCTGTTTTCCACCAACTCAGAACTCCCTTTACACTCCTCCCGTCTCCCAGCCAAATCCCGTTCCTCTATCCTTCCCAGCATTCTCTCCTCCGCCGCAGCAGAGAAGGCCAAAATCTGCGCCTCATCTAACCCATCTCCCGTGATACCTCAACGTTGAGCACGCCACATTAACCCTCTCCTAATGAAAGCGGTGTGAGAGGGTACGAATATTACCTCCTCTCGTGTTGAGCCACGAGTAACACCCACACTCAATATTTTCACCCCCAATATCGGCCTTATTTACCCTGTAATATTCTCCGGCACGCATGTATGCAGCTCTATATACACAACACACATATGATGTACATAAACACGTATTTAAGCACACATGGTAACATACGAGCAGGCTCACATACATACATGCATTCGCACACACAGTAAGTTCATTATCATCGTCATGGTCTTACACATTGCAGTACATGTTTCAGTAACTATCAGCCTTTCTTTCCCGTACACAATGGTTCACCAAGCCCTTCTCTATGTAACGTTGCACACTTTCCTTCCAGTTGTAGTTACCTTACAATTCCCGAACCGTACCAGCTTCATGTGTGAGAAACGGTACATTTAATGCTCTTTGATTTCCGAGCGAATCGAGATGATATTTATATTAGCAATCTCCAAGATCCAATACACACTCAGTGGAAATAATGATGAACGACGAAAAATCTGGGATTCGTAGGACCAACATACATTATGGAATTTAGGAGGTGGAGAGTTACAAGGATCAGTATATGACGAGGCAGTAACGAGTAACCTGTTTGGCGAAAAAATTACTCAACTTTTGACTTCATAGTGTTTGCAGGAGAAAAAATAAGTAAAGAAGTTGAAGAAGTTAACACCAAAGAGAACCAGAATTTTCAACGGTGTGTCCTCGGATATTAAGAAAGGATGAATTTTACATATCGTAAACTTTTCATTAAGATTTGAAGTAATTCATAATTTGTCAAGTGTAGCAGTTTCATACAAGGATCATTAATTAAAAGAAGATAAATTAACTTTGCCTTCGAATTCCCTCCACCACGACGCCCCTGCACTTCATACCGTTAAACTGTTGACCGATATATAGGAAAACCCTAACAAAAGTATCGGGAGTGGAAAAATAATTGGTTCCTGAGATTCGGCTGTATAGAGGAAGAGAAATCGAAGCCTCTTTGGTGTGAGGGGAGGCGAGGAGCTGTTTGAAAGAGGGACAAAAAAAAAGTGATACAATGAGAGTGAGGGAAAAAAATTGAAGCCGTGTTGTGGGGGGAAATATAAGAGTGAGGGAGGGAGGAAGAGAGGGACGAGGGAGGGAGGAAGAGAGGGACGAGGGAGGGAGGGAGGAAGAGAGAGACGAGGCATGGCAGGGGGAGTTGGAAATGGTGCCAGAATGTTAAGCAGAAGTCCGGGAGAATGAAAGAGAGGGAGGAGGTGGACCTAGAGATTGGGTCTTGGATATGGAGAGGAGAAAGTAGTAGAAAAAGAAGTATAAGAGGAGGATGAAGAAGTAGGAAGAGGATGAAAGAGTAGGAAGAGGGTATAAAAGAAGGAGTAGGAAGAGAGCATAAAAGAGGAGGAGGAAAAGGAATGGAGAAGCAGGAGGGAGGAGTAAGTATAAAGGAGATAAGGATAGATAATTTAAAGAAGAGGAAGGAAGAGGTAGAGATGGTGAATAAGTAGAGCAGAAAATAAAAGAAGAGTGAGGAAAATGAAGAAACCTACTGCAGATGTTGATTAAATACGCTTAATTAAGAAAACATACCTCTAAGATATTTTCACGACACTCAATCAGTCTTTGCTCCATCCGTAAAGATTTTTTGCTCTGAATTCCCCGGGAGGTTAACGTCTTCCCATCTTCTTTCCATTAGTGTAGACAGGGCAATAATTGAACTCTTTTGGGTGTCTGTTTTTCTTCATTTACTTCCCCCGTCCCTCAGCCTTATTTCTTATACTCAACCTTTAATACTATTGAAGTTAATGTAAGTGTCCCTTGTTCTCTCACTAATCCATCATTGATTCGGTATGGGAGATAAGATACTGACCTTGGATTATTTTATTTTATTTATTTATTTATCTATTTATTATTATTGTTTATTTTTTTGTAGCACAGTATTGAGAATTCATAGATCAAATGTATCAAAGCATTCGTCCATCTAATTCTAATCATCCATCATAGTCCACCATTTCTCTACATCTTAAATCTGTATACTTTTATTTCCCCACATATGCATTCCGTTTCCCTTCCAATCACTCTTACACGTATATTAATTACTTATGCACAGCCATTAACGTATAATCTTACTGCAACTCAGAAGCATACACACAAACATACTCATGCACTCACCTCGCCCAGATACTCCCTTCCCTTCCCTTCCCTTCCCTTCACCTCTCTTGCCTTCGCATTCCACTCTTTACTTTCTACAGTCACACACACACACACACACATTCTGACCCACATATCATATTCTATTCGTGCCATTTTATTATTCAAATCCGTATCATATCTCTTTTCCTTATTTTCCTCTTCTCGTACACAGCTCTAAACATCATCTCTCTATATATCCCTACTGCCTCCTGACACCCTCACCCTACTCTCTGCCCTCTCCATCCCCCACTACTCCACCATCCGTCCTGAAAGCTCGTAAAGGGGTGTAATATCCAAGAGGGAGCAAGGCACCAGGTCTCAGCTAGTCTATAAACTCGACCCTCTCTACCACCTTTATATTTCATCATTCGGTGTGTGTGTGTGTGTGTCTGTGTGTGTGTGTGACTACTGCTGGAATACAAATTTTATTATTGCACGTAGTTGCAAGCAAGATATTACCGTCATGAATCTTCTATCATGGTGTCTTCTCTCACTCGTTTATCATTAAATTTACAGAACCTCAACCCAATTCCTCCCATCATGTATGTTGTGCTATGGTTGCATACTGTATACAAAATTTTCCACGATATGTTTTTCTCCCTGTGTGTGTGTGCCTATAGTGGCCCTAGTGTGTATCTAGTGTCTGGCAACTCATGCTTCTCCTACGTGTCTAGTATCCCCTTGGTCGTGTATCCTGGTGTGTGTGCTAACGTTGTGTTCTGCTGTGTTTTATTATTGTGTTCTGGTTGACTGTGTTCTGGTGGTGTTCTGTTGCTATCTTCTTATGTGTGTGTTGAAGTGAAAAACGATTCCTACAAAATTGGTTTCCTAAATGTACAATTGCTGTGTAAGATTATATCACCTAGAAGACTATTCTCCGTAGAATAAATTTCTTCAGCAAAAATGACAATATCATTTTCCAATTCGATGATATTCCTAGGAGAGTTTCCCAAGGAGTTTATTCCCACAACAAAAAGATTTCTGAACACACGATTCCTAGTTCCATAATTTCCCTTATAGCCGAGGAGTTTAACGAGCCGGCTCCGACCGGCCATCGTGACGAAAATGAGAAATATATTTAGTAACTCTCGTCAGACATTTGTTTCAGTTAATTATCTGTACATTGTGACGAGTGATGTATTCATCGTACCGGAAGAACGCTCCCCTTTATATAAAATAATGAAATTTACTTATTAAGCACGCTCTCCTGACTTTCTATGAATTTCACACCCGGCTCTGCATGTGAGTAATCAATGGCAAGCCTTTCGGTATAAGACCAACATTTCTAGTATTTTCGTGATTCTATATTTACGTGTTTACTAATCTACATGCAATATTATACAGGCAATAGGTAATGTACTGTGGGTCAAATTGTATAGTGTTCTGCCTTCGTACTCCTCTCCCCTACATCCACTTCGATCGTCACTTTACTTTTACTTTCACATTCGAGTCACTGTCCTGATGCAAAACCTTCCCCTTATATCTGCACGTCTCTTCACTCACCGCCATTAACACTGATCTCATCCGAATTGTACTTTTTAATATATCATGCACTACATTCCAATCCTGTTCATCTCCTGCCTTCCCCACCCTCTCTGCCCGACTCGGTCAACAACACAGTCCCTCATTAATCCTCAACTTGAGCCACAGTTTTATTATTTCCATGAGGGGTCAGGGTAAAGGTGAGAGCATCCAGGTATCTCTTCCTTCTCCCTTACCTCCCTCTCTCCCTCTCTCTCTCTCTCTCTTCACATCTGCTGCCTCACTTACTTCTTCCCTACCAGCCTGCTCTCTAGCCTACCTCTCTTCCCTCCAGCTCCTTCGCCAGCCTTTCTCAACTGAAATATTCTCTATAACCATGCAGCTTCTCTCTCGCTTCACATTTGTTGCCCCACCCAAAGTTATCTTCACCTGCCTTCCTGCCTCACTATATCTAAGAACACACACGGACAGGTAAAGAGAGCCAAGCACGCAAACGAGCAAAAGGGCAGGTAGACAAGTAGAAAAGCAACTAGACAGGTAGAAAAGCAACTAGAAAGGTAGAAAAGCAACTAGACAGGTAGAAAATCAACTAGACAGGTAGACAGGCAGGAGACAGATACGCAAACAGGTAGGAGCGGCAGGTAAACTAGACAGAATAAGGAGAGGAAAGACGGACAGACCGACAGGGAGGGAGCAAAGAAAAAGGCAGGTGGGCTGGCAGAAATGGAGGTCGTGAAAGTGGTAGTCAGGAAAGACATAAAGACGGCAGGCATTCAGCAGAAAATTGAGCAGGCAATACGATAAGCGGTTGGTTGGCTATAAGGTAAGTAGGAAGGCACACAGGTAAATAACTTGACGGAAATGTAAGCAGGAAGGAAGGCAATTAAACTGTTAACCAGAAATACAAAAACACAAACAAAGCCTGACAGAAGAGTAGATACCAAGGCAGGAAGTTTAGCAGAAAAACAGGAAAGTAACCAGAAAGACAGACAGTTAGAGAATTATATTGGGCAGGAAAATGAGGGAAACGTTGATACAAAGGCAAGAATATTATCAGAAAGGTATTAAAGTTAGGTGAAAAGCAGGCTGTTAAATGGATACGGGAGGCAGGGAGAAAGACAAGGTTCGACGCTGGAATTTTTGCAGGAAGGTAGGAAAGTGAACAGGGAGCAGGAGAAGAGCAAAGGGAATGCAGATGTTTGAAGAGGAATATTGATAGGACAGAAATAGCCAAGAGTGGAGGGTGATGCTGAAGCGAAAAAAATGTGTACATGTATTTCAATTAATAGTTACGAGGTAAAAGATATTACTTACCGAACACAGATGAATTCATGAAAGAGAGAGAGAGAGTGAGAGAGAAAGAGAGAGAAAGAGAAAGAGAAAGAGAAAGAGAGAGAAAGAGAGAGATAGAGAGAGAGAGAGAAAGATATATATATATATATATATATATATATATATATATATATATATATATATATATATATATATATATATATATATATATATATATATATATATATATATGAGAGAGAGAGAAAGAGAGAGAAAGAGAGCGAGAGAGAGCGAGAGAGAGCGAGAGAGAGAGAGAGAGAGAGAGAGAGAGAGAGAGAGAGAGAGAGAGAGAGAGAGAGAGAGAGAGAGAGAGAGAGAGAGAGAGAGAGAGAGAGAGAGAAGAGGAAAGAGTGTGTGTGTGTGTGTGTGTAATCAGAGAGACCGTCTGCCTGCCACACAGCCAAAGAATACAGCCAGGATACAAACACATCAAACAGATTTGTCCAAAGTATTACAGCAGATTACAGAGCACTTAACCTCGCCTTTAACAACACACAAAAATTCTTCTCTCACACTAAAAATACGGTGTTGACAAAAAAAAAAAAAAAAAAAAAAAAAAAAAAAAAAAATAAGAGAGAAAAAAAAAAACACTATTCTCACCCGTGGCTCTTTATTTTTAGAACTGGTGTGAAGTAGGTGAAAGAGCTACAGAATAAAAAGAGAAATTCAATATGACTTGCACCGAGTCATATCGTAAATCTCTTGACATTGGGGAGGGGGAATGAAATAATAATTTACGCGACTCTCACCCAAGATTATTTTTTTTTTTTTTAGTATTAGAGTTGGTTAAACATTTGGGACGAGACGTAGGTAAAAATTCATAATAGGAAGGAAAGGATAAATTGTCTAAAGGAAAACTTTTACTTAGCTAAACTGGTGCTATTTGTTTCACTGTTGTCTCACGGTTATTTTTTTTTTTTTTTTATACTTTTTTCTATTTTTTTTTTTTTTTTTTTTTTTAGTAAAGCGTATCACCCCATGGTAATGTCGTCCCGTGTAACGTGTACTATAATGCGAGACATTTTGTAGCTGACGACACGAGTATGTTTGTCAGGGTGGTCGGTCTGTTTTTTTGTTTTTTTTCATTGCAAACTTGGCAGTAGTTTGTTATTACATTATGTTCAAACAAAATAAAAATATTCACCCTTAGTTTTCGTTGCGGTTTTTATTTTTTTGTTTTTATTATTGCACCTGCAATTTGAGGAAGTACGTTTTAAAATGTTCTGTTATTTTCACACTTCTCATTACAACACACACACACACACACACCATTACCGAACTTGCACACACACGCACACACACACACACACCATTACCGAACTTGCACACACATCCCATTACCACACCAAACATACATACCTTCCTGAATAATATCACACTCATTTCTCATTACAACATTCACACACACACACAAGTTTTCCATCATGGTCCACACACTTATTACGCCCCCACCCCCACCCCCCACCCCTCATTGCTGCATTCACCCACACGTCCACTTCTCATTTCCCAGCTTTCCTAAAATTACACTTTTAATTCAATACCCACGCCTTTCATTCGTTCGGTACAAGATTTTTTTTTTTTCACCCTGGGATGAACGGAAGTACTGGGAGGCGAGTAATGAAAGAGTGTGTCTGTGTGTGTGTGTGGGGGGGGGGGGTTGTGTGTTGGTTAGCCCACTCCGTAGTGATGGTGGCGAGAGAGATTGTGATAGTGGTAGTAAAATTATCAATTATGGTAAAACTTGTAACTATAATTAGAGTGTTTTTATAGACGCCTTTTCATGATACTAGTACCGTGCTTATAGTGATGGATGAGATTGTAATTGTGATTAAAGTGGTTGTAATAGTTGTAGTTATAGTGATGGTTGTGGTTGTAATAGGTGCAGTTTTAGTGATGGTTGTGGTTATACTAGTTGAGGTTATAGTTCTGGAGGAGGTGGTGGTTTTAGTGGCAGGGATGCATGACTGTCTGACAATACCACAATTAATAGCAGTAGTGGGATTAATTAAAAGAGATTTACGAGTACTCCTGTCGACTGGAAGATGACTAATTGGAAAGACAAATATATAAATAATTAACGTATACTTAAGAGAGATACAACCATATTTAGGGTAAGAGAATTTAGTTGTACTAGTACTTATAATATTTAATTTATATTCGCTAAACTATCCTGGGCAATATTCAGGGTAGTAATAGTGATGTTAATAATATAAGGTAGTAATAGTCATGTTAATAATAGAAGGTAGTAATAGTGATAAAATTAACATGTAGTAATATTGATAAAATTAAGAGGTACAGTACAGTTATTATAACTATATCATAACACTTTGTTTGAGGTCACAGATTTTTTTCTACTTCAGTTTAGTTGAGAGTCGTGTCTAGGTTTTTGCTTTAAGAATGCTCTGGCTTTGGCTTCTTCATTTCTGACCAAAACGTATCGGGAAATTACATGGAGAAAACAACGGCCTTCAAATCGGCCAGAAAATCATAGCCCCTTTACTTTACTGACCCTGTGTAGTCGATAAGCACGAATCCATTCTATCGCATCACTGTGACTAGACTATCCATAATTGTCTTTATAATCTGTAATACTAATCCCATATATGCATGATAATTTTACCTGGTCACCATCATCGATAGGAATGTTTACATAATCGTCCAATCGCTGCTCAGATCGGGGAGGAAATTTTATAATGGGATTGGAGCCCTTCGGTGATGCAATCTGCATATGAAATGACGAGCTAAATGAAAATATTGACCATGGCCGGAGATATGAATATTTTTTTCACGCCATTATCGTGTTTGTGAATCACTTAAAATTGTTTGTGTTGGTATACTAAGTCAGTGAGCGGCGGAATTATCATTCTTTTGGATTGGACTGTATTCACTACCTATATCTTTCCCCAGTATTTTTATTTTTTACTTTCCTCTGTGTTATACAATCGTAACTGACTCGATTCACCCACGGGAGTCAAAGAATTGCGATCGTTTTCACCTGCTTCAGGGAAAAATTAATTATCAATACAATTTATTACGAAAGGGGTGTAGATATACTGATAAGAGGGATAGGCTATTTGAAAATGAAAGATATAAATATGAAATTCAGGCAATGATACTTTATAAATTGCAATTCCAAATAGGATATAAATAACATCTCTACAGTATCGTTTCTGAATTTCCATAAATATAAAGATGCAATTTTAAAATTTGCGTTTGAGAATATACCCATCAAAATGCCATAGTATATTGTTGAGTTCATGATGGCCAAAGCTGACGGTAAAGCCGGAAATCTGCTTAAACAATACTGCGTTTATACATTACACTATAAATATTGGAGAGAGGAATGAAAACTTACACTATTCTGCACATAAACAATACAAATGTGTATACCACATTCTCATATTTAGAATAACCAATAAATCATCCTAGTAAAATGTACATAGGCAACGTAACCACAGGATATATAAGAGTCGAAATAATTAGTACATTACATTCGCAGACAGAATTGTATAATGTATTGGTAGTAACTCACATAAAAATAAGCAACAGAAGGTAAACAATAAACGTAAATATAAAAGTATAAACATAAGTACATTGGGGAACCTATGATTGATTCACTGCACCTGGTTCAGGACACCTTTAAGGGGATTTGGTATGCACATTGGAGAGCCTTGATTCCACCTGATTATGCCAGGAAACAGAACCAGAGGAACACAAACAATGGTGGTCTGTTGCCTGGAATAGTGTGGTGGAATCAGTTGCTCCAATTTTACCACCAACAACATTGTACTATAGAAACCTTTAATCCATGACTAGGAACGATATTTTAGAAGATCTGGAAACTACCATTCTGTATCACATTGTATTACAGCCACAGTCAAATAACTACCAATACTCTCCTTTCATCATGCAAAAAAATCAGTATCATATCTAAATATTATCATACAACAACACTTTATGTCAACTCAACCCCCTCAATTATTATTATGGGGTGGATATTATATTGTGACTATCTATACTGAGGGAATCCGTTTCGTTTTATGGTGTGAAGGGAATCGATAACTTCCAATTCACAAAGACAATCATAAGCCTAATAAAGTTATACCCAATCTTCATTTTAGATATATTATTATACAGAGGTACAGTCCCGGCACATAGTCCTTGACCATAGGGTGTAAGGGGAAGTCTGTTCAAGGATTATGTGTCGCGACTGTGTACTTCTCTGTCGTGACTCTTTTCGTATGGACCAATTCTCCCTTCTCCTCTCTTTTCCTCTTCTCTTGCTCCACTGGTTCCACACACCTCGTCATTCTGCCTCCTCCCCTCCAGCCCATTCTTCTTCCTTCCCTCCCTCCATCACTCGTCCCGGCCTCCACACACCTCACTGAATTCCACTTCCTCTTCTCCCTTCCTTCCTTTCTTTCTCAGTCTCTTTCTTTGCCTGTCTGTCTGTCTGGCAGTGCATGTGTTATTCTCTATTTATTTTGCATCTATGGTTTATTATCTCTAGTTGTTTTTTTCGTTTTTCCTCATACTTTATCACTCACACACTCTTTAAATCTCCCTAAAACACATATTATTTCTCTCTCCATCTAATTACGAGTCTGCATCCATTCACTTATACATCTCTCCATCCATCAAGCCATGTCTGTCCATCCAATTCTTTCTCTTACTTTTTTCCACAAACTTCCATCTCTCGAATTCCTCTCGGCTCCCTCTCTCTCTCTCGTCTCTCTCTCTCTCTCTCTCTCTCTCTCTCTCTCCCACACCCCATTTTGTCTCTCTCGGCTCCCCAAATGTAATCCCCAGCTCACTCCTCTTCCCTACTTCAGTTCTGGTGTCACGTAATCCTCACAGCCATCACCACACTATTTCCACCTCTATTTCTCTCTGCCTTTGTATTTCTGTCGTTGCGTCCCTCTTTTTTTTTTTTTTTTTTTTTTTTTTTTTTTTTTCTATAAATTTTTCGTTCTCTTTTCTCTTACACGTGGTTTCTCATTCCCTTGATATTGCATTTTTCATTTCCCTTTCTCGTATTTTTTATTCCATGATGCCTCTCACATATTTCTCCCTTTATCTCTACTTCCACGATCTCTATATTTATCCCTCCTATTTTCATGTTCATTCAATTTTCCCTATCTTCCTTTTCTATCTCACTCTAATGCATATTTTTCACTTTCATCTTCTCCCTTTTTCACTCTGCCAATATTTCAGTTATCGAAAGCCAACAATTGCAGGATTTTACTCTGCATGAACAAAAGAGTGATTAAAATGCATAATCTAACGTAGGCTGGAAATACAGAATGAACCGACAGTCTACATACAATATCCTTCTCTTCCTGATGAAATGGTAGGTAAAAATCGTCATTAAAATCTCCCTTGTGTGGTGTTTTTTTATGCTTAATATAATAAACACCACTGAGGAACCAAATATACTATAAAAAAAAAAAGAAGCTCATGTGTTAATATATCATCAGTTAAATGTAATAGAAATGCATACGAA